>CM031623.1:3389829-3399759 GCA_018398815.1 Conus ventricosus | reverse complement strand
ACCTCAGTCTGTGGATGTACAGATTAAACAATTTGGATTACAGACACTAATATTTCACTGCATTTTCCCAGTCTGTGGATGTACAGACACTTACATATATATACAATTCAGCCAGTCTGTGGATGTACAGACACTTACATATAATGCAATTCAGCCAGTCTGTGGATGTACAGACACTTACATATATATGCAATTCAGCCAGTCTGTGGATGTACAGACACTTACATATACAATTCAGCCATCTGTGGATGTACAGACACTTATATAATTCAGCCAGTCTGTGGATGTACAGACACTACATATATATACAATTCAG
The DNA here is from genome assembly GCA_018398815.1 of Conus ventricosus. Lineage (NCBI taxonomy): Eukaryota > Metazoa > Mollusca > Gastropoda > Neogastropoda > Conidae > Conus > Conus ventricosus. The sequence continues at coordinate 3,399,443 of CM031623.1, read as the reverse complement.
CCAGTCTGTGGATGTACAGACACTTACATACAATTCAGCCAGTCTGTGGATGTACAGACACTTAATTCACCAGTCTGTGATGTACAGACACTTATATATACAATTCAGCCAGTCTGTGGATGTACAGACATACCAACGCTCAATCATCATCGCTCAATCAACATCAACATCGGCCCTCGTCCAATCTTCCACCACAGCACGCTGACAAGTGGCCCCCCCCCCCCCCCCCCCCCCCCCTGAAACCATGCATTCCCAGCACCACTGCTTCCAGCACCCATGCCCCACACCAGTATGTGTGCCTGTGAAATCATGTACAAGGACCACCACCGCTCCATTCTCTCCAGTCATCCAAACCAGCATGACCACAGGGGTGAAACTCTTGCGGTTATCAAGTTTGGGTTCCATGAATTGTTGATATATATATATATATATATATATATACCAGTGTGCATTGTCTGTTTAACGTAAATGAAAAGATAAATCAACAGTCGTACTTGTCTGCTCACTGACACATATATACACACTCACACACATGCACAGAAACACACACACATACATGCACACACGCACGCACACACATACACATACACACACAGACACACATTCATACACACACTCACTCACTTACTGTAGTGCGCGCGCGCGCACACACACACACACACACACACACACACACACACACACACACACACACACACACACACACACACACACACACCACAACAAACAATACATGTATACACACACACACACACACACAACACACACACACACACACACACACACACACACACACAGAGTCACATCTATGAACATTCCTCGCTACACTTTTCAACTTGTATTACTTTGCATTATATGCACACTCTCCAGCTCACTTGTGTTTGCAGTAAATAAAGTGGGGGATTGTGTGAGAGTTCCAAAGTCTAGTATCTGAGCTGACGCATGTTCAGTCATTTGTGTCTGCTATTGGCAAGGCCCAGTATGAGTTTGTCCCATTGTCCAGGAATCTTTGCAGTGTTGGTCTTGAGGTTATACCAAATAGTTGGTTGGTTGGTGATGTTTCTTGCTTTTCCTTTAGGTCAGGATGTGCAGCCACTTCCTCTCTTTATGTTGAGTTCTGCAAGCTGGTCTATGGTAAGATGGCTTTGAGTTTGCTCATTCAGTCATTGAGGTGATTCTTTAGGTTTTACCACATCAGATCTGCCAAGCTTTAATCCAGTGATGATTGTTGCCTTGCCTGCCAGTGTGTCTGGTCTCTCATTTCCTGTGACGCCTGCCATGTCATGGGTTGTGTACTCTTACGAGTTTTTCCACCTGAACACTGAACATTACGTCAGGCCAGCCAGGTCTTCCCACTCTGCTTTCTCATTTTTGAAGTTGGTTCAATCATGGAGTCATGGACTGATGGAGTCGTAAACTTGTACTATCATAGCTTAATCTCAATCAGTGCCTGTCTTTGGATGAAAATCAGTGGGGAACTTGTGACTCAGCTTCTGTCTACACACCACAACACACACACTCACACAGACACACGCGCACACACACACACTCACACAGACACGCGCGCGCACACACACACACACACACACACACACAACACACATACACACACACACACACACACACACTCACACAGACACACGCGCGCACATGCACACACACACACACACACACACACATACACACACACACACACACACACACACACACACACACACTCACACAGACACACACCGCGCGCGCACACGCGCGCACACACACACCACACACACACACACACACACACACACACACACACACACACACACACATCACTCTCTCTCTCTCTCTCTCTCTCTCTCTCTCTCTCTCTCTCTCTCTCTCTTTCTCTCACTCACACACACACACACACACACACACACACACACACACACACACACACACACACACACACCACACACACACATGTGCACACACTCACTGGCTCGCTCACTCTCTCTCTCTCTCACACACACACATACACACACACATACACACACACACACACACACACACACACACACACACACACACACACACACACACACACACACACACACACACACAGAGTAAGCTCAGAGATGTTCTTTTGCAAGCAAGGGAAAAAACTTTAGAAATAAATGTACGAAGTGACAAAGCAATATTGAAAGAAATCTGTCTTCAGCGCTCCTTAGTTTGCTACATTAGCTTGATTGGAATGGCACATGTAAGTCAGACGTGAAATTCTCAAGTTCACTTATCTGACATCTGTCTCTCCATTTAACAATTTTTGGAATCGCAGTCTTTCTGAATTAGATTTCTTAGTCTCTCTCTCTCTCTCTCTCTCCTCTCTCTCTCTCTCTCTCTCTCTCTCTCTCTCGCCTCTCTCTCTCTCTGTGTCTCTGTCTGTCTGTCTGTCTGTCTATCTATCTATCTGTGTCTCTCTGTGTGTCTCTCTCACTCAGTTTGTCTGCTGTAATGACTATCATATATAATCTCATTATATACCTATCAGAAACGAAGTTTGAAAAAGGTAAACAGAATTGATAGGTTAATGAACTTTGTATGATGTGTTGTGATCAGCATAAGATTGCATCACATATTATCAGGGACGATGAATTCGGTGAAGTGTTAGATGGTTCAGTGAGTTGTGTGTGTGTGTGTGTGTGTGTGTGTGTGTGTGTGTGTGTGTGTGTGTGTGTGTGTGTGTGAGTGTATGCGGTGTGTGCATGTGTGTGTGTGCGTGTGTGTGTATGTGTGTGTGTGTGTGTATGTGCATGCTGTGTGTGTTGTGCATGTGTGTGTGTGTGTGTGTGGGGAAGAGAGAGAGAGAGAGGAGAGGGAGAGAGAGTGTTACATTTGAAAAAGAAGTAACATCTTTGGTGTGTGTGTGTTTTTTTTTATCAGTTTATGGTCCCCCCCCCCCCCATCACTAAAATTTTGTGATTCTCTCTCTCTCTGTCTCTCTCTCTCTCTGTTCCTCTCATTAAAAGAAAGATTGAAACAGAGAGAGAGAGAGAGAGAGAGTGAGAGAGAGAGAGAGAGAGAGAGAGAGAGAGAGAGAGAGAGAGATGTTATCTGATTTACTTTATAGTGGTAGTTAAATTAACACCTGTTAATAGAATTGGGACAGCCGACAGGTGGGTTTCCGTACTTCATTTCCCCGTGTCCCCCTTCCCTGTTTCCTTTTACCTGTGTTAGATAGTTTGCTTGTGTCTCTGTTCATGAAAAAAATATATAGGAAAATTGATTCAGGCAACTTTGTTCGTGAGAAAAAAGGGAGACAGATGACTGGATCATTAAACTGATTTAAAGTACATCTTGTGACGTGAGTGAGCACAAATTGTGATGTATTGACTAGACATCATTGTGAGGCTTAGAGACATGCATAGTGCTTGGCAGTTTGGATTGGATGATCGTGTTTAAGAAAGGATTACAGGTCGATGGTGGGTACAGGGGTAGATATGTGATATTGGGTTGGTTGTTGGGCAGGGGGAGGATGTGGAAGGGTGGTGGTGGGGGGGGGGGGGGGGGGGGGAGGAGGGACATGATGTTGGAAGTTGGACTGTCTGATATCTGAAATATAATGTACTTTGTTGACGTCATTACTGTAATTAGTAGTTTTACTGTGGGTCTAGTTATCAATGGCTTCAATGGCGGGTTTGAAAACTAACAATTCTGGATGTTGGTGGTTCGATCCAGAGGTAAAAGTTCCTTTATGATTTAAATGGCGCTGTCAGTGCATCGGGGTCTGCTTTCACTTTGCTGAACTTCTATAATTTCATTCATTCTCAAAAACTCCGTAATAAAATTTTGCTGTACGTTATTATCTGCTGGATGAACTATATGACAAAAAGCGGTTGGTGAGAGAAGTCACTGAGGGGGTTGTATTGTGACATGGTTGATGTTATGATTGCATGACATTTGAATCTGCCTGTCTGTCTCCTTGTTTGTCTCCCTCTTACCACCTTTAGTTTCAGGGACTGGCAAACTATACATAGTTTCGTTTATTGTGAGCAGTGAGTGAATTGCTTTTTATATAGATCTATTCATGATGATATGTCTTTTCTGTTGAGCAGGGTTTGATGATGATTGATACTCCTCTTGTTGTTACAAATGTAGAGTGGTGCAGATCATGTTGCTTGAAATAAGGTTACTGTAAACGAATCAGTTTTATGAGAGAAAAAATTTTTGGGAATAGGTACTAGGTGAGTGAGGTTTTTTTTTTTGTTTTTTTTTTTTGGGGGGGGGGGGGGGGGGCTATAGCTGGCACCAACCCTCTTAATCACCTCAGGTTAAAGAGAAAGACCAGTCACAGCTGTCACCTCTGCTTCCGAAGAGCAGGAAGGCCCAGTTTCTTCAGGCATTTCTGTACACCGTCTGACGTGCAGGGCTTATGGTCCCCAGCTGTAAGACACAGCACCCTCCTCTGCACTCGTTTAAGTCTCTTCACTTCTTTCCCTAGAATTTTGATCACTGGTGATCGATGGTTTTCATGTATTGCCTAAAAAAACCCGAAATGGACACATTCATCACAAAAATATTATTATTTTAGAAATAATGCGCAAAATGTTACGAAGAAAAAGAACATCCGTCATGGAAAATGCAAAAATCTCAAAAACTGTTGAGAGTTAAGTGTGTGAATGTCCAGCTTTGTGAAGGGGTCCCAAAAGACAGCTCCACACTGGAAGAATAGTGGACAAGTGGTAGCATCTGTTAGGTTTGTAGCTGATGGGACAATGGCAGAGGTTCCTTCACAGAAAGCTCAGGGTTGAGTTTGCTTTTTGTTGTTGTTGTTGTTGTTGTTGTTGTTGTTGTTGTAATTTTGCCCCTGCATTCTCCCCACCTTAAGACATGGGGATACAAAAGAAAGGGTTGTTGGGGGGGGGGGGGGGGGGGGGGAGGACATGCATCAAGATGGTGTTGTTGTGGAAGTGATAGAAGCTTGACTGGATGTCAGTGACAAGGACATAGCATTTAGTGGCATTAAAAATCACCTCCCAGTGTCCATCTATTCTTTCAAGTTGTTCCAAGTTTGCTGTAGGGAAGATGACCCTTGAAGACGTTGATTTATCATTACAAAAGACACTTATTATGAAAAGAGGCAGACGTGGGAAGAAAAACCAGTAGATCATTAATGTGGATTTGGAAAAGCAGGGATTCAAGAACTGTGCCCTGGGACAGTCCTGAGTCCACGCTCATTGTTTCAGAACTGGTTGCTCAAGGATGATGTGCGTGGTTCTCTGGTGAGGAAGCTTTCAAGCCAATTATAGAGTGATCCTGTGACGCTCATCATGCTGTGTTGGGTCAAATTGTAGAGGAGCTTGCTGTGAGGTATGTTGGCAAATGCCTTGGAAAAGTCCATGATGTCTTCATTCACCTACTTTTGTGTTTTGTAAAAAAAAAAGAAATAATGAGCTGTGGTCAGTAACTGTGTCTTACACTCCAGGAGAACCCAGAGTGAAATCCATGATTTAGATAGGTGAGGATATTCTGTGCCTCAAGATTATATTTTACAAGCCATGGATGTCGAAGAAATGGGGAGGGTAGTTCTCAATGAGTTAGCATTCTCTCTTTTTTTTTTTTGAGTGCAGAGATGTTCTGACTGTCAACCAGTGGCTTGAAAGGGTGCTGAGTCAAATGGTCTTTGGAAGATCAAAGTGATGGATGGGGGCAGTGCTGCCAGCACATGTCTTCAGCACTTCGTTGCAAATGCCAGCCAGACCTGAAGCTTTCTGGGCTTGGAGCCATTGAGGACATAGAGTGGCTTTGCTGTACATTGTGAGAGGCTGAAGTAGGGTCATGTGTTTAACGCCGGAATGGAGCATCAGGACCCAGAGTGAAGATGGACATGAACTGCCTTGGCAGGATTCTCACCATGATTGATGATCGCTGTGCAGCCTTCATGTGTTTAACGCCGGAATGGAGCATCAGGACCCAGAGTGAAGATGGACATGAACTGCCTTGGCAGGATTCTCACCATAATTGATGATCGCTGTGCAGCCTTCATGTGTTTAACGCCGGAATGGAGCATCAGGACCCAGAGTGAAGATGGACATGAACTGCCTTGGCAGGATTCTCACCATAATTGATGATCGCTGTGCAGCCTTCATGTGTTTAACGCCGGAATGGAGCATCAGGACCCAGAGTGAAGATGGACATGAACTGCCTTGGCAGGATTCTCACCATAATTGATGATCGCTGTGCAGCCTTCATGTGTTTAACGCCGGAATGGAGCATCAGGACCAGAGTGAAGATGGACATGAACTGCCTTGGCAGGATTCTCACCATAATTGATGATCGCTGTGCAGCCTTCATGTGTTTAACGCCGGAATGGAGCATCAGGACCAGAGTGAAGATGGACATGAACTGCCTTGGCAGGATTCTCACCATAATTGATGATCGCTGTGCAGCCTTCATGTGTTTAACGCCGGAATGGAGCATCAGGACCAGAGTGAAGATGGACATGAACTGCCTTGGCAGGATTCTCACCATGATTGATGATCGCTGTGCAGCCTTCCTCCATCTCTGCTGGTGATACCCTGGGGCCATCAAGTCCTCCAGATTCGACGAAATTTCAAAAAGAGTTTGATGATGTTGACCAGGTTGTCTTGAATGGTCCTGTTGATGTGCTCCCTCTCGGCTTGCCCAGTTTCACATTTGCAGTGTTCTTGGAAGGCACATATACAGTCCAGTCATGGAAGTTCTTGGCTTGCTGATGAAGCTTCTTCTTCAGTTGGAGAAGTCTCTGAAGAGATCTATCAGTTCATGGAAGATGGGCGTGGGTGCGTGCTCTTATTCATGTTGGGACTGGAGAAAGGTGAAGGTCATCTGAAGGTCCTCAGCACAATGGCTGTCATTAATATAATGACTTTACTTGCAAACTGGCTGTATTCAGCTCAGAGGGAATCGTGTCCCAATCAGCTAAATGAGACTTGAAATACTTGTTTGGTTTCTCTGAGGCAATCTGGAGTGTGGTGTCGAAGTCAGTGGACACCTGTGACGAGACCTTTGATGCCAGCAACGCTGGTGGAGTGCTTCAAGACTGATGGGATAGTGGTGGAGACAGGGCCAAAGATGGCTGACTGCCATGTTGGGGGAGCAGAGCAAGCCAACCACTGACTGACTGGAGAGGGAAGTACATGTGCATGTGGACGGGACGTTGTTGATCTTCGTTCTAAAACAAAAGGAAAATTTTGAGCATCTGTACTTGATTTTTGTGTGTTGCTTACTGCAACAATGAAGTTTAAAGCGTGAGTTTTTAGTTTTGAACCCAGCAGTACGGAGTAGTTGCTGCCAGTCACTAGCCCAGTACCCCACTGTATGAACAGACTGACAGTACCATCAATACAGCTTCATCATGTGTCGGGGCACTGTTTTTACCAGGGATCATTCTTGCAACTGGATTTCACCTTTCCCTACATCTTTGGCTGGCGGGGTTACTCTGAGAACTCTTTGAATTGTGTTTTGTCTGGTTGCAAACACGATAAACGACTTCCGATATCTACTCTGAGAACTCTTTGAATTGTGTTTTGTCTGGTTGCAAAACATGATAAACCACTTCCGATATCTGAGAACTCTTTGAATTGTGTTTTGTCTGGTTGCAAAAACACGATAAACCACTTCCCGATATCTGAGAACTCTTTGAATTGTGTTTTGTCTGGTTGCAAAACATGATAAACCACTTCCGGTATCTGAGAACTCCTTGAATTGTGTTTTGTCTGGTTGCAAAACATGATAAACCACTTCCCGATATCTGAGAACTCTTTGAATTGTGTTTTGTCTGGTTGCAAAACACGATAAACCACTTCCCGATATCTGAGAACTCTTTGAATTGTGTTTTGTCTGGTTGCAAAACACGATAAACCACTTCTCAATATCTACTCTGAGAACTCTTTGAATTGTGTTTTGTCTGGTTGCAACACACGATAAACGACTTCCCGATATCTATTCTGAGAACTCTTTGAATTGTGTTTTGTCTGGTTGCAAAACATGATCAACCACATCCCGATATCTACTGTGAGAACTCTTTGAATTGTGTTTTGCCTGGTTGCAACACACGACAAAACCACTTCCCGATATCTACTCTAGAGATCGCTTCCCTTGCTGCTCTGTGCCTCCTTCTGGCCTGTGACACCCAAGTTAACACTGGCCATCGACCCCACAATCTCTTTTCTTCACGTTCTTTTGAGAGAGCTCTGTATATGGGCACATTGTCCACACTGTGACATTGGCCGTTGATTCAGATGGAAGCCCACGTCTTTGCGCAACAACTGGGATTCAGAAAGCTGATCTGTTAAAGTTGGTTGGACATTTAAAACTTTTTTTTTTAAAAGTTGGCTGGAATTTTTTTTTTTTTTTTGATTTAGTAATCTGCACCTTTTGGTGCAGAAATACCGCCCTTCCCTCTTGTATTTAAAAAGGATTATTTTCATCACCAGTGTGGGTAGATCTCAGTGTGCTTCCTGTGACCTTGACCTTGAGTCCAGTATTTGAGCTTCGGGAATACCTAGATGGTAGTCAGATCTGCTGCCAGGTCAAGGAACTTAGGATCTGGTCCAGTGATTTGTTAGACAGACACATGCAATAATGCACACATGTACTGTACTGCACACACACACACACACACACACACACGTTATAGGCAAACTTTCATGCATTTGTGTCCGTGCGCGCGTGCGCACGCACTCACGCACACACACACACACACACTCACACACACACACACACACACACACACACACACACACACACACACACACACACACCACATATATACGCGCGCACACACACCCACACATGCACACTCACACACCACAACACATGTGCACTTATAGTCAGACAGACACGCATGCATGCCTGTAAGCACGCATGCATACCCCACACTCCCACATTACACACAGTCACACATAACAAAAAACATTGCTTTGGGCTTTGCAGCATTCCCTGCACTTCCTAGGGACACTGGGAGGAACAAGTTGCAACACAAAAAGAAACCAGGCCTTTTGATAGGTTTGGTGGGCCTTCGCTGACAGGTTTCAAGGGCTCTCGCGCCCTTAGCTCAATATTTTCAGTGTACATAACTTGTCAGAGGAGGTCAGTGGACCGCCTTAGGACCAGAGGCAGAAATGCAAACATTTAGACTGGCCAAGGGAGATTCTTCAGTGGTCTTGAGCTTCCCTGTCCCTCTCCCATGGATACTTGGACCGCATTTAATAGAAAGAACTGGTTTACATTATATGTAAAAGTTAAGTCACATAAAACTTTCATAATATGAACCGCCTACCCCTCCACCCCCTTCTTCTCTCCTGTTCCTCCCACCCTCCATGCATAAGAGAGAGAGAGAGAGAGAGAGAGAGAGAGAGAGAGAGAGAGAGAGTGAGTTGACAACAGTATTGAAGAAAGGAGGAATTGGCAATTATGCTCGTGTACAAGAGAGAGAGAGAGAGAGAGAGAGAGAGAGAGCAACAGTATTGAAGAAAGGAGGAATTGGCAATAATGCCCGAGTAAGAGAGAGAGAGAGAGAGAGAGAGAGAGAGAGAGAGAGAGAGAGAGAGACACACACACACACACACACACTCACACACACACACACACACGCACAAACACACACACAC
>CM031623.1:3369829-3374829 GCA_018398815.1 Conus ventricosus | reverse complement strand
CCCCCCCCCCCTGTTCCCTTCCCCTTCCGTTTGAATGATTTAAAAAAAAAAGGAAAAAAAAAAAACTTTGAGTAAAAAGTGTGTGTGTGGGGTGTGTGTGGTGTTGTGTGTGTTGTGGGTGGGTGTGTGGCATTTGAAAATAAAGGGGCTAAGTGTTGTGCGTTTGTGTGTATGTTATTCGAAAATGAATGAAAGGGGGCCAAGTGTGTGTGTGTGTGTGGTGTGTGGTGTGTGTGTGTGTGAGTGGTGTGTGTGTGATGGTTTTGTGGTGCAGTGTGTGTGTGGTGTGTGTGAGGTGTGTGTGTGAGCGTGTGTGTGTGAAAAAAGATGTCTGTGTCGGATGGTTGAGAGAGGATAGAGAAAGAGGAGGAGAGAGCCCAAAGAAGGGGGAGAGAGGGGAGGAGAGAGAGAGAGAAAGAGAGAGAGAGATTGGAAGTGTAGGGAAAAAAAGATAGCAAATGCTGACTGTTGAACAGGAAATGTTTTAGATGATAAACTTGTCGATAGAAAATGTTTTACTTGGAACGGGAAAAATTTCTAGATGAAAAACTTTTTCAGAAATGAATTTATTGTGGCAGTTCAGTGGCAGAGCATTTTTTTTTATTTAGGAAAAATGCCTAATATGTGCTTTCGCGCGCACACACAACCCCTGGAGTTCGGCACACCACAATTGTTGATAACACACACACACACATTGTCTGAGTCACACCAAACCCCAACACCACCAAAAACCACACACAACCACACACAACAACACACAACACATTGCACACATTTTTCTTCTCATCACAGGCATGCGACACATCCCACACACCACATCACACACATCAATCCAAAACGCACACCACAACCACACCCCCACACACTCACACCCCCAAACCCCCACACCACACACACACACCACACATTCTCTTTCTATCACAGGCATGCGCACAACACAAACACACCCCCCACCAACAACCACAACACTCACACAAACACAAAACACCAACACACCACCCCCCAAAACCCCACACCCCCCACACCACACCCCACAACCCCCACACACAACACCCACACTCAAAACTTCCCCCACCACACAACACACACACCACACCACAACACACACTCACCCCAAAACAAAACCACCACTCCCACTCCCACACCCACGCACCACTCCCCACCATACCCCCACACCACCACCACACCAACACCACAACCCCCACACACACACACACCCTCCACACACACTCACTCCACCACACAAAACACACAAATACACCACACACAACACAACCACACACACCCCCCAAAAACACACAACAGAGTGAGAGGCCCCCAGAATACTGTGAAGGAGGGGTGGGGGGGGGGGGGGGTGAGAACTTCACTGGGAGGGTGGGGGGGATAGGGGGGGGGGTGATGACAAGGAGGGGGGTGAGGGGAAGGGGGGCCTGTGGCAATCAGGCGGAAAAAACCCGAACTGTGAGGGGAGATGGGGGGCAATGGGGGGGGGTGGGGGGAGGCAGTGGGGGTCCAGCCCGTTGGCCTTCAACTACCTGCCTGTTATGATAAATTACGTGTCTATGTGTGTGTGTGTGTGTATGTGTGTGTGTGTGTGTGTGGGGGGGGGGGGGGGGGGGGGGGGGGGGGGGGGGGGGGGTGGGGGGGGGGGGGGGGGGTTGTTCACAAGATGGCCCTCTAGTATCAGTGTGTGTGTGTGGGATGATCAGAGGGAGTAGCATGGGAGAAATGGCATGAAGCTAGGAACATGGTTGTTTACCCTCCTCCCCCCCCCAAAAAAAAAAAAGAAAAAGAAAAAAAAAAAAAGAACACACACACACACACACATACACACACACCACACACACACACACACACACACACACACACACACACACATGCAGGCATGTACACACGCAAGCACACATGCACACACACACTCACACACACACACACACACACACCACTCACACACACACACACACACACACACACACACACACACACAGATTTTGTTTCATTGTTGTATGTCAGATCTATATGTTCTGTTCATTTCATCCAATAATTGTTGTATTTGAGATTTCTGTTTTTTGGGGTTTTTTTTGTGGTTTGTTTTTGTTCAGATACATACATACATGTGTGCACTCACATACACGCTGATATAACATATAGGCTTATTCACTCTGTCATTCCTTCCTTCAGTCATTCTCTTCATTCATTCACGTCTAATATCACTCAGACGTGAACAGACGTCAAACAGAAGAACGAACGAACACACACACACACACACACACACACACACACACACACACACACACACACACAACTGAAAGATACAACAGCCCTTAAAAACAGAAACCCATCTCCAGCCAATTTTTTAAAAATATTCCATAATTATGATGATGTCAATGTGCATGCGCTTTTCAAATTCTCAGAAGTGGATTGCACAAGAAATAATGAAGGCAAGATTTTTATTAGACATTGTCATACTAACAAAAGAAAGTCTTGTTTTACCTACAGAATTGCTAATTATTGGAATGCACTGCCTACTAACACCAAATATGCACCTGATATCAACAGCTTTAAAAAACTCCTAGATGAAGACCCTAAATTGAAAGATGTTTTCTTTAGTGTGGATTGAATATAATGTTATTTATGACAGGCATGCAACCAGACCGAACTTAAATTGAAAAATAATGAGGGGACGCAAATAGGCCGTAAGGCCTAAGGCTAAAAAAAGCTGGTCCCTATTACTACTACTACTACTACTACTACTACTACTACTACTAGCCGTAACCTATGGGGCGTGCGTGTAAAACTAGACGTACAATTGCTGTTTGATCACCTCCCTTGGCTGGTATTAAGGTGAAGTGGGAAGACCTGTGGCGGCGGCATGCTAAATGTCAGCCACAAACAGTTGAGAGAGAGAGAGAGAGAGAGAGAGACTGTGTTTCATCTAGCAGCATTGACACAGCAGACGTTGCTTGATTCTTCGCTTCACTGGGGATGGTGACAGGACTGGAGGTGGGACATGACTCGCTTTCCTGCGCAACTGTACATAGTCATACACAGAGAAGCCTGGTTGTCAGGGGGTACATTTTCATTATTCATGATCTCGGGCTTTTTTTTTGGCTGGGAGATAGATCAGTGTTACTTGGTAACTGAATGAGAGAGAGGGGAGAGGGAGGAGAGAGAGAGAGAGAGAGAGAGAGAGAAGAGAGGAGAGAGAGAGAGAGAGAGAGGGAGGGAGGGGAGGGGTGTGGGGAAGGGTGGATGAAAGGAAGATGCACAGATATGTGTGTGTGCGCGCGCACACGCAACACACACACACACACACACACACACACACACACATGAATTCACAAAACCCCAACTGGGTTTGTCGAGTTTTCAAGTTATTTATAAGAATGCTATAATTTATGTAAAGAAAGCAAAGATTTGGTGTGGCATTGTTTTTTTAAAAATCATTATTCAAATCCCGACAATTAAATGAAACTACAATGTTCTATGATACCTGGGATCGTGTGTGTGTGTTGTGCGCGCACATTCGAATATGCACTCTTGTTTGGAGATGCATGGTACTTATTGCAATATCATCTTCTTATTGGTTTCATTTATGCTTTCTTTAATCTTTTATGTAAGCGCTTAGGGCTTATGATTGAAGATTAAGCGCCATAAATAATCATTATTATTATTATTAATACATACACAGAAATCTCACAGCAGTAGTGATCCTCTGAGTGACAACTGAACAATGAAGGAGAGGTCTCTCTGCTGTGGACAGCGCTTTCATGAAAGATGGCTTGACCTGAGGCTGGAGGAGAAAGTGGGGGCGGGGGTGGGGGGTGGGGGTTGAACAGTCCACCCAGTCAAAATTTGACCTCTTCACGAAAAACGAACAGGCAACTGCAAAGAGTGTCCCTCAGATTAGTTGCCCTCCACCCTACCTACCCCCTCCCCTCCCCCCCTCCCTGCCACACCTTCTTCCCCCCCCCCCCCCCCTTACCTCTACACTTCTGACCCTCTTTCCTTTCCTCCACTCTCTCATGGTCCTGTTCTCCCCAACGTTCTCCCTGAATGAAAAAAAAAAAGGAAAAAAAAAAAAAAAAGAAGTCAGCTAAGCTGTCACGCTACTACTGGGAGATTGGGGCAGCAAAAGACTTGTTAAAACTGAAGAACGGAGGAGGGGGGGTGGGGGGGGGGGGGGGGGGGGGGGGGGGGGGGGGGGGAGGGGGAGTAATCCTGGAGTGAAGTGGGATGAGGGGGTGAGTGATTCGCCATAATAAATCCCAGGCAAGGGGAGAGAGAGAAAGTGGGGGAGGGTCATGGGAGGGAGATGGGGGTGGAGAGGAAGGGCTGGATTTGGGAGGGGGTAGGGCTTGATCAGGAGAATGCCGAGTGGCCAGGACTTGAGAGGATTAAAGATAGTGGTGCGTTAGGACTTTTCAAACCACTGAGCATCCAAAAGATGGAGACAGTCAGGGTATTTAGGGAGCATGGGGAAGATTGTGACAGTCAGGGTATTTAGGGAGCATGGGAAAGATTGTGACAGTCAGGGTATTTAGGGAGCATGGGAAAGATTGCTACAGTCAGGGTATTTAGGGAGCATGGGAAAGATTGCTACAGTCAGGGTATTTAGGGAGCATGGGAAAGATTGGTGACAGTCAGGGTATTTAGGGAGCATGGGAAAGATTGGTGACAGTCAGGGTATTTAGGGAGCATGGGAAAGATTGGTGACAGTCAGGGTATTTAGGGAGCATGGGAAAGATTGGTGACAGTCAGGGTATTTAGGGAGCATGGGAAAGATTGGTGACAGTCAGGGTATTTAGGGAGCATGGGAAAGATGGAGACAGTCAGGGTATTTAGGAAGCTTAACACAGGTTAAAAAGAAGACCTGCTTTGATGTGTTGAGGTTTTGTCGGGTGGTTTCACGTCGGATCACATCCGATGTTTGTCAAACTGCCAGAACATGGAACACAGGGGTGTGTGTGTGTGTGTGCGTGTGTGTGTGTGTGTGTGTG
>CM031623.1:3314699-3369729 GCA_018398815.1 Conus ventricosus | reverse complement strand
CTTTCAAGGATGCAATGAGTTCGGTGGCGCGCCCTCTGAACATCTTCCAACTCGCATGTCCAGAGTTTGTCACGAGGCCTACGACGTTTGACCCATCTAGGGTGGCGGAATTGTTCATTTGTTTATTGTCGTTGCTGTGTCGTGTATCCGTCCCTTAATGTGGCTTGTGGTGCGGTTGCACCATGGTGTAGTTCAGCTCAACTTCGGTTTGCTTTCTCTCTCTCTCTCTCTCTTATTCCACTGCCCGTGCTATTCATCCTGCAGGTTCACGGGTGGCTGGTACCTTTCTCTCGAACTTGCTGTCTATCGCCTCTCGCCTGTCTTTTTACCTGTCGCACGTGCTTCATTTCTTTTAGTTTGAAGTATGCTCACTCTGTGACGCAGCATGGCATGTTGGCCGCCATTGCTGAGGGAGGTTAGCTCTTCACTCGAGCGAAGATGTCTCGGGAGCGCCTGCTCCGGTCTTGGTTCTTCACCGTATCATCGAGGGTACAGTCGGTATCTTCAATTCCTACAGTTGGCCTGTAGGAGAGGGACATCACTTCTTCTTTTTCCGCACCTGTGCCTCTGTCCTCTCGACTGGACAGAGGGCAGAGAGAGTCGTTTGACCCGCCTCTTCTGGTCACCCACGGGTAGCTGGTAAGGATCAGTTTCGTGGTTTGTTTGTTTTTTGGTTTGTTGTTGTTAGCCGGCTTATTCTTCTCTTTTGCGCAATTTTTCTTTTGTTTCAAAATTGTAAAAGAAATATTGTTTGAGACCTTTTCTCTGGTTAATTCAATCTTTAACCTGGCCATTCTAAATTATATCCAAAATTCTTTCTCCTGTTTATGCATCTGGTGATGCGGTAGTCGGTGGGGATGGGAGAGAACCTGGTGATTCAGGGTTGGAACTTGCTTGGTCTCGCTCGTCCGCCCCTGTCACATTCGCCGGACTCTTATTCTTCGGCCACCGTCTGTTTGTGTGTGCAAGGAGAACGAGTTTTTATGTCGCGAGTGTGCGTACGCATGATTTGTCGTTCGGATGCGTGGTTGGAGATTTGTGTTATTTTGAAATGTGGCTATAAAATGTGACAATTATGCCATTGAATTATTATTTGCAAATGTGGTGGCAGTTATTAAGCGATGGTCGCTGTGTTGGTTTATTTCCTAAGAAAGGAAATTGTTAAACGTGAGTGAGAGAGGGTGAAGATAATTCATATTTGTTTTATAGCCTGTTGATTTAATGCAGTCCCTTACCTGCTTCATGTGAGAAGACTTTAACGATTTGATCGGTTTACTGTGTTACGCTCAGGTCTGTGTTGAGCTGGGGCTGTTGGTGCGTTTGATAGACTCCCCTCGCCCATCATGCGAGTGGCTGTTAAGATTTAGCAGCATGGGTCAGACTGTACTGACGGCGGGGTTCCAGTACCCTTCCTTCTTCCTTCCTCCTTCCTCCTTCCTCCTTCTTCCTTCCTCCTTCCTTCCTTCCTCCTTCCTTTTCCTTCCCTCCCTTTCTCTCTCCTCCCAGCTACGTTTCCTCCCCCCCCCTCCCGGGGGCTTCACCCGGAGTCTGGACTGGATGGTGCCACGTGCTGGTTGAGGCCACGCTCTGGCTGAGACCGCGGACTGGATGGTGCCACGTGCGGTTGAGGCCACGCTCTGGCTGAGACCACGGACTGGATGGTGCCACGTGCTGGTTGAGGCCACGCTCTGGCTGAGACCGCGGACTGGATGGTGCCACGTGCTGGTTGAGGCCACGCTCTGGCTGAGACCACGGACTGGATGGTGCCACGTGCTGGTTGAGGCCACGCTCTGGCTGGGACCGCGGACTGGATGGTGCCACGCGCTGGTCGAGGCCACGCTCTGGTCGGACCGCGGACTGGTAGAGGAGCCCGCCGTCTTGACTGGCCGGCCCTGACCCTCGTCCAGGACCTCCAGTAACAGCGCCACGTTTCCCCCCCCCCCCCCCCCCCCTCCGGGACGCGCTCTTTACTTCCTGCTTGTGTGTCGAGGGTGTCGGCTTTGAGCGACTCCTGCGAGAACCGACCCGGTTCGGAGCACCTAGTGCGATAGGGTGCTCCCAGTAGACTTGACGGAGGCAGGGGTGTGGAGGCACTCCAGGGTGTGGGGAAGGGATGGATGCTGGAAATGTTTCTTTATAATTGTGTATATGTCATATGTGCAGGAATGCTGTAATTGTGATTGTGTACGTCGTATGGTGAAATGTTTATTTATAATTGTCCATGTTGTGTGTGTTGGAGTGCTTGATTGTGATTGTGCATGTTGTGTGCGTTGGAATGCTTATTTATGACTGTGTGTGTTGGTGTGAATAAATGGGGTGTTGTATCGTAATCTTTCTCGTGTGGGCTCTTGCGAGGCGTGTGAGGTCAGTCACTCCCTTCACTCCCACCTAGACCGATCCTGTCAGGGCAGACCTCCAGGGGTCGGACGTGACAATGTGGGGGCTCGTCCGGGATGTGAAGGGCTCTGACTGTCTCTCTCGTTTCGCGGAGTACCTGTTTAGTTCTGTCTGTTTTGTATTCATTTAGTTAGTTTGTCGTGTTTGTTTGTGGGTGGTTGGCTGGGTGACTCTAGCGTGAAGGGAGTCCTTTTGTGGCCTGAGGGAACATCCGGTGTGACCGGGGGGTCGAAGTGAGACCGAGGGGAGTCGACCGCGTCCAGACCTCCTTCCGCCGGGTACCTCACGCAGGTACGGCCGTAAGTCTTGCCTTTCTGTTGCCGCTCAGTCTTCCATTCCTGTTTTGTATTTAGTCAGTTTTTTTTTTTTTTTTTTTTTTTTTTTCTCTACCGGGTCATTGAGTACAGGGGTTGTATCGGACGTTAGTGTCATTTTTTTTTTTTTTTCTCTCTCCGGATTCCGTCTGCTTGTTTGTTTTTCCGGCCAGCCCCACCGCACTGTTGCTCGTGCTGTAGAGCGCGGTGTTTGCCAGAGTGGGGGCAGCCGGACATAGTTTTTTTTTTTTTTTTTTTTTCGGTGAGCCCCACCGCACTGTTGCTCGTGTTGTAGAGCGCGGTGTTGCCAGAGTGGGAGCAGCCGGAACTTGCCCGCACACCCGCACACACACACATACACACATATACACACACCCCTAAAATATTTGTTTTTCAAGTGGAATTGTCTTCCCCTGTATTTGATAACTGTAGGATATAGTTGTCATGGCAACGTCCGGTGCTGGTGGTATGGCTACTCGGGCGTCGAAGAAGAAGGGTCTTCTAAATGTAGTCCCCACTATTAGTACCAGTACTTCGACTACGGTAACTTCTACTTATTCCAGTGCTATAGCAGGTAGTCCAGCGAGTACTTTCACTTCTTCTTCGCTAGGGGATTTTCCTGCTGAGACCCCGACTGGCACTTCCGCTCGGAAGCGTCAGAGTATAGCGAAGCAACTGTGGGCTTCTGTCGAGTCGCAGAAACCAAAGCCCCCTATTCTCCATGCTTCCCCTCGTAAGGAGTATGCCCCGGGGGACTTTCCTCATGGGAAGGTCGAGACCCAAGGGACGGGTCAGACGGGTCGTCCTCCCGTGTCGGGAGAGGTGAATCCTTCCCAGGACATCACCTCTGTCCTGAGTTTTTAGAACGACAGCGACGTGAGGATGAGGCCCTCCGTAGGAAGAGACTGTTAGACAGGAGGCCCTTCGTAGGAAGAGGCTGCTCAGCGTAGGGAAGAGTTGGATAGGATAGAGGCTCTGCGCAGAGGAGGAGACTGACAGACAGAGATTCTGCATAGGGAAGAGGCTATGCTGCGTAGAGAAGAGGCTGCCCGACAGGAAGCCCTTCGTAAGGAAGAAGCTGCCCGACAGGAGGCTCAGCGTAGGGAAGAGGCTGCTCAGCGTAGGGAAGAGGCTGCTCTGCGCAGGGAGGAGGCTGCCAGACAGGAGGATCGCGTAGGGAAGAGGCTGCCAGGCAGGAAGCCCTCCGTAGGGAAGAACTAGACAGGATGGAGGCTCTGCGTAGGGAGGAGATGGAACAACTTCTTTCGCGGTCTCCCACATCTGTAAGTCAGGGGGTTAATCACCAGGCAGGTGATAGAGTTAGAGGCCCAAAGTTAAAGCTTCCAGAGTTCAGACCTAGCGAGGACATAGATATGTTCTTAGAGCATTTTGACAAGGTAGCTACTTCATACAATTGTCTGAGGAACAAAAGGCCATGGACCTTTTTTCTGGTTGTCGGGTGCTGCAAGGGAGTGTGTGCTCACTCTAAATGAAGGCGCGTCTTATGCAGACATGCAGTTGGCTCTGCGTAAGCGTTTCCACCTTACCCCAGAGACGTACAGGAGGAAGTTCAGGTCCATGAAGAAGAATAACGACGAGACCTTCGTGCAGTTTGGCGATAGGCTGCGCAAAACGCTAGGGTACTGGCGTCAGTTGGCTAAGTTGGAGCTGGAGGATCTGATCCTCATTGAACAGCTCACCAACACTGTGTCCCCAGAGTTGAGGATCCAGATAGGCGAGACAGCACCTCAGGATTTCGCGGCTGCGATTCAGACCGCTGAGGTGTTTGCTGAAGCCCGTAGAGCGTATGGGCATCGCTCAGACACGGACAGGAAGACCCCCACAGGATTTAGTGGCGATAAGGCGCCGACGACTGCTAGCGGGTTGAACAAGGCAGGCAATTCATCGGGGATTTCAGCACCCCGGTTCTGTTTTCTTTGTGGTCGTCCCGGCCACATTAGGAAAGATTGCCCTAAAGCCGCCGGTAGTTATGGGGCTAGTCCTTCCCAGCGTCCTCGTGCCTCGGCTAACGTGGGTTCCATCCCAGCTTCTGGTGATTCAGGGTGCCCAGTGTTTCTCTCTGTTATTGGTTCTCCTTGGTCGACACCATCAGGGATTCGGGAGCATCAACGATCTTTGTGGATAAGGCTTTAGTTTCCCTAAGGCCCGGCGGGGCGCCAGTTTACGATGTGTGCGGGTTGGAGGCTGGTTTTACCTCCACCCGTCCTTCAGTACTCGTTTCTATCTCCACCCCCTACTTCTGTGGCGAAGTATGGGCCCATCGCGGTGGAGCGACCTCTGTATTCCCTTATCATAGGGAATACTATCACCTTCGCAGACGGACGCAGTCAGTCCGTGTCTACGGATTTGCCCGTACAGGCGTGTGTGGGAGTCACCACACGCGCCAAAGCTAAGAAGCAGGAACAGGAATTGCGTCCCGTTCTTCAGCCGATCTTTAAACGAGGTTCTGGCAAGGGCCGATCCTGCTAGCATTATTCGTCTTCAGGCCAGGGACTTGGATGTCCAACGCCTACGACAACTGGTAGATCGTCCCGCTCAGTCTGCCCGACACGCCAAGGTGAGCTTCAAGCTCCACAAGGGGATCCTCTTTAGGGTTTTCACTCAGGCAGATCGTGTGGCCAAACAGCTTGTTGTTCCCCAAAGCTTGAAAGAGTCTCTGTTCTCCGGCAGGCCCACGATTCCCCCATGGCAGGTCATATGGGCTCCAAGCGGACTCTCGAGCGAGTAAGACAAGACTTCTTTTGGCCAGGGATGAACTCACAGGTTAGGCAGTACTGCCGCAGTTGCGATGTCTGCCAACGGACAACGCCTAAGGGTCGCTTGAAGCGTGTTCCCCTAGGGTCAGTGCCACGGGTTGGGGAGCCCTTCAGCAAGGTTGGGGTCGACCTGGTGGGACCCATTAATCCTCCATCCGATCGCGGTCACCGCTACACTTCGGTAATGGTAGAATCTGCGAGTCGATACCCAGAGGCTGTCCCGCTTAGGACTATCGATGCCCCTACTGTTGCTGAATCTCTCAGGCAGATTTGGACGCGCACTGGCGTGCCCAAGAAGAAGTACGGCCGGAAAGTTTGTACTGGAGAGCGATCATCATCCTCTCCAGTGCTTGGACCGGATCCGGCCAGTCAGTCGTCGACTCATGAGTTAGGCAGTGGAACTGCAGAGTCATGCGTTCACTTTTCGTCATATCAAGGGGTTCCTGTAATACGGATGCTGACTATCTTAGCCGAGCTCCGTAGTCAGCGCATTGGAAAATCGGTCAGAGGGACACTTCCCCTCAACCAGGGTTATATCCCCTTTTGGTCTCTGTATCAGGTGTAGTGACAGTTTTCACTTCAGTGATGTTAACGGTAGTGAATCACCAATGGTTCGGATTGTTACTTTCATGGTTGGAAGGTTCGCTTAGTTGTTTGATAAATGTAGTATTATGTATTTCTCGGTGGGATTCTATCGTAGAATGTTTGTATTGGATTCCTCGTACTCTGTCGAGCACAGAGAGTTGGGTTCGGTCCCATTGTTGTGAATTTGCACATGCGTCAAGGTTCAAAGGAGCACTGTATCTCAGAGAAAACAGATGCTTTTAGAAGGGGGGTTTGTCACGAGTTTGTCACGAGGCCTACGACGTTTGACCCATCTAGGGTGGCGGAATTGTTCATTTGTTTATTGTCGTTGCTGTTGTCGTGTATCCGTCCCTTAATGTGGCTTGTGGTGCGGTTGCACCTTGGTGTAGTTCAGCTCAACTTCGGTTTGCTTTCTCTCTCTCTCTCTCTTATTCCACTGCCCGTGCTATTCATCCTGTAGGTTCACGGGTGGCTGGTACCTTTCTCTCGAACTTGCTGTCTATCGGCCTCTCGCCTGTCTTTTTACCTGTCGCACACGTGCTTCATTTCTTTTAGTTTGAAGTATGCTCACTCTGTGACGCAGCATGGCATGTTGGCCGCCATTGCTGAGGGAGGTTAGCTCTTCACTCGAGCGGAAGATGTTCTGGGAGCGCCTGCTCCGGTCTTGGTTCTTCACCGTATCATCGAGGGTACAGTCGGTATCTTCAATTCCTACAGTCGGCCTGTAGGAGAGGGACATCACTTCTTCTTTTTCCGCACCTGTGCCTCTGTCCTCTCGACTGGACAGAGGGCAGAGAGAGTCGTTTGACCCGCCTCTTCTGGGTCACCCACGGGTAGCTGGTAAGCATCAGTTTCGTGGTTTGTTTGTTTTGGTTTGTTGTTGTTAGCCGGCTTATTCTTCTCTTTTGCGCAATTTTCTTTTGTTTTCAAAATTGTAAAAGAAATATTGTTTGAGACCTTTTCTCTGGTTAATTCAATCTTTAACCTGGCCATTCTAAATTATATCCAAAATTCTTTCTCCTGTTTATGCATCTGGTGATGCGGTAGTTCGGTGGGGATGGGAGAGAACCTGGTGATTCAGGGTTGGAACTTGCTTGGTCTCGCTCGTCCGCCCCTGTCACATTCGCCGGACTCTTATTCTTCGGCCACCGTCTGTTTGTGTGTGCAAGGAGAACGAGTTTTATGTTCGCGAGTGTGCGTACGCATGATTTGTCGTTCGGATGCGTGGTTGGAGATTTGTGTTATTTTGAAATGTGGCTATAAAAATGTGACAATTATGCCATTGAATTATTATTTGCAAATGTGGTGGCAGTTATTAAGCGATGGTCGCTGTGTTGGTTTATTTCCTAAGAAAGGAAATTGTTAAACGTGAGTGAGAGAAGGGTGATGAATAATTCATATTTGTTTTTAGCCTGTTTGATTTAATGCAGTCCCTTACCTGCTTCATGTGAGAAGACTTTAACGATTTGATCGGTTTACTGTGTTACGCTCAGGTCTGTGTTGAGCTGGGGCTGTTGGTGCGTTTGATAGACTTCCCCTCGCCCATCATGCGAGTGGCTGTTAAGATTTAGCAGCATGGGTCAGACTGTACTGACGGCGGGGTTTCCAGTACCCTTCCTTCTTCCTTCCTCCTTCCTCCTTCCTCCTTCCTCCTTCTTCCTTCCTCCTTCCTTCCTTCCTCCTTCCTTCTTCCTTCCCTCCCTTTCTTCTCTCCTCCCAGCTACGTTTCCTCCCCCCCCCCTCCCGGGGGCTTCACCCGGAGTCTGGACTGGATGGTGCCCACGTGCTGGTTGAGGCCACGCTCTGGCTGAGACCGCGGACTGGATGGTGCCACGTGCTGGTTGAGGCCACGCTCTGGCTGAGACCACGGACTGGATGGTGCCACGTGCTGGTTGAGGCCACGCTCTGGCTGAGACCGCGGACTGGATGGTGCCACGTGCTGGTTGAGGCCACGCTCTGGCTGAGACCACGGACTGGATGGTGCCACGTGCTGGTTGAGGCCACGCTCTGGCTGGGACCGCGGACTGGATGGTGCCACGCGCTGGTCGAGGCCACGCTCTGGTCGGGACCGCGGACTGGTAGAGGAGCCCGTCGTCTTGACTGGCCTGCCCTGACCCTCGTCCAGGACCTCCAGTAACAGCGCCACGTTTCCCCCCCCCCCCCCCCCCCCCTCCGGGACGCGCTCTTCACTTCCTGCTTGTGTGTCGAGGGTGTCGGCTTTGAGCGACTCCCTGCGAGAACCGACCCGGTTCGGAGCACCTAGTGCGATAGGGTGCTCCCAGTAGACTTGACGGAGGCAGGGGTGTGGAGGCACTCCAGGGTGTGGGAAGGGATGGATGCTGGAAATGTTTCTTTATAATTGTGTATATGTCATATGTGCAGGAATGCTGTAATTGTGATTGTGTACGTCGTATGGTGAAATGTTTATTTATAATTGTGCATGTTGTGTGTGTTGGAGTGCTTGATTGTGATTGTGCATGTTGTGTGCGTTGGAATGCTTATTTATGACTGTGTGTGTTGGTGTGAATAAATGGGGTGTTGTATCGTAATCTTTCTCGTGTGGGCTCTTGCGAGGCGTGTGAGGTCAGTCCACTCCCTTCACTCCCACCTAGACCGATCCTGTCAGGGCAGACCTCCAGGGGTCGGTCGTGACATCGCAACACAATGCCTTAGCTAGCGTTTATAGAGGCGGCGGGTTTCGGAAATCGCACGCGCGAGTCGACCCGAGCGAACTCGCGCGAGGAATGTTGCTATTTTCGGTTTGCAAGTGTTCATAGAGGACGCGGGTCTCTCGAGGCGGCAATCTGCCAACCGGCGCGGGAAATTACCAGAAAGAGTTGCCATTTCTTGTACGCGGGGACGCGCCGTAAATGTGGCTGGTCAGGGCAAAGAATTGACGTCATAAATATCTTACGCAATTTCTGACATCATAATGTGTGATGTCATCAACAAGGGAGCAAAAAAAAAAGGGGGGTGGGGGGAGGAAGGGGTGCAAGTTGTGTGTGTGTCTGTGTGTAGTTATACAGTAACCAATGTACTCCAAAAACATAACAACACGCTTCATAAATCACAATGAAACTGCGACCATAGTCCTGTCTGTGACTGTGCATGGCATACAAGAACTGTCACCTGAAAAATATATATAAATTTCCTGCAATTCATCAATGTTGTTTACAGGTAAATCTGGATAGGGTTGTTTACAAATTGTCTTAACATTACATCCATTTGGCACCCTTGTATCCAATGTCCTTATCCATTTTTCTTCAGCAATAAGTCTGAAGCTTTTGCTTTCACTGTAAGCTTTTGCCAACACTACAACAGCAAGGTCTCCCACTGAATGCTGAAGGAAATGTCGCATTATTGGCTTTTCTCTTTGGAACTTGATGTCACGTTGGCTGTCCATTTGTTGATACACGACAGCTCAAGATGGATGTTGACCAACTGATCACTGCAGTTTTCAACAGACCGTTAATAGGGACAAAAGAATTAAAGAATATGCCAACAGGAATCTTGTGGACAAAGCATGGAAGGAAATCAGCATGGAGATGAACATTGAAGGCAAGTTTTATTTTTGTACTAAAAGTGCGTGTGTGTGTGTGTGTGTGTGTGTGTGTGTGTGTGTGTGTGTGTGTGTGTGTGTGTTTGCGTGTGCATGCATGTGTGTGTGTGTGTGTGTGTGTGTGTGTGTGTGTGTGTACACTGACCTATAGTGTATGAATGTGTTTTAAATGGTGCACGATTTGTCGTTTGTAAGATAGGGGAAAGGGGGCAAATATGAACAGTTTTTCAAAGTCCAGCCACACAAAAACGCAAACGATTTTCTAAAAATTTTAAACTTGATTTTAATCGTAATGTGCCCCTGCATGTTCAGATAAAATATAAACCTTCTCCATTTTTGGTTATTGAGTAAATCATTGTTTTTAAAAAAATGAAAACGTTTTAAATTAGCCTCAGTGGTGGCAAATATGAAACAGCGAAGTGTTTAAAATGAAACATTTGTGCGTCCTGTGACAGAAAAAATTATTACAATTTATAACTTTTAGCAACTGAATTTACTAACAACACCATTTATCTATCCTTTTCATTAACAAAAGAACAAAATAGATCTAGTTGCAAAGCGAGACGACTGCAGGCGGAAATCTAAAAAGAAAATCTGACATCAATGCTCGTCTCGTCTGGCTTTTTCCCGCTTTTGCTATAAACACCCACCGCGCGAGTGATTAGGCGCGGGTTTTCTAGCGCGAGTAACCAGCTCGCGGCAACCCGCTACCCGCCGTCTGGTAGCGGTTGCCGCGAGCTGGTTACTCGCGCTAGAAAACCCGCGCCTAATCACTCGCGCGGTGGGTGTTTATAGCAAAAGCGGGAAAAAGCCAGACGAGACGAGCATTGATGTCAGATTTTCTTTTTAGATTTCCGCCTGCAGTCGTCTCGCTTTGCAACTAGATCTATTTTGTTCTTTTGTTAATGAAAAGGATAGATAAATGGTGTTGTTAGTAAATTCAGTTGCTAAAAGTTATAAATTGTAATAATTTTTTCTGTCACAGGACGCACAAATGTTTCATTTTAAACACTTCGCTGTTTCATATTTGCCACCACTGAGGCTAATTTAAAACGTTTTCATTTTTTTTTTAAAACAATGATTTACTCAATAACCAAAAATGGAGAAGGTTTATATTTTATCTGAATATGCAGGGGCACATTACCGATTAAATCAAGTTTAAAATTTTAGAAAATCGTTTGCGTTTTTGTGTGGCTGGACTTTGAAAAAACTGTTCCATATTTGCCCCCTTTCCCCTATCTTACAAACGACAAATCGTGCACCATTTAAAACACATTCATACACTATAGGTCAGTGTACACACACACACACACACACACACACACACACACACACACACAATGCATGCACACGCAAACACACACACACACACACACACACACACACACACACACACACACGCACTTTTAGTACAAAAATAAAACTTGCCTTCAATGTTCATCTCCATGCTGATTTCCTTCCATGCTTTGTCCACAAGATTTCTGTTGGCATATTCTTTAATTCTTTTGTCCCATATTGACGGTCTGTTGAAAACTGCAGTGATCAGTTGGTCAACATCCATCTTGAGCTGTCGTGTATCAACAAATGGACAGCCAACGTGACATCAAGTTCCAAAGAGAAAAGCCAATAATGCGACATTTCCTTCAGCATTCAGTGGGAGACCTTGCTGTTGCAGTGTTGGCAAAAGCTTACAGTGAAAGCAAAAGCTTCAGACTTATTGCTGAAGAAAAATGGATAAGGACATTGGATACAAGGGTGCCAAATGGATGTAATGTTAAGACAAATTTGTAACAACCCTATCCAGATTTACCTGTAAACAACATTGATGAATTGCAGGAAATTTATATATATTTTTCAGGTGACAGTTCTTGTATGCCATGCACAGTCACAGACAGGACTATGGTCGCAGTTTCATTGTGATTTATGAAGCGTGTTGTTATGTTTTTGGAGTACATTGGTTACTGTATAACTACACACAGACACACACACACAACTTGCACCCCTTCCTCCCCCCCCCCCCCCCCCCCACCCCCCTTTTTTTTTGCTCCCTTGTTGATGACATCACACATTATGATGTCAGAAATTGCGTAAGATATTTATGACGTCAATTCTTTGCCCTGACCAGCCACCGAAGATGGACATTTACGGCGCGTCCCCGCGTACAAGAAATGGCAACTCTTTCTGGTAATTTCCCGCGCCGGTTGGCAGATTTGCCGCCTCGAGAGACCCGCGTCCTCTATGAACACTTGCAAACCGAAAATAGCAACATTCCTCGCGCGAGTTCGCTCGGGTCGACTCGCGCGTGCGATTTCCCGAAACCCGCCGCCTCTATAAACGCCAGCTTATGCCGGGGTTGCCATGGACACACACAAGATGGCGGACACACACAGTGGCTAGCTTAAACATCTGCGGCAGTTTTTTGTGAGTTGTCGGGGAACATGAAGTCAAGAGCCTTCAGAAAGTTAGCGGTGCCCAAATCAACAGGCCTGCGACCGTGGCGTTACTCAACTTTACTGGGAAATGCTCGTCGCCAGCAGAACTGCGCCGAAACAGTCGAGCAGCGAGACGACACTCCGTTACTGGAGCTTTCTATGCCTACAGCTGCCCAAGCAACATCAACCCATCGTCATTCAACGGAGTCTTCTACATCAACAAATGAGGTCGGTGAAGAAAATTACGCTCTTGGCATGAAAATTAACTCTAGAAGATCGCATCAAATCACTGGAGAAGGCCGTTTTAGCTCAAACGAAGATCCTAGAGAAAATAGCCAAACCCCACGTTTCCATGACAACAACAGCTACACAAACAGAAATATGTCCTACAAACACAACATCGTATGCTGAAGTGGTCAAAACCCCACCTGCGAACACATCGATCAACAACAGACAACCTTCTGCTCAAGAAAAAGCCCAAAATGCAGAAGCAAAATCAGTTATAGTGAAAAGAACATCAAAACAGAACATGACGTCAGGCCTCCTATTCAAACTGATGCAAAGATAAAACATGACGTCAAATCACGTCGTGACGATGATTGTCAAAAGAAGAATAAAACGAAAGCAGAAGAAGAGAAACTAAAAAGCCTACCTAAGGTTCTGGTGATCCATGACTCGGTTGCCAACGGCGTGGACGATAGGAGACTTGGAAAGTCGTACGATTTGAATGCGACACGTCAAAGAAGCTATAAGGTAAAGGGACTAGAGCAACGTCTGCAAGAACTTGACGATGCCGAGGAGAAACCTGATGCAGTGGTAATACACTGCTGCATTAACGATCTAAAGACTTCTGCTGCAGAAGACATCAGCACATCGTTTGTGCAGACGCTAAAAACTGCAGCTGAAAAGCACACTAAGGTTAAGTTCGCGGTCAGCAAACTGACTCCAGTTAGAGACAAGAAACTCGAAATCAAACGTGTTCTGTTTAATGCAAAAGTCACTTCTGAGTTGTATGAGGTGAAAAACATTTCGTTTATTCAAAATAACAACATCAGAAATGGAGCATCTTCGAGACGAGGTGCACCTAACAAAGAGAGGTTCCAGTCTGCTGGCGGGGAACATCGACGACACACGAGGGCCTTGCTGTGGAGATCCCCAAGAGACCTGCCCGTCCTTCACGTCGCCATTGGTACCACGACCATCCTGGCCCACATCCTCCCAGCTGGCACAACCGTTCTACAATCTGGAGGACTGGAACTTTATTAGTCAGCTCACACCTACTGCCGCCATGTCTTTTAATGTGACACTGCTGCTGGGTTACCTCTGTCCATTTTGTCTTTAGTCTTTAAACATATGTCTCTAGTGAATGTTTTCAACGTTTTTCAGTGGAACTGCAGATCAATTAACACAAACTATGAACATCTAGAACAACACCTAGCCCATCACCAATATCATGTTTTAAGTCTTCAGTCTTCTTCTTCTTCTTCCTAAAATACTGGTTCACTCAAAAACGAGTAGGTCACCAGCGCGCATGTTAAAAAGTAAAATAAAATAACATAAAATAATGCGACTCAGACTGTTGGCCCCTGGAGCAAATTTGGCAACAAGGGTCGCACTCGATATTCAAGAAGTTAAAAGCAATGGCCAAATTCAGGCCCAGTTAACAGTAAAATATCTGGGAAGTAAAAAATAGAAAAACATCAATATGCAGATCTCAAAACTGTTGTATCAATTTGTTTTTAAAAGAGATTGCATTTGTGGCAATCTTGATGGCACCCGGCAGTGAGTTCCACAGCCTACAGAACTGGGGTAAAAAGAATGTAAGTGGCTGTCAATATTTGATGCAGGTAGGTATAACACTGACCGCCACTCCTGGTGCTACTTTATTCAATACTAGTTGTTCCATTGGAATATCAATTACTTTAGCTCTGCCTTTGAAAAGGTGTTAAGTTTAATAAAAGCTCTCTCTCTTCTAAGGGTTTCCATTCTAATTTCCTCATGTTCTTCCTAGTATTCCCCTTTTCTCTGATGTGGTTCCCTGTTACGAACCGTGCTGCTCTCTTCTGAATCTTTTCAAGGTTATCAATGTCCTTTAGATGGTAAGGATCCCAAACTGAGCAACCATATTCCAGTACTGGTCTAACCAGTGTTTTGTAGCAGTCGTCTTTAACCTTTGGGGGCAGTCATTGATATTCCTGTGTAAGAAAGCTAAGATGTTATTTGCTTTCTTACATACTAAATTGTAATGTTCTTTCCATTTGAGACGACTATCTATAATCACGCCTAAATATTTGCAGCATTAGTTTCTTTAAGAATATATTATGGATAGAATAATCTGATCTAATTAGTGAGCGTTTTGTTACATATACGCAACACTTGGCACTTTTGAGGATGAAATTCCATTTTCCAAGTTCTTTCCCACTCTTGTAAAGCGTTAGATCTTCTGTAGAATGCGTGTATCATTCTTGCTTCTGATTGTTCTATATACCAAACTGTCATCTGCAAAAAGCCTTAATAGTAGTTCCAGAGAGAGATTTCTACTTATGTCATTTATATAAATTAAGAAAAACAAGGGCCCCAGAACAGTTCCCTGTGGTACACCTGACAAGACTGGTTTACAATGGATGACGACCCTTCCACAACAACTTTCTGCGTTCTCCCAACGAGGAATGATCTAGCCCATTTTAGCAAAGAACCGCCAATGCCAATGTGTTCTAATTTAAGCAGCAGGGCCCCCATGGTCAACCTTATCAAAGGGTTTAGAAAAATCTAATAAAATTGCATCTATTTGCTGTCTGTTGTTAAGACAGTTACTAAAATCATTGAGAGTTGTTATAAGTTGAGTCTCACAACTCCTTCGCTGTCTAAAACCATGCTGGCGTTATTTAAGAAATCATATTTGTCAAAATGGTCCATTATGCTACTATATATTATGTGTTCAAGTAATTTAGCTGATATGGATGTAAGAGATACAGGTCTATAATTCTCTGCTTTTGTTTTGTCACCCTTTTTAAATAAGGGAACAATGCTCGCATCTCGCCACTCATCAGGTATTACTCCCTGGTCCAGTGAAGCTTGGTAAAGTAATTGGTATACCTCACTCAATTCATTGGCACATAATTTTAAGAGCTTGCCAGGAACGCCATCGGGACCAGTAGCTTTGTTTTCATTGATATTGGTCAGTAACTTAAATACTCCTGCTTTGTTTACTTTGATGTTTTGCATTTCAGGGAGTTTATCATCATCCTTTAGTCTATCGTTAATTAAAGGTTTGGGATTTGAGAAAACTGAACAAAACTGCTTGTTTAGTAAGTTTGCTTTCCCTTCAGGGTCCTGTATTAGGTTATTCTGGTTATTTCTCAGGTCTGGAATCCCAAGTTGTCCTGTCTCTTACTCCTTATGTAAGACCATAATTTCTTGTTTTGATGATCACCTTCCGAAATCATCGAATTAACATAATTGGAGTGAGCAAGTCATTGAATGTTAAGAAAGAAAAGCTGCCCCAACTACACAATTACTATTTTCCTCCTATCATCGAAAAGATAGACACTAACGAGAAAATTAATACTGCCATTTATGTGCATGAAGGGTAAATTTCACTCTGTGCCCAAATCCAGTCCCATCAGAATTACTTGGTATACATTCTTGTGCAGTGACGGTTAAGTTTAATAACACTTTATTAACCGTCATAATCTGTGTATTTACCAAAGGGTCCAGATGATAATAATACAGAATGGATTCGTACGTTTCAAGCGGACAAGGGAAAAAAGGTACTAATAACAGGAGATTTTAACGCGCATTCACCATTTGGAGAAGAACTGTGAAAACATTACTAGCAACCGTTTCATTGAGAATATTGTTGATTCATCATTGTATCTTCTGAATGACGGTAGAATAACGCGAATCCCTGATAATCCTTATCATAGAGCAACAGCTATTGATCTAACTCTTGTTTCTCCAAATCTGGCACCAATTTGTAAATGGATTCTTTAGATGATAGCCTTAATAGTGACCATATTCCTGTTATTACTAGCTTTGAACTCTCTAGCACAAAAAACAAGGATCAAACAGAAGATAAAATCCCGAAGTATAATTACAAACATGCTAACTGGGACAAGTTTTCAGAACTCTTATCAACATTTCATGTTGAAGACGTCAATGATAAAGATATCAATTAATTGTATTCTGTATTTTCTAATGCAGTCCTAAGTGCTGCTAATCAATCAATTCCTATGTCTAGAACAAAGAAATCATATAAACATTCGGTAATGTTTGGTGGAACGATGATTGTGAAAAGGCTAAATCTGAAAAATGGATAAAATTTGAAAATTACTTAAAGGATAATTCGATCTAATCACCTAGAATCCAAAAAAGCAAAAAACAAAGCAAATAGAGTTAACGCACAAGCAAAAAGACAGTATTGGTCATCATTTTGTGCTAATGAAGTATATAACAATAAAGATATGCAAAAGGTATGGGGAAAAATGAAAACGATGAAGAATGGGATAAACTTACCTCAATGCCCAATCAAACTGGAGAGTTCAGATATACCCTCTAATCAAGAAAAAGCGGAAGCATTTGCTGATTTGTATGCAAATTGCAGTAGAATTACGGACTATCAACTGAAAGTAACAATACAGAAAAAATGAGGAGGAAAGTAACATCATATCAGATCATAGTTTTGATAAACCCAGTTAAAAAGCTTTGTAAATTCAAATATAACACTCGATGAAGTAATTGAATGTATTTCACATATGGGTAAAAATAAGACGTCTGTTGGACTAGATGGGATATCTTATGAATTGTTAAAGCATTTACCACAAAATGTAGTTCAATTTTTACATTCTTTGATACAAAAATGCTGGTCTAATGGTGAAATGCCTCTTATCTGGAAACACTCAATTGTTGTCCCTATACACAAGCAGGGAAAACCTCGGACTGATAAAAATAGTTATCGACCCATCTCCTTAACATCTCATGTATGCAAGTTAATGGAAAAAATAGTCTCAAGTAGACTAGTTCATTTCTGTGAAAAACAAAACATTATTCCAAAAAATCAAGCCGCTTTTTGCAAAGGTCGCTCCACTACTGAACATTTAGTCAAACTTACAACACAAATTAAACAGCAGTTTGGCAGACGGAAAAATATTCTAGCAACCTTTTTGATGTGAAAAAAGCTTACGATCAAGTATGGCATTACCGATTACTCCAAAAACTTCAAACTACAATATAAATAGTAATATGTATAACTAAAAACAAAATTTTTTATCACAACGTTTTATACAGGTAAGAGTTGGAAGCACATATTCTAAGTCCAGAGAACTTCAGATGGTCTTCCACAAGGCTCGGTTATTTCACCTATTTTATTCAATATACTTATAGCAGATCTTCCAAATAATCTATCAAAAGATACAGTTTTAGCCCAGTATGCAGATGATATATGCATGTGGATGAAGGTGACAATGAAGCGTAAAACTCCAATTAGAGCACTTAACTATACCAAAAAAGTGTACCAACGCGAACTAAATAAAATTGATATATTTATGAAGGAAAATGGACTTTCTTTATCATAGAAAAAACACATATGGTACTTTTTAATTCGGGGCATAACCCAGAAAAACTGCCTGATTTCACTATTGGGGGCAGTGTCATTAATTATTCGCAAAGCGTAAGGTTTCTAGGTGTATATTTATCATCCAAACTTACGTGGAATCAACATATAGACTATATATTAAATAAAGCCAGAAAAGCTTTAAATTTTCTCAAAATTATTAGTAAACACGATGGGTCAAGACACAAAAGCGCTTTTATGTCTTGCTAATTCCTTAGTTCGTTCGCGTTTAACCTACGGCCAGGAATCTTTCTTTAGTGCACCAAAACATTTGTTAAACAAACTACAAAGTATAGATTGTAAAGCCTTTAAACTGGCACTAGGAGTGCCGACTCATGCTTTTAATCTTGGGTCATATAAAGAAGCAGGAGTTCTGCCTCTTGATGAACATTGGAAAATCTCTGCAGCTAAGTTTGTATTAAAATCCTTTGCACATCACTCATTCTGTAATGAAGAAACAAAGATAAATTCTAAGCATGACTTTGTTAACAGGGCTAAGACAATACACTGTTTGCAACCAATTAATTCGTTTGTCTCCGACATGATTAATTCTACAGAATTAAAAAGTGAAAAAATAGCAATTAAACCATCTTTTTTACCTGTACCATCTTGGGAACAAATTAAACCTATTTTTGATATTGATCATACAGAACTGAGCAAAAGTCAATCTCCAAACGTTCTGAAAAATTTAGTTAATGATCACATGGAAAATTACTATAGTGATTACATTAAAATATTCACAGATGGATCTGTACTTGATAATGGCAATGCAGGTTCAGCATTTGTAATTCCTACTATGAAAACAGTCAAACGATATCATATAGGTAATCACTATTCAGTTTTTGCTGCAGAGTTGTTAGCCATTCTAATGGCTTTACAGCATATTGAGGAGTTACCTATGAATAGTTGTAAAATATTACTCTGTGTAGATTCTAAATCGGCATTACAAGCAATCAAAGATCAAAATGCCAAAAAACGTCTTGAAATGATACTAGAAATCAGACATGTAATTCATCAATTGGCATTTAAAGACATTAGTGTGACTTTTTACTGGGTTCCTTCCCATTGCGGAATATATGCCAATGAACTGGTTGACAGAGCAGCTAAAAATGCAGGACGTAATACTGAAGGGGCAATTCTAATTAACATAAATCTAGATCTGCACGAGTATTATAATCACATTGAAAAACTAGCGAAAGATAAGTTTGATAACATGCTGAAGACATCAGATAGCCAATATTCACACAATTGTATAAAAAGCGTCAGCACAATAAATTCCAAATTAATTTTAAATCACATATCTGATACAAGTTCAAGACATATTAGTTCTCTGATGTTCAAAATTCGTTTAAATGCTTTTAAAACAAAATTTTCTAAAGATATTAAATGTGTATGTGGAAATCAAATTTCCATTAGCCATCTGATTTTACACTGTCCTAGTATCAAAGAATTAATGACGAAAACTACAGGGATTTACTGACTCGTCAAATACCATTAACTGTTCAGGAAGTGTTTAAATGACTTCCATCTCTTAAATGTTTTTCAGAAGTTTTACACCTTAGTCCCATTGGTCTTTTCCTTTGAATTTGAATAATTTATTGTTGGATTCAATTGTTGTTATACTAATCTTCTGTTAATTGTTAAGTTACGTTTGATATAGATGGTAAACCTCACTACCTTTCTACTAATTCTGTCATTTTCAACAATTCATATCCCATATAAAGCTTGATCATTATATAGAATTGTAGGTGTAGGTATGTAGGAAAAACACATAATCTTTACTACCACACACTCTCTAAACAATATCAATGCATGCATGAACAATCTCTTCTTTCATACCTTTATTTCTCCTATTTCCTCCCTTCCCCCCCCCCCCCCCCCCCCCCCCCCCCCCCCCCCTTCCCCGTCTAAATCACTTAAGGGTGAACAGACTAACAATTAAAGAACGAACGGGGTTGCCATGCTGTGTGCCCATACTCGAGAATCGGGCGAACTAGAGACTTTACAGCTGGATGAAGACCGCAGGGTGAGGAAGTCAAATGATCGTCGGATGACTCCAAGGATTCGGTTTGCTTTTGCAGTTGCTTGGTTTATGTGGTTCTTGAAAGTTACCCCTTTGTCAATCAAGGCGCCAAGATCCCTCTCCACCTCATTTTCTGCTAGCTCCACCACAGTCTGTTCGTGTGCATCCTGGCCTCTCATGTAGTATTTCTTGTCCTTACTGTCTTTCACACCTTTCAAAACAGAATCATGAAGACAAGAACAGCTGGGAGATCTTCATTAGCTTTGTGCACTTTCCTTTCCAAGTTGTGTTTTTTCTTTGTTCGATTCTGAGCAGCCTGTGACGTGATGACGCTATGAGTGGGATTGACGTCATGAGAAGTTGTCTTCTGTGTTCTAGATCTGGATCTGGATCTGGAACAATACGTCGCAGAAGCCAATCAACGGCTATAACGCGACGGAATGGGAGAGCGCAAAAATAGTTTAAAAAGCCACCACTTTGTCCTCACAATCTTCTACTGGGTTAAGGTCTCTGTGAGTAGCCACAACAGGTTTTCTACAGGTTAAAAAAAAGACAAAAAAAGCTGGCTAAAAACTCTACTGCTGTCAGGATGCTAGTAGGCAGGCGATGTTGATCTGCCAAGTGCTGCTGTAAATGCACTGACAGAGCCTGCACTGACGATATCCTCCCCTAGGTGATTCCAGTCCATCACTGTCCGCACGAAGAAGGAGTGGGTGTACTGACTTGTGTTACAGACAGTAGTTTTGAAGCCGCGAGTGTTACTGACCACACGGTGTTCTGTAATATTGAAGACTTCGAAGTCCTCATACTTGGGGGGTCGTGTCCGTCTGCGGCCAGCACTCACAGGGGTCAGGAAGTTTTGGGGGGGAATGGCGGAATGAGACTTCCCGCTATCTTGAACATCAGGCCTAATCGTGCCTGTCTGCGACGATCAGCCAGCGGGGGAGATTCAAATCCCGCAGCATTCGGCTTACGCAACCTGGTTCCCTGGACCTATAATCCTTTGTGATGAAGCGTGCTGCCTGTCTCTGTACCCTCTCCAACTTCTCAATGTCCTGTTGATAATATGGGTCCCACACTGTAGCTGCATACTCCAGTCTGGATCTCACCAGTGCTATGTACGCCAGGCGCCTGCACTCCTTCGGGCAATTCCTGAGATTTCGGCGTAGAAAGCCCACTGTTGATCCAGCTTTTCGAGCGATATTGGCAATGTGTTGACCCCATTCAAATCATCTGAGATGAGTACTCCTAAGTACGGGTTTTGCTGAACCTGTTTCAGGAAGACTCCATTGAGGCTGTACATATAGGTAGACTTGCTCCGGGAGGACAGGATGTAACATTTCTGTGCGTTGAAGCGCATCCCCCATCTCTTGGCCCAGTCCTCAAGGTGTCTCAGGTCTTCCTGCAAGGTGAGTGGTCCTGAAGGGTGTTGATCGTTCTTTTGGCTTTAGGTTTTTCATCTTCTTCTTTCTCTTTCCTGTTTGAGGTTGAAACCTTGTGTTGTGCTGTCACCTGAGCGTAGGTAAGGTCGTGTTTCGCGCTCTCCTTTACCAGTTTCTGTTCTGGATCAGTCTGAACAGATTTAGAACATGGTTCTGAATTGCACTTTAACGGTTGTGAGCTGACCAATCGTGTTGTTTTGCTCACGTACCGTATCTTCGAGGAATACTATTTTTTTTGCATAATGATTCAATTACTTTTCTCAGCTCACCGATTTCTTCTTTCACGTCACTCATGGCATGAGAAGTGAAGGAGTTGAGATTTAGAGTTTCATCGGTGCTGTCTGTTCGAATGCCAGCATTTGTCTGTTGACTGGTTCGCTTCAGATTTGCAAATTCTCGAGGCGCCGACTTACTTGGTGTTGTTTTTCTTTCTTGACTGCATTTCGTACTGGCACGAAAGAAGACCTCCCTGGCTCCTAGTTTTGGTCATTTCTGAGACAGAGCCTGCTGAAATGCTATAAGCTAGCAGACCCGACGTTTTAGCTTCTGATCGCTGTCGCCATCTTGTGTGTGTGTGTGTGTGTGTGTGGCGTGCGCGCGCGCGTGTGTGTGTGTGTGTGTGTGTGTGTGTGTGTGTGTGGGTGTGTGTGTGTGTCTAAGAGAGAAGAGAGAGAGAGTTGACGACGCTTTTTCGCCCATAAACATGCATGATTCTTAAACTCAGTTCAGTGAGTAGGCACTAAGCTGAGAAATGACAGTGACCACAACTTCGAAAATCTGATTAGCACCTTTATAACATGTGAGCAAATTGAACTTCAACAAAAGACAGAAAACAACCTTGTCTTGACGGCTCCCTCTTAAATACTGATGCTGCCGATCGAGGCTGTGAGCCGACAGACTGCGTGTGGCTATGCCAGTATGGGGTGTCATGAGTGAGCGGTATGGCTGCACACCAAAAATTAATGCGCCAAGGCCTTGTGTAAGGAGTCGAGTATTAATTAATAGACTGGCGCAACTGGATTGTTTTGAGAATTTTCATTGTGTCTGAAAGTTGATTCTCCTTACTTTCTTTCATATGGCCATCAAGGTACAAGCCAGGTGGTTCCAAACAGACAGATACGAATCAAAGGAATGGGATTATTTGGGGCTCTTGAAGCTGGCGCAAAGATAGGGTCACAGGTGAGTGCAAAGGCCTGATACGTGTGTCAACTATGGGGAAGGTTTATATATTTGAAGATTGTGACTGTCACGACAAAAAAATGAAACAACCTAACTTGGGGGAAACAACCTAACTTGGGGAGTCGCCAGCCAATTTGTTCGGACCTAAGTCCAAACTCAAACATTCTAGGCGTCAGAAAGACGGCCCATAGGTCGGGTCCGCCAATTAAGCTTAGTGGAGAGGTTTCACCGAGACGGTCCGACCCACCCAGACTGACTAAGCGGCTTTGACCGACGCCTCGATGCTGCCCAGACGGACCTCAGTACCTGGGCCAGCCTTATCCGCCAATTTGTGAACCAGCGTCATTGTTAGTTTAGACATCGTGGCGCCCACCCAGACTCAGCTAGCCACTTTAGAGTGACCAGTGTCCACACGCACCATTTAAGTAGGAAAGGGGGAAGGTAGTGTGTGGTGGGGTGAAATCTAGCTAATCAATTAAATGACCAATTAACCACCACAGAGAGTAAGGCGTGTAGACGGGACTGTCGTGATGTGAATATCCAATGGAATTAGAGGGAGACAACTTCGGGTGTCAGGGCGGTAAAAATACTGACCAATGGTACTCGCCCTTTTTGGACAGATCGGAACGAATAAAGAGGGTGTGAGAGTGAGAGAACGGGAACGAGGGAAGAACGAAGAGAGAGAGAGAGGAGAGAGAGGTTCTGAGTGGAGCTCTGCAGGAGAGAAGGGCAGAGAGAGAGAGAGATGAGGGAGGAGAAGAAAACCAAGTTGAGAGATTAGCATGAATAGTCTGCAGAGGAAGGACTGAGAGAGATGTGGAGAGAGAGAGAGTTGCTAATTTATGAAGAAGAAAAGAAAGAAAAGAAAAAAGAAAAGAAAAGCAACCATGTCCATTTGATAAGAGCAGACTAGAAGAGAGAGAGAGAGATAGTGCAATGCGTTAATGTAGGAAGAAAGAAAGGAGAACAGATCGATGTTGATAGTCACTGTTTCTACCCTAACCGGGGTTCGACCTCATACCTGGCAGCGTCACTTCGCCAAGCAGAACCACGACCAACGCCAACAGTCTCACCTGACCAGGCGCCATCAGACCAACACCCAGTGCCGGCAGTTGTGTCGTGTTGTGAAAGTGACAGTGAAAAGAAAAAAGAAAAGAAAAGAAAAGACAGTGATTCGTGAATAGTTAAGATCACCTGGCCAGGTAAAGTAGAAATCTGTTTAACCCGGGTTAGTTAATGATGTTTTAGATAAATGATTTTGTGAAGTTCAGGAAAGATAGAGAGGTGTTTTTTTGTTTCATTCCATATGCATTGATGGTTCGTTCTATGAACATGTGTAGTAAAGTTATAGACTTTACTAGTGGTTTGATGTGACGAATGCATGATATATGAATGAGATCGTAAGCAAGCTGTGAGTGTGTTGGGCTGTGCGCTAGTTCCTTCCTCCACCGACATCACCCGAGGTTGACAATTTATTGGCGAGCCTGCCAGGATATTCTGGCCCATTTATTATAATTGTTCAACTTCTCAGAGAGGAAGCTGGGTGGGATTCAAGTATTGTAATCCTAAGACAAGGGTTGTCTTACTGTATGTTCCCAAGATAGTTAAATACTAGGCTTGCATTGCTTCCAAGATAGTTAATACTAGGCTTGGCATTTCAGCCCCAGAGTACTCATTTCGCACAGATTTCCTATAATTCGCTCTCATAGTTGGGTCAGGCGCTGGGCGTCTTATAAAAACTAACTACGTTGTCCCAAGCTAATATTATCATTCATAGGATTGTGCTATTACGTCACTCGTGTCGGAAACCACCATTTGGCTGTCGTAGTTATAAAATCTTGTTCAAAAAAAAAAAAAAAAAAAAAAAAAAAAAGATAGAATGGCGACGAAAAGAACACCCCTATTGAACAACTTGTGAGCGTCGCTCGTGATTTAGGTTATTCGGGAGAAGAGTTGCGAGCATTTGTTGAAAACCAGCAAAAGATGGAAAGGGATGAACGCGGGGAAAGACGACGTGTCGCGGGAGAAATAGCAGAGCGGGAAACAGAAAAATTAAGGATTCAGGCTAATGATAATCAGGCTAGGAAACGCGGGAAACAGAAAGACAAAGGGGAAGCGCAG
Source organism: Conus ventricosus (assembly GCA_018398815.1). Lineage (NCBI taxonomy): Eukaryota > Metazoa > Mollusca > Gastropoda > Neogastropoda > Conidae > Conus > Conus ventricosus. The sequence continues at coordinate 3,345,289 of CM031623.1, read as the reverse complement.
GAAACAGAAAGACTAAGGGAAGCGCAGGAAACGGAAAGATTAAAGGTTCAATTAGAATTGGAGAAAGTGAGAATACAAAGGGAGACCACCGAGGATGTAGTTCAGTTTCCAGTGACTCTGTGCGCAGCTACGCTCCCCGACCCAAGTTGCCAAAATTCTCTGAAGGAACCGATTCGATTGATGCATACATCAGTCGTTTCGAAACGTTTGCGACCAGTCGGGGTTGGCCCCCAGAAGAGTGGGCAGTCATTTTGTCGGCGTTACTGACGGTAAGGCTTTTGCAGATTTTCACTGCGTTACCAGCAGAACAACAGTCTGATTTTGGTGCTGTGAAGGAGTCTTTAATGAAGGGATTTGACCTCACAGAGGAAGGATTCAGAAAGAAATTTCGTTCAGCTAGATTGCAAGCAGGGGAAACGTACACTCAGTTTGGTGCACGTCTAGATCACTATTTTGAGAAATGGGTTAGAGTTGAGTGGTACGAAGAAGGGGTTCGCTGAATTGAAAGAGCTAGTTATGAAAGAACAGATTTTGTCAGGTTGCGGCCCTGAGTTAACCATACATTTGAAAGAGAGACAGCCAGAGACAGCGGGAAAGAGTTGTTGAAGTTCGCAGAGGTGTATAGAGAGGCACGTTTGGGCACGAAGGTGCAGGAGAAACAGGTGCTAGGCACAGGTGAGAAGAGTGCAAGGAGACTAGGAGAGTTTTCTGCAAAGTCTGCAAACCCAGTGGTGGGGCAGAAGGAAGGGCAAAGGGACATTAGGTGTTTCATTTGTCACAAGAAGGGACATGTGGCGAGGGATTGTCGCATGAGGTTCCAGAAGGCAGCAGCCTTGCAAGAGGTGGATAAGGGTCGTCAAGGGAAACGACCTGCAGTGGAACCAAAGGGGATTCAGTCTGAAGAGGGTGAAGTGCAGCCTATGGCTAGCACTGGACAGCAGTCAGTGTCGGGGATAGGGGGCACTAGGCTGAGTGGTTCGTTACCAGTGGAAGAAGGGTGGATTGGCCAGCAGAGGGTGAAAGTGTTACGAGACACTGGTTGTTCATGCGGGTAGTAACGAACAACGCTGGTCGATAAAGGGATTTGACAGGGCAAATCCAGACCTGTACTCTAATCGATGGCACTGTGAGGGAGTTTCCAGTTGCTAAGATAGAAGTACGTACCCCTTACTTCTCAGGCGAGTTGTCTGCGTTGGTGATGGAGAAACCCCTTCATGATTTGATCATTGGAAATATTCCAGGGGCAAGGGATCCAGGGATCCTGAGTTGTTGACTGCTACAGGGGCAGCAGTTCAGACACGGAGCAAGAAGGAGGGAAAAGGTTGTTAAACCGTTAGTTGTTCCAGGAAGGGAAATCGGCATAGATGTGTCGCCTGATGAGTTTAGGGCAGCGCAGAACAAGACCCTTCGCTCGAGAAGTCTTGGGGGTTGGCAAGAGGTGGAGAGAAACAGGAGGTTAGAGGAGGTGAGACAGAATTTCTTGTGAAAGGCGGGCTGTTGTACCGAGTGTTCACCAAGGGGAAGACAGGTAAGGACCACTCAGTTAGAGGTACCAGCAGGTTATCGGACACTGTCATGTCAGTGGGTCACGAGTCGCTCATGGCGGGTCATCTCGGCACCAGCAAAACAGCTAACCGAGTCTTTGATGACTTTCATTGGCCAGGAGCAATGGCAGACATAAAGCGGTTCTGCATGTCATGTGATGTGTGTCAAAGGTCAGCCACAAGAGGGGTGAAGAGGAAGGGGCCTCTTAAACATCCCCCTTTAATTGACACACCGTTCAGGAGAGTGGCTGTTGATCTGATCGGCCCAATCTCGCCCTGTTCCAAAGGTGGGCACAGGTATGGGACGTTTTAAGGTTGCAAAGGAAAGTTTGCAGAAGGCTAGGGTCGTTCAGAAGAAGCAATGTGGCAGGAAGGTGAGGAAGCAATCCCCAAGGCGGGAGATCAAGTCCTGGTACGCTTCCCACGGATCACAACAAGCTGCTGATGCATTGGAAAGGACCATTCACCATCACTGAAAAGGTCGGTCGGGATTACCGAATTGATGTGAATGGAAACCAAAACTTTTCCATGCGAATTTTCTCTCCGCAAATATATTCAGCGTGAGACTCAGCACATAGGCGCAGCAGCAATCATTGATGAGGTGAAGGAGACCCAGCAGAAGAAGGGGAGATTTGTTACCTAAGTTTCCAGAAGAGTCATACAGGGATGTGTCACTGTATGAAGGGCTAGACAGTAGGAGTTCCTAGGTTTGTTGTCGGAGGCGACACAAAGCAGCCGGAAAGAGGAAAGGTGGAGAAGATGATGAATTCAGAGAGACCAAAGACCAAAACAGAAGTCAGGAGTCTGCTAGGTTTTATTGGGTTCTATAGGGAGTTTGTCCCAAATTTTGCTGCAATCACAGTCCTCTCATGATTTGGTCAAGGCAGGGAAACCGGCAGTGGTCGAGTGTCAGACGCTGCAGAGCAAGCACTGCAGGGCGGTGTTGGAAAGACTAGGTTCCCGTCCCATCTTGAAGCTACCAGATATGTCCAAACCATTTTTGTTGCGGACAGATGCATCAGTGGTGGGATAGGTGCAGTATTATTACAGGAGCATGAAGGAGTCGAGTTTCCTGTGAGATATGCTAGCAGGAAGTTGACAAAGTGTGAAGAAGGGTACGCAACGGTGAGAAGGAGTGTTTAGCTGTCTGTGGGCCGTGCAGAAGTTCCACAAATACTTGTATGGGAAAGAGTTCGTGATAGAGACAGATCACCAACCACTCAAATTCCTGCAGGGGGCACAGCTGAAAAACAGCAGGGTTCTGCGTTGGGCAATGGCACTGGGAGCCCTACAGGTACCGAGTGCAGTACATTCCCGGTCGACAGAATGTCGGAGCTGACAAATTTAAGTCGTGTAGTCTAGCAAGCTGCAACTCAGAGGAAGTCAGTCATATCCGCGGTGCATTGTTGATAATATGTGTTGATTCCAGTTATGTTGATTGGATATGGGTTCATTCCCAGTTGGCTATGGTTCATATTTTTTTTTTTTGTGGTGTGAGACTTGTTCATATTTTATTTGTGAGACTTGTTCATGTGGATGTAGTTATGCTTGGAGCATACAGTCGCTTGTGTAGTGATGCATTATTTGCAATAAGTGAGGATGGAGATCCTCAGTGAAGTGTCATGGATCGCGATCATATTATATTGTGCTTTTCATAAGAATTGTGAAAAGGAGAGATGGCAAATCCGCAGGTAGGGGAATTGCATAAGTGCGCACAGAGGTCGTTATAGAATGAGTTGAAATAACGCAAGAGCGCACGTCAATGATAACTCATTGGAGTGGTATTCACTAATTGTATATTTTATAACTTATAAACCGTTGGTTGTAAAGTATTTTCCAGACTTTGCGCGTGTAGCTGTGTGTCAGCAAATTCGGTTGTTGTCCTTTTTGTACCGTTGTTTTGAGACAATGCGGAGCATGGTCTTTTGCAAGGGGGAAATTGTCACGGACAAAAAAATGAAACAACCTAACTTGGGGAAACAACCTAACTTGGGGAGTCGCCAGCCAATTTGTTCGGACCTAAGTCCAAACTCAAACATTCTAGGCGTCAGAAAGACGGGCCCATAGTCGGGTCCGGCCAATTAAGCTTAGTGGAGAGGTTTCACCGAGACGGTCCGACCCCCCCAGACTGACTAAGCGGCTTTGACCGACGCCTCGATGTCTGCCCAGACGGACCTCAGTACCTGGGCCAGCCTTATCCGGCCAATTTGTGAACCAGCGTCATTGTTAGTTTAGACATCGTGGCGCCCACCCAGACTCAGCTAGCCACTTTAGAGTGACCAGTGTCCACACGGCACCAGTTAAGTAGGAAAGGGGGGAAGGTAGTGTGTGGTGGGGGTGAAATCTAGCTAATCAATTAAATGACCAATTAACCACCACAGAGAGTAAGGCGTGTAGACGGGACTGTCGTGATGTGAATATCCAATGGAATTAGAGGGAGACAACTTCGGGGTGTCAGGGCAGTAAAAAATACTGACCAATGGTACTCGCCCTTTTTGGACAGATCGGAACGAAATAAAGAGGTGTGAGAGTGAGAGAACGGGGAACGAGGGGAAGAACGAAGAGAGAGAGAGAGGGAGAGAGAGGTTCTGAGTGGAGCTCTGCAGGAGAGAAGGGCAGAGAGAGAGAGAGATGAGGGGAGGAGAGAAGAGAACCAAGTTGAGAGATTAGCATGAGATAGTCTGCAGAGGAAGGACTGAGGAGAGATGTGGAGAGAGAGAGAGAGTTGCTAATTTATGAAGAAGAAAAGAAAGAAAAAAAAAAAGGAAAAGAAAAGCAACCATGTCCATTTGATAAGAGCAGACTAGAAGAGAGAGAGAGAGAGATAGTGCAATGCGTTAATGTAGGAAGAAAGAAAGGAGAACAGATCGATGTTGATAGTCACTGTTCTACCCTAACCGGGGGTTCGACCTCATACCTGGCAGCGTCACTTCGCCAAGCAGAACCACAGACCAACGCCAACAGTCTCACCTGACCAGGCGCCATCAGACCAACACCAGTGCCGGCAGTTGTGTCGTGTTGTGAAAGTGACAGTGAAAAGAAAAAAGAAAAGAAAAGAAAAGACAGTGATTCGTGAATAGTTAAGATCACCTGGCCAGGTAAAGTAGAAATCTGTTTATACCCGGGTTAGTTAATGATGTTTTAGATAAATGATTTTGTGAAGTTCAGGAAAGAGAGAATGTTTTATTTTGTTTCATTCCATATGCATTGATGGTTCGTTCTATGAACATGTGTAGTAAAGTTATAGACTTTACTAGTGGTTTGATGTGACGAATGCATGATATATGAATGAGATCGTAAGCAAGCTGTGAGTGTGTTTGGGCTGTGCGCTAGTCCTTCCTCCACCGACATCACCCGAGGTTGACAGTGACTTCATCGATGAAGACCCCCCTCCCCCCCCCCCCCTCAAAGAAAAAAAGGGGGGGGGGGGGATAATTGGTGAGGAGTTGTTCTTTTGATCAAGTATCAGTTTAACATTAAATGCTGGCTCGAATTTATGGCAGGCCCCAAAACGCTGTCATGGATTGTGTAGTCTGTCAGTGCAGAGTCCTAATTGCGGCGTGTGCCCAGAGTAGGTGTAATGTCACTGGCAGGCGCGGAAGTTCAGACATACACAAGGGATGGAAACAAACAAAGAAACAAACAAAAATGAAAGAAACTAAAGCGACCTCTGACGGCTAGCACCAGAACAGGGAGACAATTTGTCAACAAGTGGCAAACCATCCAGGGGGGAGAATAAATAAGCAAGAAAAACGAAGTGGGTTTAAAGTGCAAAGTAAGGAATACATTAGTACCTTTACTTTCTCTACTGTAAGTCGGACGGGTGGACTAATTGTGATCGGGTGGACTAATTGTGATTTGAACAAGCTCATTTACAATTTTGATATATGCAAATGATGACACCAACATTTAGATGGAGGATTTTAAGTGTTTTGAAGGGTGCGGATTCACGTAGGCTAGTCCGGCGCACGCAAGTGTGTGTGTGTGTGTGTGTGTGGTGTTGTGAGTGTGATACATGCAGGCTACATTCGGTATAAAGCTCTCAAGTTAAATGACCGCGTGCTGCACTGAGATGACGTTCACAAAGTGTGTGTGTGTGTGTGTGTGTGGAGAGGGGGGGGGGGGGGGGGTCTGACAGGAAAGGTCGTTCCTAATTTGACACAGGATGACTGACCTCACGTAGGGGCTGCCTGCGTGTCAGCTTGCCTGACCTCGACGTCAAGGTCATTGACTGATAATCTCAAGTTGCTGGGGGATTTCAATTTGGCGGCTCACTTAGTTGGGAGTGTTCCGTGTGGGCTCTCTCTCTCTCTCTCTCTCTCTCTCTCTCTCTCTCTTTCTGTGAAACTATTTCCAGTACTGGTGCAATTCAGTTTCGATAACCGATTTTCGAAACACTGTTTCCAGTGATGGTGCAACACATTTTCCCTGACGTTCGACTTCGCTGACGTGTTGTCTCCAGACAACAAGTTCATGTTTCAGAAGGGCTGGTCTGAAATCCTGCGCCTCTCTCTCTCTCTCTCTCTCTCTCTCTCTCACGATAGCCTTGATATGGCCCTTTGCGGTCGGCTGGGTTATAAAGCAACATTCTCTCTCTCTCTCTCTCTCTCTCTCTCTCTCTCTGAACCACTTAACACAGACGTAATTCTATACCCCAGATGTTACAATTTGATGATGGGGACATGTTGACTGACACAAAATAGACTAGCTGCAAAGTGAGACGACTGCAGGCGGAAATCTAAACAAATCTTAAATAATTAATGTTAGCGAACCGCCCAGAGAAACGTGGACAAACGAGTCACAAGACAAAACACAACGCGTTTCGACCTCTTAGGTCTTCCTCAGGTGAGAAACAAACGAATAAAACAACGAAAATTCACTTAGCTTTGATCGCTTCAGAGTTCAGAGCAAGGAAGAAGGCGTTGATCTTCCTTGCTCTGAACTCTGAAGCGATCAAAGCTAAGTGAATTTTCGTTGTTTTATTCGTTTGTTTCTCACCTGAGGAAGACCTAAGAGGTCGAAACGCGTTGTGTTTTGTCTTGTGACTCGTTTGCCCACGTTTCTCTGGGCGGTTCGCTAACATTTATTTAAGATTTGACACATTATAGTGTACAGTTACAGTTGAAGGCTAATACGTCTTATTTGCATTGTGCCTTAGGAGCGTTCCTTACATATAACATGTTAATTATTATAAGATTATGTGTTGTTGTTGTTGTTGTCTTCAATTTAACGTCTTTCCACATTAAGTGATATTAGACGAAGAGAAAGGGTGTGGAGAGGGGGAGCATGAAGAGGGGGTAGGTTGGTGGATTATCTTGCAATTATGAAAAAAAGGCATCTTCACAATACAATAAACAGGCACGGAAAAAACAGCAATAAATAACTATTGTGAACCACAACGCAAACTGAAACAAATGTCCCATGGGACTGCGTAGTAAACAATTTGCAAAATCAAACAACAAAGTTTTCAAGGATGCTTTCAAGAGAACTTTGATAAATAGCCGGTAAAAGTGTGTGTGTGTGTGTGTGTGTGTTGGTGTGTGGTGTGTGTGTGTGTGTGTGTGTGTGAGTGAGATGAGTGAGTGTGTGTGTGTGTGTGTGTGTGTGTGTGTGTGTGTGTGTGTGTGTGTGTAAGTGCGTGCGTGCGTGTGTGTGTGTTGTGTGTGTGTGTGTGTGTGTGTGTGTGTGTGTGTGTGTGTGTGTGTTTTCATGTGAAATTTCCTCAGAGCAGATTCTCAATACTTTACAATGTCATTCATTATGAGCGATACTTGTCATTATGCTTAGCTTTGTGTGTGATACTTGTCATTATGCTTAGCTTTGTGTATGATACTTGTCATTATGCCTAGCTTTGTGTAAGACACTGTGCTTGGTCTCGTGTGGTCTGACGCAGCCGGTCGATACTGCATGCCATTGACATGATTTAAGTGTGACATGTTTGAAATGGAGGAAGAAGCTTCATCACACGATGTGAACAGTTACTGATGTAAACACATTGGCTTTATTACTACAGTTCTGTTCATTGGCTTTGTAACGAGTTCTGTGACAATAGTTGTGCACATGGGTCATTGTGGAAAGTGGTGATGATGGGGATGGGGGGGGGGGGGGGGGGGGGGGGGGGGGGGTCATGTTGCCGTCATTCAGATGTCTTCTTACCGGAATTCGGTCATAGCGGTTGTGAAATCAGGCTGGGGGAGGTTGCAGATTCCGCTTTGTTGCCCGAGTCACAAGTATCGCACTGGTTTCTGGCATGGTCCCGTCACCAGTTTTCACGAATGGGTCAATGGTCTATTACCGTAGTGACCCAGTTGCCCAGCGTGAAGTGAGTGTAGATGTTACAGAATATGGTAACAGTGTTACCGCACAAAATGTCACCATTGCACAAAATGTCACAGTGACATTTTGTGCAGTTATTCACTGTACAAATTGCCACAATTCGCACAAATTTGCACAAAATGTCACAATTGTGACAATTTGTGCATCCGTATGCCTTTCTTTAAATCACTGCTGCACAAATTGTCACCACTCTCTCTCTTATCTGTGTAGGTGTGGGGGTGGGTGGATGGATGGGTGGATATACTCTATGATGTCCACGTGTTTGTTTTTTTGTGTTTGTTTTTTGTTTGTTTGTTTTTTTGCGTTTTTTAATTTGGCTTACAATTTATAATTTTCAGTTTTATATAATAATATATACTTTTAGTCTGTATTCACTGCACATGTTTACCAGGTGACAGCCCAGACAAGATGGCCCATGTTGGTCGATGAGGCTAATAGAAACAACATGATTTGTCTTGATTCGCATGTCCGTCTCTTTTGCGCTTTGTTAGTTTTGAGCAATTGTTCTTATATGCATTCGTACTATGCATAATATGTATGTAATTTTCACATGTGTTTATAATTGTCCATTTTTTTCTTATACAAGTTTTAGATACATTTTGCTGTTTTCTCCATTTAGAGAGCACGGGATTTTCTTTATTCTTCTGGCAGGGGAGCAGGCCTCTTCTTCTTCTTCTTCTTCTTTCTCCTTCTCCTCTTCCTCCTCCTCCTCCTCCTCTTCCTCCATGTTTTTGTCTTCTTCTTCACACACACACACACACACACAAAACACACACACACACACACTCTCTCTCTCTCTCTCTCTCTCTCTCTCTCTCTCTCTCTCTCTCTGGATTTATTATGTCATTATTTGTCTATGTTGTCTCTTGGTGTCTTTCCCTCTGTCTCTTTTTTTTTTTTTTTTTTTTGCTTTTTACCTTCGGTTTATAAGGTGTGTACACATTTTATCGGCTTGTCTGTCTGTGTGTGTCTTCGTACACAACATCTCTCTGTTGCTTGTGGACTAAATTGCAGATATTTCATGGATAGGTTCCATATGACCATGGGGTGGTCGTAACGTGAAACATGCAATCCTTCGGTACACTTCAGTGATGCACACCTACATGCACTCAGTTAGCATGCATACAAACACCCACACGCATGCAAACAGACAGAGAATAATAATAATAGTAATTGCCAGGCTCGCTAAGACCTGAACCACTATAGAGGGATAGACAGAAATGACAGAGCTAGCTAAACTGTCTTCCCGACACACAATGGCAGCATCAATACAAAAGTAATACGTTTATACAGGGTTTATTTTCTTTCACTCCACACGCATAAAAGTTTTCATACTCACAACCACACACTCATGCACCCGACGAGGAGACTACACACCACAACATTACAAATGACCAAGGCAATAAACTCAATAAATCATCACAATTGACACAATCTTATCAATCAAAGAAACGGTCCATATACTTGGCTGCATCGAGCCTACGTTACAGCATATATATCACCAACCGGGAACCCACATGGCGAACCGAGCCGCCCACAAGCACAGCTGAAGGACAGAATCACACGGCACATTAAACAATGTCAAACCCCAAAAGAACACCACTGAAGGACAGAATCACACGCACATTAAACAATGTCGAACCCCAGAAGAACACCACTGAAGCACAGAGAATCACACGCACATTAAACAATGTCGAACCCTTGAAGAACACCACTGAAGGACGGAATCACACGGCATATTAAACAATGTCGAACCCCAGAAGAACACCACTGGAGGACAGATTCGCACGGCACATTAAACAATGTCGAACCCCAAAAGAACACCACCGAAGCACAGAGAATCACACGGCACGTTAAACAATGTCGAACCCTTGAAGAACACCACTGAAGGACAGAATCACACGGCACATTAAAAACAATGTCGAACCCCAGAAGAAGAACCGCAGATTCGCAAAGCACAGTAAACCATAGCAGAATAACCGCAGATTCACAAAACACAGCAATCCATAGAAAAAAACAACAACCGCAGATTCATAAAGCCCAGTAATCCACATAGAACCACAAGAGAATACAGCCGAGCTGAATTCCTGCTGATACGGCAGCAACGACGCAACACTGACTCAAAATCACCCGATGAAAACTGCAACGAATGAATAACTAACAAACCCAAAACAAATACCATGCCAGGCTGGACACAAGGCCCGTCCGTTTCCTCTTTCTCTCTCCTCCCCCGTGTTTTTTTCATTTACGTAATGTCCTACCTAATTTTTTTACTTTGACGTCATAATAAGTATTGGTTTACGTTGACGTCACAATATTCTTCATCCAAAATAAAATGATCGATTCTTCTTCTTTTTCTTTTTTTAAAGAAAAAGCAAACAAACAGCAGGATACACAAACTCAGAAATCATCCATCAAAACAGTACCAGAAACTGCAGTTCACACAAGAAAAACTCACTTGCTACCAACCTACCACAAAAGCGAAAATAGGTTCAGTAAAAAACATAAAGCCGATATGGATGGATGGAAAAGCATTTAAAACAATCAAAAAGAAATATAAGATGTTCAAAAGATACTTGTGCACCAAATCAGGACGGGATTACTTAAGATATATTGAAATAAGGAATTTAACCAACAGACTTGTTAAGAGAAGCCGTAAAAATTACGAAAGAGAAATAGGTAAAGAAAGTAAAAGTAACCCCAAAATGTTCTGGAAATATGTTAAAGAAAAGATAAAAATAAACACTGGAATAGGCACATTGAAAAGGAAAGATGGAAGTTGGTAGATAATGATAAAGAAAAGGCGGAAACGCTAAACGACTTCTTCTCTAGCGTTTTTTACATGTGAGGACATAAGTAGTGTCCCAAACTTACCAGAGTGTTCCCGATCTGATGGGTATCTATATGTGATGTAAGGGTAACCACACATGCAGTTAAAAGCAAATTGAAAGAATTAAATCCTAACAAGTCTCAAGGTCCCGATCTCATTCCACCACGAGTGTTAAAAGAAGTAAGTGATGAGATAGCTAGTCCACTATGCAATATATTTAACAAATTCCTTAGAAACAGATCCTTGCCTAGAGATTGGAAGACTGCAGAGGTCACAGCTATATTTAAAAAAGGTTCCAAAACAGACCCAGGTAATTACAGGCCGGTGAGTTTGACTTGTATTGCATGTAAGATTTTAGAGAGCTTTGTAAGGGATGTGGTAGTTGCTCATTTTACTGAAAATGACTTATATGCTAAATGCCAACATGGATTTAGGAAGAGGAGATCATGTGTCACACAATTACTAGAAGTAATAGACAACAACCTAACAGAATTGGTAGATAATGGGGAGCCAATTGATAAAATGTACTTGGATTTTAGAAAGGCATTTGATTCTGTCCCCCACGAAAGGCTGCTAACTAAACTAAAAGCATATGGAGTAATTGGTAATGTTTTAAACTGGATCAGAGGTTTTCTTAAAGGAAGGTCACAGTTAGTGAGAGTGGGAGAAGAGAGATCCAAGACATCTGAGGTCCTAAGTGGAGTTCCACAGGGTAGTATCCAAGGGCCCATATTATTCACTGTGTTCATCAATGATTTACCGGACATGACTCAAACCACATGCAAAATATTTGCAGATGACACAAAAATATATGATAAGGCAACAAATAGCACAAAGATCCAACAGGACATAAACAAGCTACAAGAATGGTCAGATGAATGGAACCTTTACTTCAATGTAGCAAAATGTAAGGTGATGCACATTGGCAAAAAGAATAAACAGTTTGAATATACTATGATTGTGAATGACGAATTGCAGAAAATAAATACATGTGATGAAGAAACAGATCTGGAGTAACCTTTGATAAAGATCTATCCTTTGATCCTCACATCCAGAGAGTGGTGAACAAAGCAAATCAGATGATGGGACTCATCAGGAGAACTTTTACCTTCCTAGAAAAGGAGACATTTATCAAGTTATTTAAAGCATTTGTTAGACCTCATCTCGAATACGCTAATGTAATTTGGAGTCCCCATCTCAAGAGACAGTCAAAAATGATAGAAAATGTACAAAGGCGAGCTACTAAAATCCTGAAAGAATGTAGGAATTTAAACTATAAAGAAAGATTACACTATCTCCAATTACACTCACTGAAAGGAAGGAGGATCAGAGGAGACCTGATCCAATTTTTAAAATATTCCATAATTATGATGATGTCAATGTGCATGCGCTTTTCAAATTCTCAGAAGTGGATTGCACAAGAAATAATGAAGGCAAGATTTTTATTAGACATTGTCATACTAACAAAAGAAAGTCTTGTTTTACCTTCAGAATTGCTAATTATTGGAATGCACTGCCTACTAACACCAAATATGCACCTGATATCAACAGCTTTAAAAAAAAATTCCTAGATGAAGACCCTAAATTGAAAGATGTTTTCTTTAGTGTGGATTGAATATAATGTTATTTATGACAGGCATGCAACCAGACCGAACTTAAATTGAAAAATAATGAGGGGACGCAAATAGGCCGTAAGGCCTAAGGCTAAAAAAAGCCGGTCCCTATTACTACTACTACTACATACTACTACTACTACTACTAACTACTACTACTACTACTACTATTACAGACAGCATCAAACACTGATGCCAGACGATGACATAGGGACGAACACTGCTCCGCATATCAGGAACAATACAGCCATACACTAGGCACCTCACCATCACTTCCAGATGGAGGCTGAAACAGCCTAGCCTAGACAAGGATACACGGACTCCTAATATCTAAGGGCATGAAAGCCGAACATAGATATTACTGCTTGCCAAAAGGCCATAAGTCAAACCCGAAGATACATCTTATCTACGGGTGAATTGACACACCCAACTGACCAATACATGTGAAATATACATCGACTTGCACTCAGCACAACTCACAATGCACAAGCAAAAAATCTAAGAAACACTGCATGAACAATATGCAAACTTAACTCAGCACCCAAAATAATATAAACACGCAAACAACAACATAAGAAATCCCTATCTCCAAATTCTGCCTGTAACAAAACAACTGCATTAGTAAATAATGTTTTCTCAGTCAATCCTTTCCTGACAGTAAATATACACACCATGTCCAAACATAGTATGGACGAAAGTATACTAACTGTAGTGCTTCTGGAAGAGAATTGTTTTACACACACACACACACACACACACACACACACACACACACACACACACACACACACACCACACAACAAACAAAAACAAAATAAAAACAACAAAAAAGAAAACGGACACGAACGAACGAACGTAATAGTCTGCTCGCTTTTTTGAAAGCGTTGGACTAACAAGACAGACAGAGGTTGTGACATTTTGTGCAAGAGTGAATTCGAAAATGGGGTACGGGTACACAAATTGTCACAACTGCAAGTTGTGACATTTTGTGCAGTCCTTCACTGCACAAAATGTCACAATTGTGACATTTTGTGCCATGGTGACATTTTGTGCGGTAACAGGAACCTCTTGGATTTGTGTTCTCTGCTATCCGCTCTCTTCATACTGAGTTTCTCCTTGTCCACCCACTCCCCGGCATAACGCTTGCATATTGTCTCGTGTGTGTGTGTGTGTGTTTTATTATTATGAATACTTACATAGCGCCTATCCTCGGCATGAGACCAATCTCTAAGCGCATTACAATCAACACTCGTTTACACAACGGGCTGCCTACCTGGGTAGTGCCGACTGAAGAGCTGCCAGCTGGCGCTTCATTCAGTCGTTTCCCGTGTCATCCAGTCAACGTCGTTCAATATCGTTCACTCGTTTCCTTACTTCCTTCATTCTTTCCATTTCTCACGCAGGGTGCATGCTATGTGTAACGTGTCATCCATACCAACGGCCAAACTGGCCTTCTCTTCCGAAAGTTGGTGATGGATTTGACGTGTGTGCAAGATGTTATGCGTGCGTTCACACACGGAACCTCGGTTTATAATCTGATTCGAAGGACTCTGTGTGTGTGTGTGTGTGTGTGTGTGTGTGTGTGAGACACTCATTTAAACAAAAATGAAACGGGGAAAAAGAAAAACGTATACAGCTAAGTGTCTGGTTCGGTTTTTCCTCATTTCTCAGGCCAACCAGTTTCCAACACGTGTCAAACGGGACAGACGGTTTAAGGGCTTAGAGGTTTGAAACAAACGTGTGTGTGTGGTGGTGGGGGGGGGGGGGGGGGGGGGGGGGTCTTTTTCTATATACCACCCTGTTTCTTTTCTCTCACATCCTCAACGGTAACATTCTCTGACTGTTTAATTATTCTGTGTGCACCTCTTTTTTTTCTTCTTTTTTAACCGTATTGGTGAACAGCAATATGCAGGGGACTTAGATGGAAGGAAGTTATAGACGGATTGTAGATGGAAACTTTGATTTGAAAAAAATAAAAGACTGTTCAGCTCTGGAATCAGTGTATTACAGTAATCCTCCCTAATTCAAAGCAGGCTGAACCCTAACCCAGACCTCATCTAACCGGTCTAATCCGGGTCATTTATTGAAAAACTATAAGTGTGTGTGTGTGTGGTGTGTGGTAAAAATTTCGAACATTTTTTGAAATTGCAGTGCCGGGAAAGGGGGGTGGGGTGGGGGGCCCTTGGGGGTATTGGTTTCATTTGTTTTTCTCCTTTCACCTTTCCGGGAAAAGGGGGCGTCTTACCGGGTAAAACCCTTTTTTGGGGAGGCTTTCTTTTCCGTTTTATGCTTTCCCCCTAAAGAGGGGGCTTGATATTAACAAAAGCGAGTTCCTCCTAAAAGGGAGTGAGTTATTTACTACAGGGGTTTCGGTTTTTGGGTTCGAGAGACTTGTAAAATGGGGGCATGTTGTTTTTTCCAAGGGTTCACCCGGGCCCGAAAATTTTCTTCTTTCTCTCTACCTCTCTCCTCTCTCTCTCTCCTTTAAATTTTGCGAATGTGCTTTCCCCTGAGGGGAAAACTATTAAAACACAGTCGAGTCACAAGTCAGGGGCCAGCCTTTTTGGGGGCTCGGTTTATGACATTTTCCCTTTGGGGGAAACGAACTATTTCGAAACCCAAATCTTCGGGGCCAGGGGATTTGGGAAAACGGAGTGGGGGGGGGGGGGGGGGGGGGGGGGGGGGGGGGGGGGGGGGCGGGAAGTTTTGGGCTTTGCGGGGAAACCTTTAAAGGGGGCCGGGGAGCCCCCCAAGGCCTTATAAATGACCTCGGGTTTCATGCGGATCTGAAATTTGTCGACACAGTTTTTTCGCCCGTAGAATATGTGTCCGGGTTTCTCTTTTTAATTCATCCATGCCGTGGGGAAAAACCCCCCGGGAATGTCTTTGGGTAGATGTGCGTTGGGTGTGTGTGGTGTGTGTGTCAGAAACGTGAGCGGGGGCCGTGCGTGCGTGGGGTGGGTGTTCCGGCCCGAACGCAGTGCGCAGGAATTTTCCCGACTTTTGTCTTGTTTTGACACTGATGTATAAGGACAAGCCCTTTTTCTCAGGGGTTTCGCACCCGGGGGAAACCATTTCCCCGCGTCGCACGACTCCCCTCTCCAATTCCCTTTCCTATAAAACGGGTTGGGAGGGGCCCAAAAAGTAGGTTTGGGGGGCCTTAACGGCGGCAGCAGGGGCCCGAAAGCATGGGGGAGGGAGGGAAGGATGGGGGTGGGGTGGGGGGGGCCCCTTTTAGAGACTTGACGGGCCCGGGTAAAACCCGAATGGGGGTTGACGTAGTGGCGGGACAGGGGAAAAAAAAAAATTTAATAAAAATAATTGTAAAGGCCTTCAAAATTTGCCCGAGTTTTTTAAAGGGGAAACTGGCGCAATTGGATTGTTCTGAGATTTTTGTTTGGGGGGTTTGTTTTTTTTTGTTTTGTTTGTTTGTTTGGGGTTTTTTTTGTCATTGTTTTTTGACATTTTGTTTTCCCCCTTCGATTTCTTTCATTTGGGCTAATGAACCACAAACCTTTTTGGGGTTTGGTTTTCCTCCAGGGGGGAAGGAAAAAAAATCAAAGGGGAAGGAAAGGATTAGGGGGGCCCCGCCCCCCCCCCCCCCAAACCCCCCCCCCCCCCCCCCCGGGCCCCCCCCCCCCCGGTTTGTTTTTTAAGGGGTTTTTTTTCCCCGGGGGGGAAGTTGGGCAAAGGGAAAATTTTTGTGCCCCCGTAAAAGATTTGGAAGCAAAAAAAAGGTAAAAGGGTTTTTTTGCCCCCAACCCCCCCCCCTCCCCCCCCCCCCCCCCCCCCCCCCCCCCAACCCCCCCCCCCCCCCCCCCCCCCCCCCCCCCCCCCCCCCCCCCCCCCCCCCCCCCCCCCCCCCCCCCCCCCCCCCCCCCCCCCCCCCCCCCCCCCCCCCCCCCCCCCCCCCCCCCCCCCCCCCCCCCCCCCCCCCCCCCCCCCCCCCCCCCCCCCCCCCCCCCCCCCCCCCCCCCTTTTCCCTCTTCCCCCCCGCTGTTTACTATGTAGTTTGTGTGTTGCTTGTTTGCGAAAGGGGAAAAGGGTTTTGGGTGGGGGGTTTTGGGGAAAGGGACGTTTCGGGGGGGTTTGGGTTAAAGTAAAAAGTGTTTTACGTTTCTTTGATTTTAAATTTCCTTTTGGGTGTATTTTCAGACTTTTTTGTGTGTTTAAACTCTTGTTTGTTTGGTTTGTTTTTTGGGTTGTTTTTGGGTTGTTTTGCGTTTGTTTTTTTTTCATTTCGCTTTTTGTTTGTGGGGTTTTCCCCTCTTGGGCGAGGGGGGATTTTAAAAAAAGCAAAAACCTTGTTTAAATTTATTCCCCTTTTGATAATAAAAATTGTCTTTGTCCTGGCCCTTCCCCTCTCTCTCCTCTCTCTCCTCTCTCTCCACACCCCCCACCACCACCCCCCGGGCCAAAAGGGAAAATAATTGGGGGGGATATATTGATTATTTTGATCATTTTTTTCTTTCTGCTTTACGCAGGCTGATACTCCTCGGACACCCCCCTTATAGCCAGGCGTGGAGTTTTGGGGGTGTATGCCCCTTTTTTTTACCCCGCCTTAAAAGGAAACCCCATACTCCATTTTGGGGGAAGGTGCTTTGGCTAGGGTGCCCGTGTCACCAACCAAAACGGCCAAATTTGCCTTCTTTCCCGAAAGTTGGTGGGGATTTGAGGGTGGTGCAGATGTTAGCGTGGGGGTTCCAAAACGGGAACCTTTGGTTTATAGTCTCATTCGAAGGACTAATTTTGATCAATGATCAGTTTTTAAAATTTAAAAGCTGGCCAAAGGGTTTGGGAGGTGATGGGAGGGGGAAAATCATGATTTTGGGGTGTGGCCGGAGAAGGGTTTTATTGTGTTTTCATTTTAGCGTTGGGGTGTGGTATCCTCAAATGGTTTTAAAACCCGCGACTTCCCGGGAGGGGGGGGGGGAGGAGGGCGGAGTGGGGGAGGGGGGGGGGGGCAACCCGGGGAACATCAGGGAAAATTTTCCTGTCATCCCGGGCGTCGAGTGGAAGAAGGGAAGGGGTGTGTTGTGTGTGTGTGGTGGTGTGTTGTGGGTGTTTTGGGGTGTGTGTGGGTTTGGTGGGGGGGGGGTGTGGGGTTTGTGTGGGTGTGTGGGTGTATGGTGGGTGGGGGTGTGGGGGGTGTTTGTGGGTTTTTGGTGTTTGTGTGGGGGTGCGGTGTGGGGGTTTTGGGTGTGTTTGGTTTTGGGGTTTTTTTGGGGTGTGGGGGGTGTGGGTGTGTGTGGGGGTGTTTTGTGGGGTTGTGGGGGTGTGTGGGGGTGTGTGTGTGTGTGTTTGGTGTGTGGGTGTTTTGGGTGGGTGGTTTGGGGGGTGGGGGGGGGTGGTGTGTGTGTTGTGTGTGTGTGGGGGTGGTGGGGTGTGGGGGGTGGGGGTGTTTTGTGTGTGGGGGTGTGTGGGGTTGTGGGGGGGGTGTTGGGGGTGTGTGTGTTTTTGTGTGTGGTGGGGGGTGTGTGGGGGTGGGGGGGTGCCCCTGACTGTGGTGGCGAAAGGTCCCGTTTAAAAGGGGCCCCAAACCCCCGGGAAGATCATCGTAAATTCGAAACCCAAAAGGAACAGAAAGGGTTTGGAAAAGCAGCTTTAATTTGGGTACGTCGTGGACCTTTGGTTTCCCCCAAACTCTTTAACGAAATTTTAACATTGAATTTAACAGTAGTTTTAAACAATGTCACCCAGGGCAAATTTTAGAGTATCTGATTAGTCGGCAAAAAATTTCTAAAATAAAAAAATAAAAAAAATTTTTTAAAAAAAACGGCTTTGGAAAATTGACAAAAGTAAAAAATTTACATTTAAAACCCAAAATCATTATGATTCAGTCAGGGCCCGTAGGGTTTTTTTAAAAATGTAACGCTTTGCGGGGGTGGGGGGCAAGTAGACAGAATTGGCCCTGGATTTTTTCCCCTTATAGCCCGTATCTTGCAAGTTTGGGGAAGTTTTTATGTCTTTCCCGGGGAGTAAAAATTTATTTTTTTTTTAACCCTTAAATAAATGTGTGATCCCCTGGGCCTAACCCTAAACTCTCAAAAATCTGTAAAACGTGTGACTTTATATGTTTTAACTTTTGGAAACGCTTCAAAAAAAAAAAAGGGGAAAGTTTTGGGTATCTTTTTCAAAAAATTTTACCCAAAACCTTTTTAATTTTGTTCTCAAAGATCTCGGGGCCTTTTTTCCCGGGGGACAAAAGTCAAGGGCCCTTTTGGGGTTGAATTTTCGTACGTAAAAATATTTTATCAACACAAACACTTTTTTCAGTCGATTCGTTGCAAAGTTTTGGGTTTTTTCTTTATGGTGCAATACTCAAAATCGATTTAAACCCATCGGCCCCTTTGGGTTTGGGGGTTATTTTGAGGTCCGAAACGGGGAGAGTTAATCCCCTTCCCCTTTAAAACCCCCTCTCCTCTCTCCCGCCCCTCTCTCTCTCATTCAAAACACACCACGCGCCCGCACGCCACGCACGCGCACCACGCACCACCCCGCCCCACACACACACACACACAACACCAAACCCCACACACACCCCCAACACACACACACACACACACACACACAATGCCAGAGAGGTGTCGTAAAATGGAACTACAGAATGATTGACCATAGGCTGTTCAGAGATCCTCCCCCCACATTCATTATTTCTATAAATAGTTTCGAAGGAATGTGTCAGTACATCGTAATCTCAAGAGCGGCCTTTTCATATGACCTTGAAAATCAAGGCCACTTATACTACTTTTTTTTTTTAATGGTTATTCATTAAGATAACACAAATCGTGTTTCTGTGCAGAGCCGTCGTCAAGGTTTTACTTGGATTGGGAGAGGGGAAGGGGCATGGTGGGGTCCCTTTCCCTGAGAGAGAGAGAGAGAGAGAGAGAGAGAGAGAGAGAGAGAGAGAGAAGAGAGAGAGGACGGACGGACAGACAGACAGACAGACAGACAGACAGACTTTGTCCTTATACTACAAAGGAATTGGTATATTTGTCACGATCATAAGTTCTAGTATTTGCAGCCTGCTCGAAACTTTCAGAAGGGACTAGGTCAAAAGTAAACTTCGAGTTCTGGTGTGCAATTCTGTTGTTGTTGTTTTTTTCCTGTGATTTTGTTTGTTTGTTTTTGTTTTTTTTGTTGTTGCATTTTTGGTGTATCAACTTTTACCGTGGTTCGTATGGTTCAGACCAGAGGGAAATGTTTTCGTTTGTTCGTTTGCGTTTTTGTTTGTTTGTCTGTTTGTTTTCTGCTTTCGAGTGGTTAAAAAATGCTTTAGTTTCAAAGTGGGGTGACTGCGGGCGGAAACTGAACCAAGTTTTAAAGATAATTGTTTGTGAGTCCGCCAGACAACAGGGAAAAACAAATCACAGACAAAAACATGACACGTTTCGACCTCTTAGTTCTTCTTCAAGCAAGATAAACAACGTTATTGTAATCATCATGATTAACTCCCTTTGTACCCTTCCAACGGCCTCAGTTTCATTCCACGCCCATCTTACGCCGAAATATGAGAAGAGCAGTGATTACTTAAACAAACCTTAAATAAATGTTAGCGAACCGCCCAGAGAAACGTGGACAAACAAGTCACAAGACAAAACACGACGATTTTCGACCTCTTAGGTCCTCAGGCAAGACACAAACAAAATAGGACAAAGAAAATGAACGAGTTTGTCACTTTGCTTGATCTCTTCAGCGCAAGGTAGGCGTTGTGGGCGTTCGCTAACATTTATTTAAGATTTGTTTAGATTTCCGCCTGCAGTCGTCTCACTTTGCAACCAGTGATTACTCGTTCTTCGTTTTCATTGTCCTGAACATTTAGTTCATCTTGCCTAGAGAAGATCGACCTAAGAGGTCGAAAAGCGTCGTGCTTTGTTTTGTCATTTGTTTGTCCCTGTTGTTTGGCGGACTCACAAACAATTCTTTTTTCTTTCTTTTTTTTAAATTCTTCATCAGTTAGGGAGCGTTGCCTCTCACCAGCGGTTTGTCCCAAGAATCTGCCACGGCCGTTCAGCACCTGCGTAGCAACTTGCTTGCTCCCTCTCTCCCCCACCCCACCCCCTTTTTTATTTTTCAAGATCCTGTGTGTGTGTGGTGTGTGTGTGTGTGTGTGTGTGTGTGTGCGTGTGTGTGTGTGCGTGGGGTGTGTGCGTGTGTGTATGTGTGTGTGTGTGTGTGTGTGGTGGGTGTGTGTGTGTGTGTGTGTATGTGTGTGTGTGTGTGTGTGTGCGTGTGTGTGTGTGCGTGTGTGTGTGTGTGCGTGTGTGGTTCGTGTGCGTGTGTGTGTGCGTGTGTGTGTGTGTGTGCACGCGCACGGCGTGCGCAAGAAGCAAGCACACGTGAGTGCGTATGTAGCCTATGTATGTATGTGTGTGCGTGTAGGGGGGGGGGGGGGGGGGGAGGGTAGAGAAACAGGTGCGTGAGCGCATTCGTACCTGTGTGTGTGTGTGTGTGTGTGTGTGTGTGTGTGTGTGTGTGCTTCTTCCACTAACTGTTGACCGTAAGCTAACGTCAATAGGCTACACACCCCTTGCGGATGTAACTTTGCCTGCTCATTCTTTCCCACATGCACGCACATGGCATGTGTTGTTCGCCCCAGGGCCAGTTCCAGCTAGTGCGCGTCCAGGGATATGCGCACGCGCGCATGCGTGTGTGTGTGTGTGTGTTTGTTTATGCTTAAATGTGTGCGTGTGAATGTGTGTGTGGTGTGTGTGTGTGTGTGTGTGTGTGTGTGTGTGTGTGAGAGAGAGAGAGAGAGAGAGAGAGAGAGAGAGGAGAGAGGAGAGAGAGAGAGAGAGAGAGAGAGACTTGAGTAACGACTTCAACTACACTTCCACAACATGAACTTTTAAAGATGCCAGCTCAGTGCGCAATCCCTCAATAACGCGTTGAGAGACATAACGGACAAGCTGGCAGAGAGGACAGACAGAGACAGACCCGAGTCATGACTTAATTAAACTCCACCTCCACAACATGAAGTTCAAAAGATGCAATTGAGCTCAATGCGCAATCCCTCGTGCAATGCGTTGTCGAACGACTAAGACTTGCACCATCACTGGAAACCCGGCCTTTCAGCCTCGTCAGCCTGGAATGCCCCCAACAGCTGCCATTGTTTATTGCCCGAACTCCCTGGCCCTTCACCGGTTTCCGTTAGGAGGTTACTACGATGGGGGAGCCTAGAGCTATGGAAGCATGCTAGCTTGAGAGTCGAAAATAGCTGTTATCGCGGGAAACGGCTGTCATCTTCGAGGAAAACGCCACTAAGCTGCTTCCCTATTTCCCCCCGAGGATTACAGGTGTTTTGCGTATTTCATCATCATCATCGTCGTCGTTGTCGTCATCATGATCGTCATCGTCGTTGTCATCATCATCATTGTCGTCGTCGTCGTCATCATCATCACCACCACCACCACCACCACGACCACCACCATCATTATCATCATCTTCACCATCAGTAGCATCATCATCATCAATCATCATCATCATCACTACCACCAACACCACCACCAGCACCACCACCAGCATGATGATTATCACATCATCATGCTGGTGGTTATCACATCATCATCATCATTGTCGTCGTCGTCGTCGTCATCATAATCATCACCATCATCAGCAGCAGCAGCAGCAGCAGCAGCAGCAGCAGCAGCAACAGCAAAAAAATCATGATAATCAACACAATTATGATAAACAGTATCTGCCTAGCGCAATTCTGGTCAAAAACTACTCATTGCGTTTTCATGAACCATTCAGACCCTCATTCATTACCATAGAATAGCTATTGTATGGCAGAACTTACTGTGCGCGCACAATGTGGGAAAAGCAGAGTTCAAATTGCTTGGCAGGAAAGTTATTCTTCTCTTCTTCTGTACTCTTCCATCAGAGGGTTCGCCTCTGATGAGATTTTTCGGTCTGTTTGGTAGTTGAGTATGTCTCCGTTTTTCACCTCATTCATTGTGACCACATTCTGTTCTCCTCCCCAGGACCAAGACAGTATGCCTTCCGTCTTTGCCAGGACACACTAATGTGTGTGTGTGTGTGTTGTGTGTGTGTGTGTGTGTGTGTGTGTGTGTGTGTGAACAAGTGTGTGTGTGTGTGTGTGTGTGTGTGTGTGTGTGTGGTGAGAGAGAGTGTGTGTGTGTGTGTGTGGTGTGTGTGTGTGTGTGGTGTGATGTGTGTGGTGTGGTGTGTGAGTGACTAAATGTGTGTGTGGTGTGTGTGTGTGTGTGTGTGTGTGTGTGTGTGTGTGAATAAGTGCATGTGTGGTGTGCATGCGTGCGTGCATACATGTGTGTGTATGAGTAGTGAAGGAGCGAGTGTGTGTGCGCATGTATGTATATGGTGCGTATGAGCGAGTGTCTGTGCACGTGTGTATGTGTGTGTCTGTGTTTGTGTGTGTGTGAGTGTATGTGTGCACGTGTGCATGCATCTGACTCACATATGGGGACCTGCTCTACTGCTCAGGACTCATGCATGAGGTTGCGCGGGTTTTGCGCTGATGTTGATAACATTGCATGCAACCCAATGACAATTTCAAAATAAAGAGAGAAATGAAGGAGTTTATTAACAGGCGGGGCCGGAATAGCTCGGTTGGTAGAGTGGGGACCATGATCCTGGGCTTGCGGGTTCGAATTTTGGTTACAGGGGGATTATTCCCTCGGAGTAAAATTGGTTCTGACTCCATTTCACAAACAGTCTTCAAATGAGACCATAAACCGAGGTTCCGTGTGTGAACGCATGCACAACATCTTGCAACACACGTAAAATCCCATCACCAACTTCCGGAAGAGAAGGCCAGTTTGGCCGTTGGTATGGGTGACACGTTACACATAGCATACACCTTCCCCGAAGATGGAGTATGGCTGCCTTAATGGCGGGATAAAAAAAAACCGGTCATACACACAAAACTCCACTGCCTGTCTATACAGGCAGTGTCCGCAGGAGTATCAGCCTGCGTACGCAGAAAGAAAAAACAGGTGAGTGAACTCATTTAGTCCCCATCCCAGCCTTTCCCTTCTTTCTAGTTGTAACTCATTTTCTCCAGTCCCGCAAATAATCTCACAACAATTTCAAAGTGGCCGTTCCTGTGGATTGCTGGCACCGTGGCAGGCACAAGCCAGGCTGTGACTGTACACTGGGAGCCGGAATGAGCAGCGTAGGTATAATTCCGCTGACATGGTTTGGGAGATGAGACAGAAAACAGAAAAGGCTTGGCCGGAGATGTTCATATGAGAGTGTGTCCACTCCCTCCCCCACATTTTGCCCAGTCATTTCATCATTGGCTGGCAGATTATGTGTGTTTCTGCCATTGGTCGATGCTGCTAACGATCATGTACTCAGGGCTTCTGGGAGATTTTCAAAGGCAGACATGGAACTTGAAAAAGACCTGTTGAAACATGAGTATGCTCAGTATGGCTGGTTCAACTATTAAAGCTGTTACGTATTGCATTCTGTTGAAACATGAGCATGCTCAGTATGGCTGGGTTCAACTGTTGAAGCTGTTACCCACTGCATTCTTCGTCAGTTACATGCATCAGCATCATTGTCAGTGTTTTCTTTGGGATTTCGTCTGATAACACAACACAGACACATGACCATTCTCAACTCTCACACATCAGATTTTCTCACTGTGGTGTATTTCTTCATTATTTTACAAAAAGATAAGATCGGTAAACAAAACAACTTCACAATACTTTCACAACAGCGTAAGCATTTCCACACTGACACCAACAATGAGTCACGAGCCAAATCAATTACAGTGTCATAACCAGATGTGCTGAGTTTCAAACTCATTTCCCAAACGGAACAGCAAGCCCATGTTTTCAGTTGTCAAATCAGAATACGTTCATTAAAAAAGAGCATAAGCCTACGTACAGTGCAGTGAAACAGTCATGTATCATCATAGTCATTATTTGAAAAGTACTTCTACGACCTGTGCACAACGCCAACCTGTTGCAACAATTCTAAATATAGCTGTGGTAACAATGGCATTTAACATTCCGCTACCATCCACCTGGACAGTGATAGCAGGCTTTGCTTGACAAGCACTGACCTCGTCAATTCCCGCCTGACTCACTGTGGGTAGGCCCGTGGGTATTCTTCCTGCTGTCTGTTGCTGGGTTTAGTTCTCATATACCACTCAAAAAAATACAAGGACATGACTTGTTGGTCCGAAAAAATGAAACCTTGTCCACCAATTCTAGCACATGTTTGTTGATCCATGATTGTAAAGTTATGAAAAATTGAAAAATGTTCTCTTTTGTGAGTGGCAATACTTTTGCCATGAAGCTATGCTTTTTGCGAGAAGCGTGATTTGCACATGCAAACATCATTTTGCCCTGCTGTATGCTGTTACTGGTTCTTGCCTTCAACCTGTGTGCCGGTCTTGAGAGTTACAGTAAACATGCATGCCAGTTTACAGACAGCATATAACAGTGAATGTAAACGATCCTTGAATTTACATGTGAAGTATAGAACACAGTCTGGATAATAGTTCAGGTGGTATTCTCTCTGGATATGATGAAAGAAAGGACCCACATACAACAATGTTTATGCAACCACTGTGAGGATGTCATCCATGCTTTGTGCATATTAACCACCTGTATGATTCAAACACCGTCAATAAAGGGAAAAAAACAGTACTTCATTAGGCACAAAGTTGTTCAGGATCAAACTTCAGATTTGACCAACGGCAATCAGTTCACCTCAAAAGTTCAGATATCTGTTTCCAAAAGACACACATTACTGCTGACTTTTGTTTCTTCAAAATCTGCGAGCAGTACTGACTGACTGTTTCACTTACTACACAGTACCTTGCCGATGAACTTTTGATAGAATATTCCATATGTCTGCTCTGGCCTTTTGAGGGCAAACTGATGAGTCTGAAATGTTTGCAAACTTTTTTGTGCATGTGTGTGTGGTGTGGGTGTGTGTGTGTATGTGTAAAAATAGCCCCAGTGGTATCTGCCAGCTAATTTCTCTCCAACACGGGTGCAAAGTCTGCAATCACTCAACAAAATTGTCTGATGCAACATACAGGTGTCTTTCAGCTTACTTCTCTTGTTGCAAGGTCTGCTATCATTTCACTAGATTGTTAGACACAACATATAGCCCCAGAGGTGTTCTTCACTTGAGTTCTCTATTTATTCCAAAGTCTGCTATCATTTCACTGGATTGTTTGACGCAATGTGTAGCCCCAGAGGTGTTCTTTAGTTTGAGTTCTCTATCTGTTGCAGAGGCTGCAATAATTTCATAAGAGTGACTGATGCAGCTTCACTGGCACTGTCTCAGTAATTTGGTCCAGTGCTGATGCATCATGCACCTGAGAATGTACTAAAACTTGATGTTACGGAGAATCAAACTACTGACTCAACAGATATGAATGACGATTTCACAAACAATAAAAGTGTTGATTATCTTTAAGACAATCTATGAATGACGATTTCACAACAATAAAAAGTGTTGATTATCTTTAAGACAATCTGAAAAAGGCTTTGCACAAAAACTCAGTGTTGTTTGCATTGCTGCATGTCAATGAAAAGATGTAAAAATTCCAGATGTAATACAAATCAACAAAACTATCACAGCAAAAGCAGTTTCAAACGCACTAAAGATTTTTTTTTAAAAGGTTGACAATGCATCAGACATCTTTAACCACTGATAACACCAAAGAAACAATGAATAAAATGGCATCACCATCAAACTTCAGTTGATTTGCATCACAGTACCATTAACAAAAATTTATTTTACGCTATTTGTCAAACTGGCATGTTTAAACTAAAGTCATTCAGAATTTACACCATCACAACTCTCATTACTGCGACAGGCACTACAACCACCAAGGACAATCCCTCCCCCCAACACTCACACACACACACACCCTTCCCCAAATCTACCTCCACCTCATTCCCCTCTCTCATTATGCTGGCATCAAAACACAGAAGAAGAAAAAACTCACATTAACTGGAAACGGTTTTCAATAAGAGATCAGATCAAAGTGTGCTGATAGTTTCCTATCTTGAAAACAACGACGACACAATGAAAACGGATGTATACACATTTAAAGAGTGTATGTGTTGTCCTGCTTATCACTTTTGATCAGTCACTTTCTTTGGTCATGTCTTCATCTTTCGGTTTTCCTCTCACTCTCTCATGCAAACACACACACACACACACACACACCACACACACACACACACACACACACACACACACACACACACACACTATGCAAGTACCGTAACATATACCAAAGATAAAAATGGGTAGTGATTTTGAGATAGTTTGTGCATCACATTTAACAGAACCTCTCCAACTTCCATGTCACTTGTAATCAAATATCATCTTCCACATACACTGGTCTTTTATACATGAAAGTTGCATAACGCTGTCATATCCACAGCTAACTGAATGGCTAGTTTGAGCAAGTCTCATCTCATTCGAAATTATTTTGAGAAAAGCTGTGCCAATTTTGAAAAATAAAAGAAGAGATCCAGAGTTAAAAAGAAGGGTGGGTGGGTGGGTGGGTGGGTGTGGTGGTGGTGAAGTCTTACTGTATATATAGACTACGCGCAAATCAACTCTCCTCCAAAATGGCTCACTTACTCTGATCAGTCTATACTTCAGATTCCTTTACTCCTATTAAAAGAAGAAAGAGAAAAAAAAGAAAAAGCTGAAGATACACCACTCTTCAGCATATTTGTATGTAAAAGTATGGAAGGGAGATAACACATGAATAATTATGTTTACCTGTCCAATGCATGAGTGTGAGGATCTTGGACGGCCTAGCTTTAAGTCAATCAAAAGGGCTCCAGTCAATTCTCAAAACAGACAAAAACATGAGATAGACAAACTGCTACAGCCATTCAGTTTGCCTAAGAATATACCAGGCCATTGTCTTCACAGCAAACAACAAAAAAAAAGGCTGTATTCTGATTCAGTCCGGAAGAAAATGACAGCTCCAACCTGCTCATTCAACACTACACAAAAACAAGTTTGAGCTGATATTGGAACAGTTGCTTCCTGAAAGACATGGGAGTCAAAATGACCTCCTTAATTTTCAATGAAAAAAAAAGGCACACAAAACTCCTCACCACCAGTTTCTGTGGCTCAAACACTTTGGACCAAAAAAAAGGGGATTTGTGAATTTAACCTCCATTTAACAAATGAGATAATCCAGCATGCAAACTATTTATATACAAACCTCCAATGTCAAACAAAACCAATAACTTGATCAGAAACATTGTTCCACTGCAAAGTCTGAAGGGAAGTAAGATTCTCAACAGAACAAACGATGGCTTAAGTAGCAGATTTTTTTAATTTTTATTTTTTACATTTTTTTTTTTAGCTTTCAAGAAAATTATTACATCCTAAATATGAGATGCTCAAACAGACAAAACCGAAAAATTCCGCCCAAGACTTCATCATTACACAGAAACGTCGTTCCACTGTCCAAGTTTCATGCCGTCTCTTCCCGTTCCCACCGTCATCTCCCTCACATAGCGTGAGCCCGCCCAACCCCTTCGCACCTGTTTCTTCAGTGCCGAGTGTGGCATGTGAATCTTGGGAATGGACGGCTTGCTGATGAAATCGTCTTCGATGCTGTACTGTGTATGGAATGGTGCAGACTGGTAGCGGAAGTTAGGCCTGGTGGCTGGTGGGATACGACCGCTGATTGATTGCCGTAGGTGGTGCTGTTGAGATGGCCCCCATGGAGTTGGAGACATGGAGTAATCTGGGGCAAGATAAAATGGCATGTACATGTACATACATGCATGCACACACACGGATACATACATGCACACACACACACACACACACACACACACACACACACACACACACACACACACACACACATTCTCATCATACACAGTGACACATAAACTTATAAACATACACACATGCTCACACATGTATGTACACACACACACACACACACGCACACACACACACACACACACACACACACACACACACACACACACACACACCTCCACCACCACCACCACCAACAACAACAACAACAACAACATCAAAACCATGAACGCATTTGCACCTATACATTCCCACAAATACCAACCCGCCTACCCCTGTCCACCAAGCACATACATGCATGTACATGAACACATATACATGCACATGCGCAGTCTATTGCAGACATGCGAGTACAAAAACAGGCTCCAGTCCATGTGGACAAACATACACACATCAACATTCATCATTTGGACTAAGGAAAAAGAAAAAGAGAAAGATGCACACTTGTACAGATATATGCATATGAATCAAAGGTCACATACAAACATACAAATTTGGTCACTCTCAAATATTTTCATTCTTTTGTAAATCCTATGATCTTCAAAAGTACTGTTACTATGTGAGCATGTGCATTATTAGAGTGAGTATATGAGCTGGGATACATACAAACACACACACATGTATATGTGTGTGTGTTTGTGTGTGTGTGTGTGTGTGTGTGTGTGTGTGTGTGTGTGTGTGTGTGTGTGTGTACATACATGTGTGAGCATGTGTGTATGTTTATAAGTTTATGTGTCACTGTGTAATGATGAGAATGTGTGTGTGTGTGTGTGTGTGTGTGTGTGTGTGTGTGTGGTGTGTGTGTGTGTGTGTGTGTGTGTGTGTAAA
Source organism: Conus ventricosus (assembly GCA_018398815.1). NCBI lineage: Eukaryota > Metazoa > Mollusca > Gastropoda > Neogastropoda > Conidae > Conus > Conus ventricosus. The sequence goes on along the minus strand of CM031623.1, from coordinate 3,316,322 downwards.
TACATGCGTGTGTGCTTGTCTCTGCATGCATCTCTGTCCTTGCATAACAGAGCATGTGAGGCAAACAGATGGCTATTCAAGAGAGAGATAAGACACACTAACCAACACTCAGCTAACGACATGAGACAGAAGCAAGAGAGGCAAGGCAGACAGAGAGAGAGAGAGAGAGAGAGAGAGAGAGAGAGAGAGAGAGAGAGAGAGAGAGAGAGAGAGAGAGAGAGACAGAGAGAGAGAGAGAGAGAGAGAGAGAGAGAGAGAGAGAGAGATAACACCGATAGGAAGGGGAAGGAGGTAGGAGAGAAGTAGCCTCTCACCCCTCCATCCCCCCCCCCCCCCCCCCCCCCCCCCCCCCCCCCCATTGCGCAGAATAAAAATAACCACGAATTGCCATGGATACCTGCAAGAGAACTGTGAACTCTGGCAAAGTCAGTGTTTGACATGTTGACTGGATCGTAGGGTCCATTCTTCACCTCTGGCCCTGGAACATAGTGTGAGCGGTATCAAAGCCATGTTTTGTTCTTTCTGTTTAACACAATTTCAACATGTGCTTGAGTATGATCTGAAATCAGTTGCTGCATGTGTTTCTTGCATGTGCATAATGAAAGATACAAATATGCAGCTTTACACACACACACACACACACACACACACACACACACACGTACACACAACACACACGCACGCACACACACACACACACACACACACACACACACACACACACACACACACACACCACACACCTACTCACATACATACATACATACATACACATAAACACACATGAATCATTTCATATCATAAACGCACACAATACACACATTGAAAATTAAGGCATAGTCACTACACATCCGAGCAATTGTGCACACATATGCACTCACATACACACGCACAAACAAACAAACACACACACACACATACACACACACACCCCTTTTCTCACGCTGACTGTTAAAAGCCAGTCAGCAGCCTAACTGCAGAGTCACTGTTACACTGTCTCGTTTCCAATATTCAAAATGAAAATAATATTCCTGATTCATTTTGACGTTCACTTACGTTGCGTTTCAAACAATGTCTCTTGAACATAGGAGCCATCTGCAACTTTGTGGTATCGGCCATACAAACTGTGGACAAAAACAACACAGGTCACAAAATCTAACAGCATAATACCTCACACAAGCATCACAAAAATCTAAATTTGAATGACTAACCACACACATTAACCTTTGTTTTGAATTGTGTATCAGGTATTCAATGGTATCACAGGGAAACAACAGAGTACAATGCATACTAGCTGACATGGACTGTTTCAATGGTATGATGCCTGGTGAGTTAAGGGTCCAAACCCCTCAAGTACCATTGTGTGACTGACCAACTTCTACCCTGACCTGTGTCTACTATGGGCTTGGCTGGGAAGACAGGTGGAGTGAATTCTGGACCAAGACCACAGGTGTCCGTATTTCTCTGGCCTGGTTAATGCTGAGTAGCATTGAGTGAAGCTCTGTTATGAAGCGTAAAGTCAAACTGGCAGCTGACATGAAGCAACTGGATGGACGTTGTGAAGGATGGGACCAGACACTCTACACTGTTGTGCATTGCTGGGGACTGAGACTTGTGAAGATT
>CM031623.1:3262199-3309699 GCA_018398815.1 Conus ventricosus | reverse complement strand
GAGGGATATCGAAAAAAAAAAAGAAAAAAAAAAACAGAAAAAAGGAGACAACCTAAAACTGACCCCTGGGGTACTCCATATCTGAGAGGCAATTCATAATTATGATGATTTTCTGTTATGCCATAAAGAGCATGATTTGTTTGCATAATGATTAGTTTGTTCTCGAAATTAAAGCCTTTGCAAAATCAACGAAAAACGCTTCATAAACTTTATTTTCATTAACATTCATGTGCCAGTGATCTGCTTAGTTTGTTAGAGCAGTGTGACGCAAATAATTTCTCCGGAAGCCAGAATGACTCTCTCTACATAGATTATATGACTCAGGATGGTCGTAACACGGCTTTCTGACGCCTTCAAATGGCATAAGGAAAGGTAAACATCATTTAAAGATATTTGGGGTGCCAGCAGTCGTGAATGAAATGTTCTTGGAATTGCAGAACATATAGTTAATTGTTCACTGTTATTTGATTTAGTATAATTTTGTTTTATGGTACGTACTGCCACACTTATGAGAAGTTTATTGAGTTTGTTTGGTGCGACGTTGGTTATATGGCATATCTTAGACTGGGATGTTTCATTTGTTCATTAATTCATAGTTTTCCCACATTAATTTTAGTTTCGTTTCGAACAAACATGATTCTAGAAAGATTCCCCTTGGGCAGCTCGTTTGAGTTAATCGATCTTATTTACTCTCTCTCTCTCTCTCTCTCTCTCTCTCTCTCTCTCTCTCTCTCTCTCTCTCTCTGTCTGTCTGTCTGGGCTCTCTCTCTAAGTGTCAAACACACACACACACACACACACACACACACACACACACACACACACACACACACACGCGCGCGCGCGCGCGCACGGCGCGCGCGCGCGCACACACACCACACACACACACCACACACACACACACACACACACACACACACACACACACACACACACACACACACACACTCTCTCTCTCTCTCTCTCTCTCTCTCTCTCTCTCTCTCTCTCTCCTCACTAAACAGAATAACATGTGCATTTCAAGTACAAAACATTTTCTAAATAGTCAGTTCATACATAAGGCAAAGAGGGTGGTGGTGGTTGGTGGTGGATTTACGGCGGAGTATGCAAGTACTGGCACATAAAATGGTTGAAGTAATGGTGTTTGAAGGTTGATATGTTGTTGGTGTTGTTTGGTTGATTCAGGGCGCGAGTTCCATTGACAGGAACCTGAATGTTAAACTGGATTTGAATGTCAGTTCTAGGAACAGGGATATGAAGTTTGGGTAGAGTCCTTGAGGAATTAATTGAGAATCTGTGAACTAATGTTCAATGTTCAGGGTGCCTTTTCAGACATAATCTTGTGCATTATGATCCCTTTCTTGTATTCTAATCTCAGACTTAAGGGGAGAACTTGAATCTTTTTATAGTCCGAGTCCAGAAGACTACTGCTTTTTAGAAGGACTAATTTAAGTGCTCGCTTGTGTAGGTGTAGCAATGGTTTGAGGGTGTTAGCGCTAGCAGAGTCCCATAGAGTAGATCCATAGTCTATGTATAATTGAATATGAGACTGGAAAAAGAGCTTGCGTGAATGCAGGTCGAGGAAGCGTTTGATTTTGGAGAGTTGATAAACTTTCTGTGAAACTTTTTGCACAGTGAGGTTATGTGAGAGAGAGAGAGAGAGAGAGAGAGAGAGAGAGAGAGAGAGAGAGAGAGAGAGAGAGAGAGAGAGATTGATTGATTGATTGATTGATTGATCTTTAATACCCAAGGATGAAGATTTTAGGCCAAAGCCTAGTCTTACAATCTGTCCTTGTCATGCATACATTATTTCAGCACATATCATTCATACAGACAATTCAACATAGCAACATGATAATCTAATTCTACAATGATAAGCAAACTACTCATAAAAGCACTAATGAGATGGGGGATGGTAAAACAAAAGGAAACTTACAAGCAAACAAACAAACAAAAACTACAGAGAGAGAGAGGTCAGAGGAGGGTGGGGAAGAGAGAATGGTAGGTAGGGGGAGGAGAAAAGGGAGGGTAGACAGAGTGGGAGTGGGGATGAGCGATTTTAACGGAGTAGGTTTTATGTTTAGACGATTTATTCAAAGCAAAAGAGAGAGAGAGAGAGAGAGAGAGAGAGAGAGAGAGAGAGAGAGAGAGAGAGAGAGAAGAGAGAGAGAGAGAGAGAGAGAGAGAGAGAGAGAGAGTCGCATAAGAATACAAGCATAAGAATACGAGAGAAGAAGGGAGGAAGAGAGGGAGGGGAGATAGGGAGCGGCGCGTAGGCAGTGGAAAAGGACAGGAAAGATGATATAATATAGGCGTACAGTTATAATGTGGCACTGAATAACTGCTTGCAAGATGTCACACGCACGCAAAGAAACCATGTGATTCGCAGTTATTTCAATTATAGATGAACATACAGCAAACTGTAGGAGTGTTGGCAAATGGCGATGAGAATGATACATACACAGCAGGAGATTATGATTACTAAACTCCTACACGAACTGAGGGAGACGATGATATTCCTTTCCGTCTTCTGTTTTGTGTAAAGTTGGCATAAAAAGATATTCATTCAACAAGGGAGCGAAGGCTTACTAATTATTAACAAAAGAGTTGGTTTGGAAAATCCACAGTCAATTTTCATCGAAAAGAGTTTGTGAAAGAAATCTGTATTTGCCACAGAAATGGCCACCAGCATGGAAGTTGATGCTCCAGCGGCACCAAGCGTGATGGCAGCGGCAGGAACGAGTGGAAGTGTGACCGTTTTGCTGCATCCTTTGGTCATCATGAACGTTTCAGAACACTGGACAAGGGTTCGTGCTCAGGAAGGCAAACCAACTCAGGGTAGGTTAGGTTTTCAACTAATTCAAGGAACGAAAAATCGTTTGTGAATGAACGAGACAAAATAACTTAATACTAACCCGAGTAAACAAATGGAAATGTTGGGAGTTGATATACTGTTCTTTGAAAAACAAACCTTTCCCCCGTTGCAAAATAACCGAATTGGTTTCGGCAACGTATTAATAGGTAGCGGCACGCCCCTATCAGCAGTGAGGGAAAGGTTGATTTTAGGTGAAAATAGGCCAACTTCAATCAGGCAGTACTGGTGTAATACTGTATCTATAACGATGCTTTTTGATTCTGAATAAACCTTTATTTATCTACTTTTATTCTCATGTATTTTCATTTTTGTCATGAATGCGTGAGAGAGAGAAAATCTAAATGAAAAATACCCCCTGGAAAGAAAAGTCAGCTTCGCCGTCAGCGAAATTGCCGACGTCCGCCGAACCCGAAGTTGGTACGTGTTGGAAAATCTCGACTCGCTTTACACATGCTGGACAGAGTGATCTAAAAATAGTTTCATAATAAAGATCGAAGATTCCTCTTTAAAACAGTACAAGTTTCAAAATAATTTAAGTCCAGTATTAATTTGAGAAAACGAGTTGAAAAATTGGGTAAATTTCAATCTACTTTATCTCCAAGAAATACTGAATAAAGATATATCATCTTAGGGTGCGCTGGAAAGAGGATTTCAAGTCCTACACAGCGGTATGCAAATGAGCTCTATCCGTGCCATAGCCACCAATCGCAAGCCGGGAAAAGCGATTGTGCGGAACGTCGCGAGGCACAACAATACAATCGGAATGGCGACCTACATGGCAAGTGCGTCGGACCGACACATCGTTTCAAATGAATGGGACGTCCGTGTCCAGGATCTCTATGGTAAGTTTTATTTGTGATTATGGCAGATCGATTATTTAAGCACATCTTTCAAAGAAATGATTGGTTGAGAATGACCAGATTATGGTTAGTTTTGAATTAGAAGTGATCAAGTGAAAGTGTTATGAAAAACATGTTCTGTACTCTTGTTGTCTTCCTGTCGAAGTTGATTTAATTTTATCGAAAGGCTCATTTTACCTAAACATTAACTAAATATAATTTCAAGATTGCACATTGTCGAATCGTATGTTTTATTTTTTATATAATAAAAGTTTGGGGCATATTTTATTAAATTATTTGACAGTATCGATTACCGGAAGTGGAATGACTTTGGTCACAAGTAACAAAACGATCTGGTCGATCTTGCGCGGCCGTGTTCGTGCGTTTGTCTTCGAAGTTAATGCGCATAGTGATCGTTTATTTTTTTTGTTTTCATGCAAATCTGTTGATTTCTGTCATTGTATGTGTATTTTGTAATAGTATTGAAGAAGGGGCAGTAGTACTTGTTGGATTTTTCTCGCGTGTATGAGCCCACCACATCATTCCGTTTATTATCTCTCTCTCTCCCTCCCCCCTTATACAACACAGTCACGAAAAGAACATACATTTTATGAAAAAGACTGCATTTAAAAAAATACTAGATCGATTGTGTGTGTGAGTGAATGAGTGTTTTAGTTTGCTTTTCTTGTTGCTATTGTTAAGGTACTTCAGCACTTTGAGCTTTCTAGTATTTATATAAATGTATGGTGAGAAAAGTACTAAAGAAATGTTCCTTGTTAAAATATGCTCACTTAGATTATTTTCCAGTAAATCTCATTCATTTCATTGTAAAAAGGTTATATTGCAAATGTCTGTGATGTCTTGAAAACACACTCACAATCACATGATATAGGTGTGTGTGCGCGCGCACACACACACACACACACACACACACACATTGAAGCTCACAAACACCTCTTCCTCTCTCCTGTCTTCCCCCCCCCCCCTCCCCCCCCCCACTGACACAGGTGCACGCATCTGAGAAGCATGCAAAAAACTATGGAAGTCAAATGCTTAAAATTTTCCTTTCTTTCCTTGAAGATGACCAGTTTCATCGGATGAAGCAGTACCTCACAGCAGAAGGAAGGGGGAGAAAAGTAGGCCTGACCAAGCAGTCAGTTGCCACCAACAAGCTGCTTCTTCAACTGGACTGTTTGAGACGGACCTGTGAGAAGAGCTGGGATGAGATTTCCGCCTTTGTTGACAAAGTGTGTGATGAAAACATTTTTGCACACACTACACTGAAAACAGAGGTCAACCATGCAATCAGAGGTGTTTCAACGTTATCCTGTGATGGTGATCTTCAGAGATTTTTAGAGACGGATGTCAGGTTCGAACTGGAAAGTAGAAATATTGGTCACTTCTTGCAGAAAAAAGGAATCAAGCGACACCATCTCCTTTCACCAAATACCTTTGACCAGTCCCAGCTGTGTGAGGTGTCAGTGACAAATGGGTTGCTGATTGATCTGCTGATCTTCCAGAAAGAAGAAGGCCTGTCTCTACAAAAAGAGTGGTTCCACATGATAGGGTTAAACATTGCAGGGCTCTCTGACAAACAGCTCAACACAAAATTGGCCCAAACCAGGAAACCCTATGATAGTCTGCTGAAAAGTGCTTCCAGACCCAGCAGTCAGCAGAAATTGAAAGACTTTCTTTTGCAGCCTCCAGAGCATTTTGTATTAAAAAAGAGTCTGGAACAAAACTTATCCCCACTAGAACCCTCTGCCTCTGCAGTACATTTGTCAGATCCTCAGGTCACATATGAAGAAAAGATGGATAATGGGAATGCGGCTATTAAATTAGCAACACATGGGAGACAGTTAGCTGCTCTCCGCCGGCAACTGGAAGAAACACAGGCAGCACTCAAAACATCAAAATCAGAAGTTGACACTCTGAAAAACGTTTTGCATGAAGAAAACCAACGTTTGATGGCACTAGAAAACGGAAATGGCTAAAATGATTGCTGATAAGAAATCATCAGATCAAGAACAACTTCTGTTAAGAGACAAGTTACAGAGAGCGAACAGAAAAATTTCAACAATACAACAGTCGAATTATTACAAAAGGCTAAAAAGGAAAGAAAATGATATGAAAAAAACAGAGCACATAATTAAACAACATCAAAGTGGAGGTTGTCAAAGAAAGATAAATGGTCTTAGACAAAAACTGAAGAGCAGCCAAACTACTGCATCAAATTTGAAAACAAAGATAATTACTCTGAAGGAAAAAATGGAAGCAACACCATTGGACCAACAACATGCTGGTGAAGTTCTGCAAGATCCTGAAGAACTGCGCCTCAAAGATGAAAACGGGCACTTCAAACCGGAGGCAAAGATAGCAGTTATGGAGCAGGTGTGGTGCTGTCATCAGAACTGCTGCACGGCTGTGTGGTGCCAGGATTCCAGAAGGTGATTTGCCCTCACAAAGGTCAGCTTTACGCTTTGCTGACCAAGGGCATGTGGTCAGCAAGTCTCATGTGGCAGAGGTCCTCAGAAGTCACGAGCACTGGGACTTGCACATTGATGGAACCAGCAGGAATGGGAAGAGCTACATCAGTCAGCAAGCTACCACCGCCAGTGGCTCCTTCTCCATGGGCTTTCTTCCTGTACCGATGGCCACACTCACTTGATGTGTATCCAATCAACTCCTCAGTGGTGTTTGCCTCCAACCTCACCCTGGCCCCATCTTCTTCATCTGAGAGGTCTTCTGTTGTGGACTGGCCAAATGATCTACGCCAGAGATACGACGCATTCAAACGGTTCCTGTTTGAAAATCGTCTGTGATTAGCTTCTTTCAAGAAATGTCTGTTGTAAGTGACCTAAGGTGTTATTTGAAAGGTAGGACTTGTGAAGAATGTTCTTTTCAGTGAGTTCAGCTATCAGTGAACCTGTTGACATCATTTTCAAAAATAATGATTTTGGGTTTGAGATCTTTACACTAGTATTGTTAGTAGATTATTAAGACAATCTAAATAAGCAAAAAGTTTGTCTGTGAAGACTTTCAGTAGTTTAAGTTATGCATACCACCATTTTAGATATCTGGTTAAAATTTGAGAGGGATATGACAAGTGGTTTGGAAAACATTGCAATTTTCCTGTTGACGTCTGTGGATTTTAGGTCCCCTAAGCATCATTTAAAATGGATTATGCAGGTATTTTTTGCTTGATTTCTGTCATTTAACACTTACAAACAAGACAAAAGATACCATTTAGAATACAACCACCAAGTTTGAAGTGAAAATCTGTATTAGTTCAGGAATTATGTCCATTTTTTTCTAATTTTGTCGATCTACGGACTATTTGCCACTGTACATTTTGGCCTTTCTAAGCATATTTACACCTCATTAGATGGAACGTTTACAGACCCATTGAGCTGAAAAAAATTAGGCTAAGTCTATGCAAACTGGTAACTCAAAAAATCTAAAGAAATCACTATTTGAGGTCATTTTCTAAAATCTGTAGGTCCCCAAACATGGCACCTCGTGCCGATTTGACGTTTCCGGAATTGCATGAAGTGCCATTTTTGACCACAAGCAAAAGAGGCAATTTGTTTTGGACAGCCCTGCAAATTTGTGTGCTAAGAGTATATGGTACACACACTCCAAATGCATAATATCTTATGTCTCACATGCATGGTGTTCTTGCTGGGAGGCTTCAAAGATGCCATGTCACACTATTACATGCGAACGTTCGGCAAATGCAATATTAAAATGTCGATATCTCTAAAACTAATAAAGATAGAGCAGTAATTTTTTTTTTACTTTGTTTTGCTTTAAAAGTTCTATCTAAAAATCTTAAACAGAAATATGCAATTTGCAATTCAAATTTTGGCTGCCGCTACCTAGTATTAATCATCCAGATCCAGATCCGAACAAAAACGAAATACGGCATGAAATGAAGCGAAAAGGAGACACAAAGCAGTAAATGATTGAAACTGAGAAGGTGTATACCTCCAAACCAATGCACCATAGTATACTTTAGATATCCATTGTGACCTAATGTATGCGTGTGTGTTAGGTACATAGGTATAGGTATAGGTAGTGGGACTTGTTGCGTAAGCCTTTTCGTCTTTATAATGTCCCATCTTTACATACACATTTGGGTCTGTCTATTGTGTGCATTTACATATAATGTATTGTCTCAGTCAAAATCAAACATTTTAGTAATTCTTTTAGAATCATTGTCGAGGAGGATCTTGAACGATTGCAGATTTTGTGCAGAATTGGTAAATATTTATTAGTGCATTCCAAGAATAAACAGCTCTATTAGTATGAGTATTTTCTTAAATTTAGTTGTGAATGTTCAGGGTGCAAATTATTATCTGATCCTCTGGTAGATGGTATTGGATACCTTTTAAAAAAGGAGTCAGGATTTATATGATCAATGTCATTAATTATTTTATATGTATCTGTATCATATCTTCTCTAGTCTAAAGCAGCAGTACTTTAATTACTTATATTTAAATTCTTTTAACGTTCCTCATATGTTAAATTTGATAGACCTGGTACCATCCTAGTTGCTCTTTTCTGAATCTTCTCTAGAGATATTGATTGTCCTTTTCGATTTGGAAAACCCCAGGTCTCTACAACGTTTGCATGTTCTAGGTTTGGTCTCACCATTATCTTATAAAGGTTAAGGAAAATATTTCTGTCAAAATAAGTGCCAAGTATCTGGTTTGCTTTTTTAACCTTTTCTCTTTTCATATTTGTGATTTCTTAGTCAAAAATTTTTTTATTTCCAAGATGCATGATTTTACATTTTAAGATATTAAAATAAAGTTGCCAATTTTCAGACCATTGCCCTTCAGCTATTTATGTCATCTTGCATTTTGTCTTTGTTTTGTGTAGAATTGTACAGCTTCGTATTGTCCGCAAAAATTTTGCATGAAACCGTGTTAAAAAGACTTAAAGAGGCACATGGGTGAGGACCCTGGGTAAAATAAACGTCTACAACTACACCGTTGACAATGAAAATTTCCTCTTTTTGTTATTATTACTATCATATAAACTCAGTTATAACTGCACACCCATTTCAAGCAGTGAAGCACAGCTGGCAAAGTTTGCGTTTGAGATGTTTAATCCTGAAAAGTTATTAATTGATTATTTTCCTTTGATCCTGAAATTTTTTTTTTCTTTTAACTTTCCTTTCTTTCTTTTTCTTTCCTTTTTGTTTCTTTTGCTTGTTTTGCTTTGGTTTTGGTTTTATCACGTAGACAACTTAAAGAAGCTACATTTGCAGCTTGACAGCAGTATCCCTAGCCTTTGGACTAGGGGTAGTTGTAGCCACTGCCTAATTGGAACAAGGATAATGACTTTTGCTTCTGCTTAGAAATCATTAAAGTTATGTACCTCCAGGCCTATATTGTTGTCAGTATCCATTATCGTGACCTTGCATATGCATTCATTGATAAGAGGCACACAGGTACAATAATTTCTTTTTATCAACTTCTAGATAAATACAAGTGACAAATGAAGAAATGTTCCTCATTGGTTTATTGTGATACTCTATTTAGTACCACACTCATTTCAAGCACTGTTGCAAAAAAAAAAAGAAAGAAAAATTGTGGTTATGGTAACTTGATAAGCCTTTTAATAGTTTTATCCATTGATTTATATATTTTGCTGTCTTATCTTCCGCACACATTAGCAATGCACCTATGCTGCTCAGTTTCCAGCTCCCCGTCCATATCATTGCTCAAAATACCCTGAGACAACTAAACTGGGTGGACAAGTGGAAATGCTCTCTCTGTTTGTCCATCGGGCTACCAGTTTTTACTTTTTGACATTGTCTGTGAAAGGGCTGTCCTACAAATCGGCCTTGTGCACTTTCCCTCATATTTTTTTCACTTTCACAGCTTCATCTTGGCCTTTCCCATCCCAACCTACCTAACTTTCCCATTCTCATTCCCTGCCCCTGCCCCCCCCCCTCCCCCCCCCCCCCCCCCCCCCCCCCCCCCACACACACACACACACACACACACACTCACTCATCACTCACGCACACAGCACCAGCCTACCCCTATCTTGGTTTTTCTCAGAATGAATCTCAGCAGAGAATACTGTCTTTGTGTGTGAGACACACGATGAAATTTACAGAAATGCTGTGAAAATCTTGAACAGGAGGAAGGCTGATGTAATATGTGTATGTTTCAGTTCTCTTTCATTTGTTTGCTAACACAGTCACATTTTGGCTCAATGCCAACTTAGACTTTTAAGACAAGTCACGTTTTGGCTCAATGTCAACTGAGACTTTTAAGACAACAATTCACATTTTGGCTCATTGCAAACTTAGACTTTTAAGACAAGTCACGTTTTAGCTCAATGCCAACTTAGACTTTTAAGACAAGTCACGTTTTGGCTGAATGCCAACTTAGACTTTTAAGACAACTAGTCACGTTTTGGCTCAATGCCAACTCAGACTTTTAAGACAAGTCACGTTTTGGCTCAATGCCAACTTAGACTTTTAAAAGACCTGCAGTCATGCACCTGACCATTGTAATTTTCGGAAGACAAGAAGACAGAAATAGTACTTCCCTTCTCCCCTTTCTCTGGCCCCTCGTGCACATGTAAAATTAATGAAATGAAGGAAGTTTGGTCTTGCGTTAGAATTTAGATACTGATGAGAGAATCAAACCCATACCATCATGTTCTGCTACCAGAGATTGAAGTAAGGAGATTGTGTTACTTTTTAAAATAGATTTAAACAAAACTACATATATATATGGAATAAATAAAAATGTTCAAAAAATTCAAGTAAAGAACTGTTTTGTGGCATGATTACGCATGCTTACAGTGCATAGTGATTTTTCAGAACTCTTCAGAGAGTATTGATCTACCACATGAACATGGTCTAACTCGTGTATGGCAGTGTTCTTTTGACACAGACACAAACACACATGACACATGTGTATACACACACGCATGCATGCTTGCAGGCACGCATGCACACATGCACACACGTGCACACACACACACACACACATGCACGCACGCACGCTCGCTCGCACGCACGCAACGCATGCACGCACGCACGCTCACTCACTCACTCACACACACACATACACACAAGACAGAAAGAAAGAAAAAGATGAGTGTCAGCTCTGAAACCAAAGGATCATTTTACCAGATCAGGCAGGTTAGTCATAATTTCAAAATGATAGTGCACACATGACAACATTCGTATTATAATTATTTATTGTTGTAATCATTTATTATCATAACAAGAAAATATCCATTCTGACAATGATTTGAATCTATGACTTGCTCATTCAGTGACAACAATGCAAATGTTACAGTTGCATCTTTCAGAGTTAACCTCCTCTTCCTCTAAAAAGAAAAGAGTCAAAATTGCACCAGAACTGATGATAAATGATTTTGTAAAAGACACCCAAATGCTTCAAACTTGAAATTCTGTGCTTCAAGTACTTCCAGCTGCACCGTATTTAAATTATTTGCAGAATTTTTTAAAATTGAAGATTATGAGGTAATAGGCATTCTGTTTTCATTGAAACGCAAACAGACTGCATATTTTCAAATTTCACTTCACAAGAGTGTCAGGATTGTTCTGCTATATATTGTATATTTACACCGTGTGCGCATGTGCATGCCCGCTTGTGTGTGTGTGTGTATGTTGTGTGTGTGTGTGTGTGTGTGTGAGTGTGTGTGTGAATGTGTGTGTGTGTGTGTGTGTGTGTGTGTGTGTGTGTGTGTGTATGTGTGAGTGTGTGTGTGCGCGTGTGTGTGTGTGTGTGTGTGTGTAAAACATTTCAGTTCTGGGAGCTCTGATAGGCCAGCAGAAAGGGAGGAAGATTGAGGTGATGAACTCCTTTGAGCTGGTGTTTGACGTCATTGACGGCAACATCGTGGTCAACATGGAGTACTATCAAACAAAAGAAGGACAGTGTAAGAACTTTTCCTCTCATATTTTCTGATCTTACCTTTAATATTTTGTTGGTTGTTGTGTTGTGACAGATCTTACCTTTAATATTTTGTTGGTTGTTGTGTTGTGACAGATCGAAAAGGAGGAGAGAGATGGAAATGACAAAGTTAGAACACAATTGATGAGATATAAAATGGTTAGCGTTGTTTTCTAATTTCTTTTTGATGTAGTTTTGTTTCAGTAGGCATTTTAGCCCTAAGAGAATGAGAGTCAGTTTTTTTTAATGTCCAGCTTTTGGTCGGTGCTTCAGGCCACAGAGATGGTCTGGTCATAGTAGTACTGCCTAAACAACCAATACCAACACTGCATGACACTACGGTAGCCCTGCCTCAGAAGAAGGAAAGAAGACCAGCGTTGTACTGGGCAGTGAACAGGTGACCCGTCGACGTACCTGCTTCAGAGTAAGGAAAGAAGACTGCTGTATTGTTATGCTTTGCATTGATGAGTTGGATTTGTGTGTTGTGGACATTCATGCCTCATGTTTTCTAGGGAAAAGGATGACCGTATGAAGCAGTCTCAGTCAGACTGTGCATGTGGTAGGTATGGCTGTGCCAGGCTGTGTCCATCAGGTGTGAAGGCGGGTGTTTGCAGTTAAACAGGTGTTCAGTGAAATGGATTTTCTGGGCTGGTACACCACGGGGGACTCTCCCACACCGTCAGACATCAAGGTTCACAAACAGGTGTGTGTGTGTGTGTGTGTGGTGTGTGTGTGTGTGTGCGTGTGTGTGTGAATGTGTGAATGTGTGTGTGTGTGGGTGTGTGGGTGTGGGTGTGTGAATGTGTGTCACTGTGTGTGTGTGAATGTGTGTGTGTGTGTGTGTGTGTGGTGTGTGTGTGTGTGTGTGTGTGTGTGTGTGTGTGTGAATGTGTGTGTCTGTGTGTGTGTGTGTGTGTGTGTGCTTCTTCAGCTGATCACTCTGGGGTAGATGTGCCCTAACAAGCTCACAAGAGGTCATTGAACGCATTACATAAGGGGAGAGGGTGGTGTATAGTTGTTTTTTCATCGTCTTGCTGTGATGGTTGTCACACTCTGTCTTTGGAGGGTTTGTCTAAATTTTCAGGATAATGGTAATTGTCATGCAATGTCACATGGGAATAGTCAAACAATATTTAGTGCCAAAATAAACATGAAACATACCGTTTCCAATGTTTCCAGTCTAACAAACATTCATAAGAAAGAGGTTTTGAAGCAGTTTCGTGCATGAATGGGATTCATTCAAACAAAATGTATTTCTTGCATTGCGTATCATGAGCCAGTGAATGGTGCTTCTGGCAGACACATGTAAATGCCTAACATGTAAATGCCTAACATGTAAATCGATCAACAGATGAGAACTGGACTGGCCTTAACATTTCTTAACCTTTTATTCTGTCAGACACCACAGACATTGCCACCAATTATTCATACTCCTGATGAAACAAACAGTCAAGCCAGGACGCTGTTGAACAGCTGAAGAGATAAAACAAACAGATCTAGAATGGAGGATGGATGGTATGAACCAACATGGAAAGGTAGGTGACACATTTGTAAATTAAATGAACGATTTGCTGATTCATCTTGTTGCAGATTTTTCAGATCAATGAGAGTCCCATCTTCCTCATGCTGAACCCTGTGGCCAGAAATACAGATGTAAGTTTTCCAGTTTTTGTTCTTGAAATGGCACCAAGGTGGACATAAACAGTATAGTACTTATTTAGTCTGATGTGCATCAGTCTGTTGTGTTTTGTTCATTTGTGTAACTGACCGCATGCTTATTTGGCTTCAGTCTGAAAATCTTCATTCATTTCACAAGTTCACTAGTTGTTTATTTTGTCCATGAAGGAAAATTATTTTGTGGTGACACATTGCAATATCAAATCGTAAAATACAATGGAATAAATTATAATGAAATGGGGTGCATTGCATTGATTTGAACAAAAGAGAGAGTTTCTTTTGCACCCCCTTCCCCAACCCCTCACACTCACACTGGTCTGAAAATGGCCCTGTTAACATCCTACCCATCCTCTCAACAGTGCCTCAGACGATGCCGATTCCCCAGTTCTTGATCATCTCGCACACTGCAACTGAAGTGTGAAGTGGATACAAGCACACCAGTGCAATGGACACTGCTCTTTGACCCAATGTTATTGACTCGGTGGGGCCTGGGCAGCCAGATTACCCACAGTTGTGTTGAATGGACAGTACTGTATTACTGTCATAGTCACACTTGACAAGTCTTAAGAGATGTTAACTTTTTTTTTTTTTTTTTAGCTTTTGTCAAAGCATTTTACAAATGGTGGCCACTTTTGCTTTTTCAGATGCTTTCAGATGCTGTGTCTTAGTGCTCAAAGCTTCCCAAATAATCCATATGGGAACAAAAAGTTGGGTCACCCTCGATAGGCAGTGCGTAGTTGACTGGCAATGGTGGAGTGGCAGATCAGTGGTTAAAGGGTTAAATCAAAGACTGACATACTTTCTTGGTTGTTTTGATAGTTTATTGGGTGCTATTTGTTTAATGAAATTAAAGATATTTTGCTTTAGTTCCTTTCATAGTGTGACTTGTCAAATGATGTATTCAGTTATCATTCAGGTGTGTTGCCTGGTGCTCTCTGGATTTATTTAGAGATTGTGTACCTGTTGTTTTTGTTGATGGAATGGATTAAGTTCAGAGACTGATTCTATATTGCTGTTGTTAATACAATGTTTTCAGAGATTGTGTTCATTGTTTATATTTATAATTTCTTCCCATATTGTGTTTCCTTTGTTTGTGTTCATGAGATTATTTTGGGGGGTTGTTTAGTCAGTGTTTCTGTTTCCTTTTTGTTTTTTTGAAAATTGATTTATTCAGCGATTGATTCTTTTGATTTTGCTGATATGATTTAGCCAGGTATTGTCTCCCTTGTTTTTGTTGCCGTGATTTATTCCAAATTTTCTGTTTAGTTTGTTTTCATTGTTGTGATTTATTCAAAGATTGTTGTTTTTATTGTTGTGATTTATTCAAAGATTGTGTTTCCTTTACGCTAATGTGATTTATTCAGAATTGTATTCGTTGTGACTTAAACAGAGATTAATTCCAGTATTTTTTTTCCATTTGATTCAGACATTGATTCCTTTGATTTGTTGAGGTGATTTATTCGTAGATTCTTTTTCTTTTCCTTTTGTTGATGTGATTTATTCACATTTGTTTCCTTTGTTTTGTTGGGGTGATTTATTGGTTCCTGTTTTTTTGTCAAGTGGTTTATTTTGAGATATCTGTTCCAGCTGCCTGTTGGGATTTTCGAGTCTGTGGTGGATCTGGTGAATGGAGAGGTAACCAATGAAGATTCTGATAAGTTCATTGAGGCTTCCTAGTTTGTGACATTTACATGTTATTTTGATTTTTTTCTTTTTTCTCAAAAAGTTAAGAGCATTGACCGTGATGTCACTTTCTCATAATAAACCGCAGATTTTGAAAATATCAATTTTAATCATCTCATCCACAGAAGTCTTGCATCTGTCTGTATCTAGATAAAGATATCAGGCATCACAAGGAAGAAATAATTATTTTTATGAATTAATTGAACCATGTTGGAAACCAGGGAAGTGATGATTTAAATCTCTTTTTCTCCCATCTTTGATTTTTGGCATTCCCATCCGAGGTGTATGTGTTTAGGCATGCAGCACTGGTGAATTACAGTACTGACTGACATTATATATGGTGTTTCAGATTATCAGCTGACCTGATCTTTGAGGAAAAAAGTACTAAGTATTGTTTTTGCATAGTAAATCTTGGATGATCTTCATCATTATCATGTCCATTTCTTCCTGCTTTTAAGCTAGATAAAGCAGTGAATGCTTAAGATTCATGGAATACAAATCTTGAACATGCTTAGTGAGTATAAATTTCAAATTTGAATCATAAAAGAAAAAGCAGTGAAACACACACACACACACACACACACACACACACACACACACACACACACACACTATCACAGAGGTCACCTGATAAAGACATTACCAGTTTTAAAAAATTATTCCCTTTTCACACGTTTTTTCAAAAACATTTTTATTCAGGAACTATATTGACCACTCAATTAAGGCTTTATCCCACTTAAAATCAAATTTGGAAGGATTTTGGGAGTGGTCACGGATAGGCAGCACTATCAGTGTTCATACTATCATTTGAGATTTGGTAAAAATGTCGTTTTTTTTTATGGCCTTTGAAGAGTATAAAAAAAAATGTTTCTTACAAGTTTGCAAATTTGACATTGTCCTTTAAAAAAAAAAAAAAAAAAATTGCGATTGTTGCAAGTGAGTTCAGTTTCCAGCATAGATTCAGAGACCAACTACAGGAACGATTAAGTCATTTGGAGATGTTTAGGAAATTTGAACCTAACAGCAGTCGCATCATGGTGAGTGAATTCTGCTTTTGTTGATCAAAGTGTTTAGGTAAATTTATATACAAATGTTTTTTGTTTTTTTTTCTGTCCCAACCTCTGCGCCACCTCAGAGGCATTGCACCCACGCTGCTCATTCCGACACCCCGTCCACAGCCACAGCCCGGTCGGCCCCGCCGCAGCCCCAGCACCGGCAATCCACAGGAAGCAGTCAGTGTCAAGTTGTCCAGAGACACTGCACTGCTGCCGAGTTACTTCGGTGGTGTTCAGTGGCGCCTATTCTGATCTAACATACGCAGGACGCTCCTAGTAAGCCCCCTACTGACGATAACAATTGCTTAGTCACGGAGCCGGTGTGAGCTCTCTCTCTCTCTCTCCGGAGGGCGCCACCACGTCTGTACAATGACAGCCCCCATGGACTCGCCGATACCGGTGACCCGACAGAACCAAACCAAGGCCACAGACGTGGAGAGGACATCGAAGTTGAGGTCACCATGAGAGCAGGGCATGAAGGGCCACAGAATTTGAGACTTTTTTTTTTTAATGCTAATTGATGAGAATGAGGATGATTAAGATGATGCAATGGATTTCCATTTCGGTCTGAGACTACATGACAGGGCTGTACTCTACGCTTCCTTTCATAATATATCCTGGCGTCAACCAGGCCCGAGAAATACAGGCACCTGCAGTGTTGGTCAGGAAATTTGAGCAACACTCTCAGAAACGCATCCATTAAGTGGATGAAACTTGACTGTGTGGTCCCAGTCTTCCCAACTGAGTCCGCAGCAAACTCAACTCTGGGTAGGAGCCGGTCGGGGCAGAAAAACCCACATGACTCTGGTGGGATTCGAACCCACGACCTCCCAGCCGGGAGTCCGCGACGCTAACCACTTCACCACGGCAGCTGGTGTTATATACAAATGTTTGTCTCTTGTGCAACTTATACTGTAGTTGTCGGCAGTCTTCAGTATACATTGATTTTGGAAATGTTGTTCAACTTTAGGTAAAAAGTGTGCAGATTTTGCGCCTTTTTTTTTTATAGTTTGAACCCTGACTGTAGTGTTCAGCTGAAGGTGGGCTTTGTGGTGGGCTGCAGCGTAGAGGATGGAGGTTGACAGGTTGTTGCATGTTGTGTCGCAGGCCACAGTGTAGAGGATGGAGGTTGACAGGTTGTTGCATGTTGTGTTGCAGGCCACAGTGTAGAGGATGGAGGTTGACAGGTTGTTGCATGTTGTGTCGCAGGCCACAGTGTAGAGGATGGAGGTTGACAGGTTGTTGCATGTTGTGTCGCAGGCCACAGCGTAGAGGATGGAGGTTGACAGGTTGTTGCATGTTGTGTTGCAGGCCACAGTGTAGAGGATGGAGGTTGACAGGTTGTTGCATGTTGTGTCGCAGGCCACAGTGTAGAGGATGGAGGTTGACAGGTTGTTGCATGTTGTGTCGCAGGCCACAGTGTAGAGGATGGAGGTTGACAGGTTGTTGCATGTTGTGTCGCAGGCCACAGTGTAGAGGATGGAGGTTGACAGGTTTGTTGCATGTTGTGTCGCAGGCCACAGTGCTTTTCGTCCAGCTGGAGTACACATTGGCCACAGAGGAGGCGGAGAGAATCGGTGTGGATCATGTCGCCCGTGTGTCGTCAGGCGATGCTAGCGACAGCTCCACAGGTAAGAGTGTGTACATGCGTGTTTTTATGTGACTAGGCATGCGCATTGCCGATCTGGGCTTCCAGTGTTGACTTTTAATGCTGTTAAAGGAATGATGAGCGTGCACAGCATATTGACTCATGAATGTTTGTGTACTGCATAGAGTGCGTTATCAGGTGAGAATGTGAGGGAGGCATTACTCATGTGTACAGTTGCAGTTGTTAGAACCGGGTACATGTGGGCCATTGTCATATTTGTACAAAATTTGTGGAAAATTGTTTCCAATTCAGTCATGAAAACAAGACTCTATTTTCAGGAAAGGCAATTTCTCCTGATGGAATGTATAATTCATGCTGTGTCTCAGACAGTAGAGGGGCAATTTTGTGTGAAAAAAAGGTTAATATTCTATTATGCTTTTTACCTGACTGCATCTAAAAATTAAGTTCATTGCTAAATCATATAAGTTGATGAGAGATAGAGCAGGCAATTTTTTGTTGCAAATTTTGCAAAGTGATTCCAGCAAATGAAAGTTCTGTACTATACATATGTATGGTTTTTCTAATACTGTTTTACACACAAAAAATATGCCTAATATTCCACATGATCCAAAGTACACTTAAAGAAAACGATGTGCAGTGTATTCACAGTTCATGTGGAAGCCCTTCTTTTGTTTGTGTTGTAGTTTTAATGAGGGAGAGCATACCATGCGATGACCCACTGGCTATGACACATGGTTTTATGGAGTGCTAAGATTTTCACTACATTAGCCACAAGCAGTACATAGTAAACTCCACAAAGCTTTTGTTCAGGGATGTTGTGTCATGCCTGACTTTCAGTCTTCTTAAAGGTAAACACTTTTTTTTTTATTGGATTAAGTGAAAAATAAGTCTGACATCAAGCCATTTTATTTTTGTTTTGAGCAAACTTAACAAAAGCTCCAATGGAATCATTTTTGACATTGAAATATCCCTGATAAGGCCCCATGTGGTTGGTTGGGCAAAAAGAACAGGAAACAACATGAATTGTTTGGCAGGCCAAAGGGTTTCATTAAGATTTGAATCTCTCTCTCCTTATCTGTCCATCTGTTTGTCTCTCTGTCTCTTTCTGTCTCTCTCTCTCACGCTCTCTGTCTCTCTCTGTGTCAGTTCTTTTTCTTTCTGTTTCTCAATCTCTCTCCCGGTTTTCTTTGTTTGTTTTTTTCAACATATTCTTGGCTTAATTTTTTTTTCATCTGCATCTGTGATGCTGGTTCGGTTCCTGGAATAAATCACCATTGATTATTGGTCTGCATCAAGCGGATGTTATTCTTGATGAACAAACTAGAGGACTGGTCATTTCTGTTGGGACAGGACATGGTGGAACTGCTTGTGCTATTGCTTCACTCACATGTTAGTTGTCATGCAGAGTATTTTCTTCTTTGGTATTATCATTCACCATTGGGGGCTACAAGAAATGAAAATTTACCAGCCGCCGTGGCGAAGTGGTTAGCGTCGCGGACTCCCGGCTGGGAGGTCGTGGGTTCAAATCCCATCAGAGTCATGTGGGTTTTTTCTGCCCCGACCGGCTCCTACCCAGAGTTGAGTTTGCTGCGGACTCAGTTGGGAAGACTGGGACCACACAGTCGAGTTTCATCCACTTAATGGATGCGTTTCTGAGAAGTGTTGCTCAAATTCCTGACCAACACTGCAGGTGCCTGTATCTCTCGGGCCTGGTTGACGCCAGGATATATTTTTAAAGGAAGCGTAGAGTACAGCCCCGTCATGTAGTCTCAGACCGAAATGGAAATCCGTAGCATCATCTTAATCATCCTCATTCCCATTGATCAGCATTAAAAAAAATGTCTCAAATTCTGTGGCCCTTCATGCCCTGCTCTCATGGTGACCTCAGTTTCGATGTCCTCTCCGCGTCTGTGGCCTTGGTTTGCTTCCGTCGGGGGCACCGGTATCGGCGAGTCCATGGGGGCTGTCGTTGGACGGACGTGGTGGCGCCCTCCGGAGGGAGAGCTCACTCATGCCGGGTCCGCGACTAAGCAATTATTGTCGTCAGTAGGGGCTTAGTAGGTGGTGTCCTGCGTATGTTAGATCAGAACAGGCGCCACTGAACACCACCGAAGTGACTCGGCAGCAGTGCAGTGTCTCCTCCGGTGGGTTGCCTCATGACGACTTGACATTGCTGGTGCCGGGGCTGCGGCGGGGCCAGCCGGGCTATGGCTGTGGACGGGGTGTCGGAATGAGCGGCGTGGGTGCACTGCCTCTGAGGTAGCGCAGAGGTTGGGACAGCAAAAAAAAAAAAAAAAAAAAAAAAAAAAGAAATGAAAATTTTGCTGCTTGCCTGGGAACAAATCTGTCTACAACTGGTAACAGGCGAGCGATTTTGATGGGAACTCTTCATCTTTGAGGGAGGAAACTTTCGAGATCAGACATGATTGGCAGACAATACCGGTTTAAAAAAGAAAAAAAAAAAGAAACTAAAATTTTGATGAAAAATTTCCAGCAGGAAATTCCATTGCACAGGTTTGATACAGAGTCACGTAAGGGTGAAATGATCATTATCTGATGTTATGCATTTTTACACTTTGTTGTATGTGTTGTGTGATGTGTGATCGTATCTCCTGTGTCTTT
Source organism: Conus ventricosus (assembly GCA_018398815.1). NCBI lineage: Eukaryota > Metazoa > Mollusca > Gastropoda > Neogastropoda > Conidae > Conus > Conus ventricosus. The sequence goes on along the minus strand of CM031623.1, from coordinate 3,289,387 downwards.
TGGACAGTGGCAGATCATTTACAAGCACAGCACAGCGCCATCAAAATGTTACACAGTCGTATCAAGCTGATTCTGGAGTACATTGCTGCTGTGGAGAAAGGTCAGTGTGTGTGTGTGTGTGTGTATGTGTGTGTGTGTGTGTGTGTGTGTGTGTGTGTGTGTGAATGTGTTGTGTGTGTGTGTGTGTGTGTGTGTGTGTGGTGTGTATGTGTGAGTGTGTGTGTGTGTTTGTGTGTGAGTGTGTGTGTGTGTGAATGTGTGTGTGTGTGAATGTGTGTGTGTGTGGTGTGAGTGTGTGTGTGAATGTGTGTGTGTGTGTGTGTGTGTGTGTGTGTGTGTGTGTGTGTGTGTGTGTGAGTGTGTGTTTGTGTGTGAGTATGTGTGTGTGTGTGAGTGTGTGTGAATGTGTGTGTGTGTGTGTGTGTGTGTGTGTGTGTGTGTGTGTGTTTAAGCATGGGAGTGTTTGTGTGTGTGTTGTGTGTGTGTGTGTGTGTGTGTGTGTGCATTTGTGTGTGTGTGTGTGTGTGTGTGTGTGTGTGTGTGTTTACATTTTTACAAGACTACATGGCCATGTTCTACTAACTGGGAATATGTTTGTGATTGCAGTTTTGCGTCTGTAGATGTGCATGCTAGTTCAGTTGACATATTAACTTTTGCATTGGACATTTGATGGCACTGGATGCAGTTGGTAAAGACACGATGGCGTGCTGTAGTATGGCCTACAGCCACAAGGGCCTGGTGTTGCATGGTATAGCGCTGTGTTGGCAGGGGAGGTGGAGAAGAACCACGACGTGCTGAGGGAGGCCTACAGCCTCTGCTACAGACTGCCCGTCCTCAACACCGTCCGCTTCAAGGACGACTACTACAACGTCAGTGCATTGCTGTGTGTTTGGGTGTGCTGTGTGTGAGTGAACTTGTGCCCCCCCCCCCCCCCCCCTCCCCCATGGGGATACTGTTGGGGGTGGGAGGCCAGGGGATGGGGGAGGGGGATCTTCAGTCAAAATTGTACCCCCTGCCATATGAAAACTCTGCACTGGTCTTTTTCCCTTTCTTCTCATTCATGTTGACGCTGCTTTTTTTTTTTTGTGGTTGTTATTAGTTTTTCTTTACTGTCTGCTGTTGTGTTTCTGCCTTTATGGCTCATTCACCTGCATTTGTTCTGGAAAGTCCTGACAAGTTTCAGTACTCTTGCTAAGTTTATGACGTTCCAGCTGTTCTGTAGTAATTTGGTGAGTAGGCAGTGAGACTGCACATACTGTCCAGAGTATAATCATTGGCAGAAATGAATGCAATTCAGATTGCAAAATGGCTGTACTTGTCAAATTTTTCAGGAGGAATCGTGCTCCAAGGCCCTCTGAAATGTCAAGAATGTTGTGTTCTTGAAAATGATTGTCTAAACTGGTGTGGAATTATCATATCGTAATCAAAATGTGATCCAAATGCACAGGCATCACAAAGAAGCATGTATAATTGTTAATAGAGGAAATAACATTCCTCTCTGAAAAAGGTGTGTAAGAAAAACTGTCTCTGTTACTCCATTTTTCTTTCTGAAGTTTATTATTGATACAGTTATGACTATTTGGTACAATGTTAATATAATGTGAGTACATTAAAGTGAACATTAAAGATTAATTCCTTTTTTCGTCACTCTCTCTCTTTTGTTATAGTACGGGATTGGTTTAGAGTCGTTTATCCTGTAAACTTATGATGTTGGAGAGAGGCGGGGCTCAACTGTCTTCATTTAACTTGCAGCAATGCAGCGATGTGTGTCTGATGGCCTACCTGGGAGCAATGACGCGTGGCTGCAACACTATGAATCAGGTGAGTCTGGAGATGTGCAGTTTTGCTCTGCGCTGTATTCTGACTGATTGTTACTTGCTGAAACCTGTTTTCTTGCGGGCCAAGTCTGGGCTAGTCTTCGAGGGAGAGTTTATTACCTGTGAATTTTTTGTTTAAATTCTGACACAGACAGGTGTGATAATACTCCAAGGACATGTTCCATAGTGTGCAACCAAAACTGTTTTTCTTTCCGAGTTTGATTGCTGTCTCATCTTGTGTGTCTCCCTTGGTGGCATGATTTCCAAACCTTATTCTGACGCCTTACCCCCACCTCTCCTTACACAGCCGTACCCAGGTTCTCGTCATCGCAGCCACAGCGTTACCATCCACAAGGAGTAATCGGTATCAAGTCATGAGCCAGCCCTCTGGAATAGACACCACCCTTCAACCAGTTCACTGGGATGGTGGTCAGAGTTGCTTGTCCTGATCTAGCATGCACCAGACACCACCCAGCAAACTGCCTGTTGACAATGATAGTTGCTTAGTAGCAGAGCCAGCATGAATAAGCATCTGGTCTGGAGTATGCCACCATGTCCATGCAATGACGGCCCCCATGAACTTTGACACAAACTCACCACAGCATAGGAGAAGAAATCAAAGCTGAGGTCACCACAAGAGTAGGATATGAACAGCCACAGAATTGGAGACATTTTTTTAATGATGATCAACATGAAGATGGTACCACAGTGTTCCATACTGGTCTGAGACTACATGTCAAGGCTGCACTCTGTGCTTCTTTTCATAATGTACCCTGGCATCAGCCTGGCCTGACAAATAAGATACCTGCAGTGTTGGTCCAGAAATTTGAGCAACACTGTCAGAGACACATCTGTTAAATAGACGAAACTTGACTTTGTCATTCTAATTTGCGAACCCATATTACACTCCACTTGGGGTATGAGCTGGTTGGAGCAGAAAAATCCCTGAAATGAAAACCTCCGAGGGGTTGGACTTTAACCCACAATTTCCCAAGCCTAAGTCCTCAACTCTAACTGCAGCATTACCGTGGCAGTCTCTTTCTTTATTTTGTCTGCGTAATACTGTTGTCGGTTTACCTAGTAAACTGGATTTTAAGAATCTTTTAGTGGCAGCGCTCTTTGTTGCTTTGGGATCTTTTACATGCACTCAAGCTATGCTGCACACAGGATCTCAGTTCGTCGTATAACCGGAAAGCCTAGTTCCCTGACCACAATAATCTAGTGACAAAGAGGACAAAAAAAGCCCTGGATCTGTTTGCTACCTGTACAGGTAGACAGGCCGCCGAGTCACCACTCCACTGATGACGTCTCACAGCAACCTCAGTGACTGAAGTGTGGGCAGGTCTGCCAAAGGTTAATGTGTTACTCACATGCAGGGACACCTTTTTTTTTAAAATTCTGGTGTATGCATTCATTTTGATTGGTGTAAAAGCCAAAGTTCTCGTGGATGTTGGTGCGGGAAAATTGACTGCACCGAATTGTCTAACCTAGTTCAGGTGACTAGAATGAATAGAAAATGTTAACCAATCACAGCTACCCTCCTCAACTTCTAGAGGAGTGGTCTGTCCTAGAAGGGCGTCATGTGACATATGGTCAATGTTGTGCAGTTTAATTAAGCCTTTTCTTGGTGATAGGAAGCAATAGGAGTCTGGAGTTCTTCATCTTCAACCTTTCGTTTTCTGTTCACCTGCATCCTGTGGATTTCTGTTCACCTGCATCCTGTGGATTTCTGTTCACCTGCATCCTGTGGATTTCTGTTCACCTACATCCTGTGGATTTCTGTTCACCTGCAACCTTTGGATTTCTGTTCACCTGCAACCTTTGGATTTCTGTTCACCTGCATCCTTGTGGATTTCTGTTCACCTGCAACCTTTGGATTTCTGTTCACTTGCAACCTTTGGATTTCTGTTCACCTGCAATCTTTGCGGCATCATAATGGGAGCAAGTTGAGAATGTTGGTCTAGTCTTGGTATTGACTTGCCCGACTTATACAGAATAAACTCGTTTTTTGTCTGTTCAGGGTTTTGACCGAACCCTCCCACCCCCCCCCCCCCCCCCTTCCACTCCAGACTCATCAGACAGCATTCTACAAGGCTGTTGGATGTCTGTAAAAAAAACTGTCAGGATGTATCTTACGTTTCTGAAAATCTCTGTTTCAATAGATCATTACTTATGCAGCAAGGTTTTTATCACTTAGATTAGAAGGAAAAGTGGTTGATTGAATTGTAGGGTGTTGTCAGTGACCTTATTTCGTCATTTGATCTGAAAGCCTAGTCCCCTGACCATTCGTAATCATCATGTAGAATAGCAAGGAAAAGATGTACTTTTTAGTTAAAGAGAAAGAAAAATACAAAATATTCATTTACTGCAGTGATCTAAGCACTTATCTTCTTCAATCACAGTAAAACTGGTGTGGCTGACCTAGAAAGTAATTTCACAGAATCTGTTGAATTTTTGTTTTTATGTTTATTTTTAGGTTTGATTTACTTTTAAAGTCTCTCTCTCTCTGTCTCTGTCTCTCTCTCCTTATGTATATATACATATACATGTGTGTGTGTGTGTGTGTGTGTGTGTGTGTGTGTGTGTGTGTGTGTGTGTGTGTGTGTTATATATATATATATTCATACACACACACCACTCAAATACTGTGTGCCTTCAAATACTGTGTACCTTTTCTCTTGCAGATTTCTCAAGGTCCTTTCTCTGTCTTTCGTTCCTGCAACGAGTTTCACGGCCATTGTCTTGACCATTTGCTGTGGTGCTTGTTTTCAGTTTGTCAACAAATTCAACGTGATGTACGACCGGCAGTCGGTCGGACGACGGACCAGAGGACTCTTTTTTTAGCTTCGGCAGGATGCTGTTGGTCTTCTCTGTTGATGCTTCTCCAGGGTACTACTCTGGTATTGGACGATATGGACAGTTTCTGGTTGGACCGACGGAGTTTGCCTTTTCCCTGCAGCCCACCTCCCAAATAAGAATCGCATTTTAGAAGGGGATTGGTGGCAAACGGTATGATGCAAAGGGATTTTTGTTTCCAAAGGAAAATCGGCCATTCTACAACCATTTTGAGATATGAACTGGATTATAGTACACCTTGGTGGGACTTGTGTATTTTGGTTGAGTTCCAAAATGGAACAGGATATAAGAAGCGCCATGCCTATAAACGTTAACATGAGTGATTGGCATTATATTTTTCAGTGGATGAAGATGAAATGGCTTGAACTGTTAAACTGAATGAAAGATTAAGAAATGCTTGCATGTTGGTTTGAAAAGTGAAAAGTGTTATGTGTGGCTGGAAAATAAGGTGTTTACACACAGTAGAGAACAATGTAAGTTGACATCTGAAAGTAAACAAAATAAACATGAAGATGATTTTGTATTTATCCCCAGAGATGACTGAACTCCTGTCAAAATATACTTGCTGACATAACACTTGTGTATGCATAATGCTCATGTGTATACAGCTGCATACTGGCACTCAAGCACACATGCTCTCTCTGACGAGTATATGCATGCATGCCCATGTGCTCCCATGTACACGCTACACACACACATACGCACACAACGCACGCACATACACGCACGCACACGCACGCACACACACGCACACGCACACACACACACACACATAACAGAGACTGGAGGAGTGGGTGTTTGGGTTAGGTTGGGTGGGGTCAAGGGGCTTATTTGGATAGGGGCTGCGATGGAAAGTGGGTGTGTGTGAAGGGGAATGAGTTACTGGGACAAGGGGGTGGGTGGGGGGGGGGGGTCTGTAAGTTGTGTATTAAAAATACCAGAGCTCCAGATTATTTTGAGGTATTAGGGATCGAATGGCCCATTGATTGAAAAAAGGAGGGATCAGGTTTGAAAATAATGGGCCAGGGTCCTATTTGCTCATGGAGGGGGTGATGTCAGAGGGTGGGGGGATGACGAAGGGCTAATTACTAACCTTTATCTGTAAAGCTGAAGGCAGTATCAAACAACATATCCTACAGTTAGTAGGGGGTGGGTGGGTAGGGGGGCTTCATTTGACATGCGCCTCAACTTAAGTGGAAATTGATGAAAAAAAGAACCTAATTTCTATAGGATTCATTGCTTTGCAAATGTGAAGAAATAACTTGGGGCTTGTTGACATGACTTATTCTGACTGACATACCCAAAGCTGTGAAAGTCAAGTCAGTATAACACCAATTTGGGCATTGATCATTATAAAATGATTAAAACTATAAGAGTAACAACTTACAAGTACATACTTGAATCCATTGTAGTTTAAAAGTCTGGTGCATTATGAATCAGCTTTGCTAGTTCATTTTCAGAGTTATGCCAAAATGCATCTCTGTTTCTTCAAGGGTGAAGCCTATTCTCATTGGCTGATAGAACTTGAAGCAGCCTATCAAAACGGACGATGCAGTACACTTCCTTTCAAAAGGTTTCTCACTGTGTGGATGCAGCCTCTGAGTACAGGCCTATTGAACACTGACGTGACTCGTCACAACGATCAGAGACACAGGCCTGTTGAACACTGACGTGACTCGTCACAACGATCAGAGACATTGGCAGATCTGTAGACGTGCTCTGTAACACAAAGGGCTGTGCACCGTCTTATATTCTTTTGCTCTAAAGGTGTGGGCTCTCCAACAGTCTGAAGCTCTCAAATACTACAGTAGTGTTGGATAGGGTTTTGCTTGCTTGTTTGTGTGTGTGTGTGTGTGTGTGTGAGACTGAGAGGGAGCTTTAGATCAAGAAACAAATCCACCTTGCTTCAGTTCAAAACCCTTTTTTTTCTTTTCTTCCAGAAATGAAATATTTCCTTCCTGTATTCAAAACTGAACACATGGAGACCAGTTTCATATCAGTCTGTCCGCTGGTTGCATGCAGAACAATTCAAACATGTTTCGTCCTTTGGGACTGAGTGCATGGCTTGACTTGTCTAATGCTACTCAAAGTAGAAAGGAGTAATCTAGCCATCAGCACAGGGCATCCCCCTTTGCTTTAGTAGTTTGTCTTTCTTGTTGTAAAATCATTGAAACTGAAGTATGGTTGACAACATTGGTTTTTGTTAGCTTTTTTTTTTGTCCTGGGGCAGGGGTGGGGTGGGGTGGGGTGGGTGCTGTCTCTTTGAACGTGTTCATTGTTGCAGTTTCTTCCTACACCTACTCACACCCATATGGTGTACAGCCAGATGGGGTAGAGATGATAGAAAGTCTTCTACATATAGTGACTTCCCCTGGAGAAAATTGAATATGTTCAAATTGCTGGAATTTTTTTTTTCATTGTGAATTTTGCCAACTTTTTTTTTCTTCATTTCCAGGGCCAGAAAATTAAAATGATGTTGTTTTTCAGTGTTTGTTGTGAATTCCTTTCCATTTTTGTTTAAACTTGGAGTCATCATTTGAATATCGTGTCACCTGTTTTTGTTCCATTAGCTTAACCATATTTGGCGTTTGGAGAGTGAGTTTCCTTTGTTCAGTGGGCATTAACTCCTGTAATCTCTTGGTTTGGGAGGATGGATGCTTGGAATGAAATTCTTTTGACTTGTCAGCATGTGGAATGAAACTGATGTTATTAATGACAGTGCTATCAAAGTGTCAGTGCTTTGTGTCCTACTTCTCAGAGTTTTTCTTGTAATCATAGATGCAGATGTACCTGCACTTGCATGCAAATGCACACATAAGCATACCCTCAAATCATACATGTTTTCTCTCTCTCTCTCTCTCTCTCTCTCTCTCTCTCTCTCTCTCTCTCTCTCTCTCTCATTCACCCCCCCCCCCCCCAGCACACACACTCTCTCTCACACACACACACACACACACAGAGGCACACATACACATGCACATATATGCTTGTACACCACAACACACACACACACACACACAACACACACACACACACACATTCAGACACACAAATGCAAACACACATGCCATGCATACATATGTCAGTCATGCTTGAAAATTCATACTTATGCTAATACTCCACCGTTACAGGCCGTTACAGCCGTCAGTAATGGCTGTAACCATAAACTAAAACATCGGGTATCCGTGACCCATAATGAACATGCCTACAAATTTTCAGAAAGATCGGCCAAGTACTTTTTGAGATATTCTATAAAGAAGAAAAACCATTACAGGCTGTTACAGCTGTTAGTAACAGCTATAACAGGGTAAATTAAAACATCGGGCATCATCCATGACCCATAATGAACATACCTACAAATTTTCACAAAGATTGGCCAAGTACTTTCTGAGCTATTCCATAAAGAAGAAAAGGCGTTACAGGCCGTTACAGCCGTTAGTAACGGCTGTAACGGTAAATTAAAACATGGAGCATCATCCTGAACCATAATGAACATACCAACAAATTTCAGAAAGATTGGCCAAGTACTTTTTGAGATATTCCATAAAGAAGAAAAACCGTTACAGGCTGTTACAGCCGTTAGTAATGGCTATAACGGGGTAAACTAAAACATCGGGCATCATCCGTGACCCATAATGAACATACCTGCTAATTTTCACAAAGATCTGCCAAGTACTTTCTGAGATATTCCATGGAGAAGAAAATCCGTTACAGGCCATTACAGCCGTTAGTAACGGCTGTAACGGTAAACTAAAACACCGTGCATCATCCTTGAACCATAATGAACATACTTACAAATTTTCAGAAAAATCAGCGAAGTGTTTTCTGAGATATTCTATAAAGAAGAAAAACCCTTACAGGCCATTACAGCCGTTAGTAACGGCTGTAACGGTAAACTAAAACATCGGGCATCATCCGTGACCCATAATGAACATGCCTACAAATTTTCAGAAAGATTGGCCAAGTACTTTTGTCTGGAGCGAGTGGAACACATTTTTGACCACGGACACACAGACAGACAAACAGCATTTCTTCGTTCCCATTCTAAAGTACTCCCTGTTCTATAAGAACTGGGAGTAAAAAAAGGAATTTGTCTGGTGAGAGACCGGAACCACAGGCCTGCTATCTCCTCAATGCACAGACAGGCATGGTATCCACTGTAGTGTATGCTGTTTTAAGCGTGGACTGTACCGGAACGGTATACCAGTCTTCGGCTCTGCATGATGGCGGCGACCGCATCTGTATCTTCGTGTACTAAGCAAATAAAGTCCATATCTTTGGAATCAAGCACCGCCTTTACCTTATTGAGTGTGCGGCATACCACTACATGGTGTCAGAAGTGGGATTTGGGGACCAGATCAGCAAAAAGCCTTCAAAACCCTGAAGCAAGATGTTGCGTGACCAGTGACTCTTGCTCTATACAGCCCAGAGCGTGAGACAGTAGTTTCAGCTGACTCAAGCAGCTACGGACTGGGGCTGTCCTTCTCCAGCGCCAGGACAATGGCATGCTTCATCCAGTCGCCTATGCAAGTCGCTCATTAAGGGCCACAGAGCAGCGGTATGCCCAGATCGAGAAGGAGGCATTGGCGATTACCTGGAGTCTTGAACACTGGTCTGACCTGCTCATTGGCATGTTCTTCCGAGTACAGACGGACCACAAGCCCTTGGTACCTCTGTTCTCTTCCAAGCTGATTGACGAACTGCCCATTCGCATCCAGCGTTTCAGAATGAGACATGCGGTTTTCCTTCGAGATCTCCCACGTCCCGGGCAAGGAGCTTCATACTGCAGATGCCTTGTCAAGAGCTCCTTTGCCAACGACAGACACTAAGGACAACAACCTGACAGGCCATGTAGAGGCATACGTCAATTCTGTGCTTGTGACCATGCCAGTCAGCGACAGAAGACTGGAAGAAATCAGGTCAGAGCTACAGAAGAACGATATCCTGCGTGTGGTCATGCATCATGTTCAGACTGGCTGGCCAGATAAGACTACCCTAAATCGTCCTCTCAAGACCTACTTCAATGAGAGAGGCAGCATGTCTGTACATGATGGTCTCCTACTCCGAGGGAAGAGGCTCGTCATCCCATCATCAGTGCAGCAAGATGTCCTTCGACACCTCCATGATAAGCATCAAGGAGTCAACAAAACAAAGGAAAATGCTGCCAACTCTGTGTGGTGGCCTGGCCTCTCCCAAGATGTCGACCAGATGGTGAAGACCTGTCCGGAGTGCACCAAGCATCGAAAGGCTAGGGTGGAACCTATGAAGGGGACTCCATTTCCGGAGAGACCTTGGTCCAGGATTGCTGCAGATTTTTTCTAGTACAACGGCAAGCTCTTTCTGCTTGCCATTGACTACTACTCCAGAGACATCGAAATGGCCCTGGTTTCCAGTAGAGTCACAACAGCAGAAACAATAGCAAGAATGAAAAAGATCTTCAGTCGCCACGGCATTCCAGACATTGTCGTGACAGACAACGGGCCGCAGTTCACTGCAGAAGACTTCAAGTCCTTTGCACAGTCCTGGGGATTCGACCACGTCACATCATCACCCCACTATCCCCAGTCTAATGGAGAGGTTGAACGTGCCGTTCAAACCATCAAAGGTCTCATCAAGAAAACCAATGATGAATACCTTGGCCTCCTAATGTATAGGAATACCCCATTACCCAATGGTTTTTCCCCTGCCCAGTTAAGCATGGGACGCAGACTCAAAACCAGAGTCCCATGCCATCCCAACCTCCTCTTGCCCCAGACCCCAGATTTCATGACGGTGAAGAAGAGGAGAGAGAGTACCGTGAGAAGATGACAACCGACTACGACAGAAGACACAGGGTTGTCACCCCAGAAAACCTGTCGCCTGGTGATGCAGTCTGGATCCCCGACCTGAAGAAAGAAGGCACAGTCATCCAATGCCACGAGGCTCCAAGATCTGTGGTTATCGAAACATCTGACGGTGGCCTCCTACGCAGAAACCGTCAGATGACCAGGAAGCTCCACCAGCCAGCAGACCAGTCCAGCCCAGCACACGTACCTCCTCTACAGGTCAGCCCACATCCTGGAAGAGAGGTGCCTCCTACCCAACTCCCAGAAGACGGGACCACATCTGGAGAGAGATCCCCTGGCCAGAGCCCCTTACGCCAACAACAGACGGGTGCCAGAGGAACACCTACATCCCCAGAGGACTTCAACCCTTACCCAGAAGATCTGCACGGGCCCACAAGAAGCCACAGCGCCTCATCGAACAGTTGTGAAAAGAAAAAGAGACGCTGGTGAAAGACCCGGTGCCACAAAAGGCAAAAGCAAATAGACACTGGTATTGTTAGGCCTTCACTTTCATCTAAGATAAATGTTGCCCAAGCATTAGGGTGTTTTTGTTCTATGGATCCTAATCGAACTTGTTTGTTTGGTTGAAAAGAGGTGTGGCCAGGCCAGTAGTCATAAGTATATTCTCTTTTTGTGCCTAACCCATGATTGCGGTCTAACTTTTGTCTAAAATCAGTTGAAGGATCAATGTTAAATTCATTGCAGATTTTTTCATATGCATTATTGTTCATTGGACTTTTAAATGGATTAAACGCGTTGTCGCTTGGAAGGGGCACTTGTAGTTCAGTTAGTATTCGTCTGTACTGGTAATAAACATGAAAGTTATATACTGACCTTACTAAAAGATTAGGATGGTTTAAATGGTTTGCATATGAAACACCGCAGCCAGTAGTTGCGCAGTAAATGGCAAAATTTAACTGATTCTGGTAAAACGCCATAGGGCGAGATGACCATGTTGATGGTACTCTATCATTATTTATTGGAGGATTTAAATATTTAGTTAGTGGGTTTACAAGCCTAACTTGGAAGCCGTATGATTCATCTACTGCAATGGTTAGATTGCTGAAGTCCAAAGATTTGGGGTTATAAAACGCTCCTACATTGTAAGTAGCACTTTCGTTATATTTAAAAGGCTTCATTTTTTTTAAATTAATTTTTTAAATAGTTATAAAAAAGATGTACATCTATATAAACCAACAAAACAAAAGTGTGTTCTTAACGTACCCAATTAACAATAGGCGCGGTGATTATAGGATTGCCCTTAAAGAAATTGGTTTTAAAGTAAAATGGATTAACATATCTGAAAGAGCTAAGAATAACTGGGTAGATGTTAAGGACGAACAAAAAATACCCGATGGCTACTACAACTTTTGTTCTTTAAGAGAAGTATTTAGCAATTGTAACATTAAGTTAAAAATTAATGAGGCAAATCTTATAATTACTATGTATTTTCCAGAAGAAAGAAGGGAGTATGTTTTTCCTAGAAGCCTTGCTCGAATTTTAGGCTTTTATAATAGTGGTGAGACATATAGCTTCAGCACACACGGCCTTGTAGAATGGGGCATTTATGAGTATTTAGGTAATAGACCCGCCGATTTTCTCGTAAACCCAATGTTGTATGTCTATTTAGAAGAGTTAAAAGCAGACCACAATTTATTTATGGGGCAGCCCTCTACAGTTCTACGAGTACTGCCAGCAATTAAGGCGGGGTTTTGCGACTATCAGTTATATAGGTTTGATGGAGGCGGTCAATTTAAAATTAGCGTAGACATAAATTCATTAAATATAAAAATAACTAATCAAGATGGAAGACTAGTTGTTTGTTCTGATTTATTAATAGTGCTGGAAGTAGAAGAACGCACTGTAAACCCTTAATTTTTATGTCCTTGGAGAGAATGTAAATATGTTTGTTCAAGCTCACCCATGTTATTTCTCTCGTTTTGTGCAAGAATCATTAGATTTTTTATGTGTGTGCGTGCGTGGGCAGGGGTGGTTTAATTAACTAGGTTAATCGATCCCAGATCCTTTTGACCTAGTTTACTGCACTGCTTTGAAGGACAAAACGTGAGTGGGCATGCGTGCGTGGGGTGGGGACGTGTGTGTGTGTGTGTGTGTGCGTGCGTGTGGAGGGTAGGGACGTGCGTGGGGGTGGGGTGTGCATGCGTGGGCAGGGGTGGGGTGTGTGTGCAGGAGTTACCTCCCTAGTATTATTTTTAGCCCTGTTGAGGGCCTTTCTGTGTCACTTATCGCCAGCCGACAATCATCCTAGTTCTGACGTATTTTTAGCCTTAGGCCGGTGTCTGCTTCTTCAGCCAGTAGTATTGATTTTTTCACAGCCGACCGCGTTTTTTTAATCGCTCTGCCAGAACTCACGAAAGTCAACGTCGCTTTGCATATATTTTAAAATGAGCCTTCTTTTCTCATACAAGCTGTGGATTGAAATTCCTAGCTTGTGAAATTTTGGATAGCAGAAAAAACAAAATGATAATTCCATCAGTTTTCTACACAACGTGGGTTCCATCAGAATTTCAGTTTTTAAATAATTATCCCAGGACGCTTTTGGATTAGATTTTTTGAAAACGGTTTTTGTTCTTTCAAGCCAATGACCTAAAAGTAAAGATTGACGAAGAGTTTTACGATTTTCAGCTTTGATCTCAGAACCAGCCTTCAGCAAAACAGGCGTAATTTCAGTTATGTTTTTCAATTTCATAAAAAGAACCTTCGTCAATCGGCTCATTATCAAGTTTCTCTACAAAACAATTACGTAAAAAATCGTCTAGTTCACTTACTGTCATTTCACGTTTTCCCTGCTTCGTTTCCTAAAGATCTAGACTCTCTCTTTGACCGGGTTGGAAACGAAGCAAAGCTCTCGTTAAACGCGTCCGCACTCATCGACGTCCCAGCAGCAAAAGGTCGGCCTGGCTGAGGGCTCGCTAGTTCCCCGGGCAGAAATGACGTCATACCTACTGTCGATTGGTTGAACGCGCACACGTGACAGCTCAACTAATTAATAATGCAGTATTGCAGGCAGCAGGCCTCGTGCGCAATGGGCCTTGCAAAACAACGACGGCACCAATATTGATTTGAAATCAGTCTGGCGGTTAGACTGTCAAACCATATAAACGTTAGTTGATTTTATGGTGCCTGGAGAGAATGTACATATCTTTGTTCAAGATCACCAAATCCTATTCAGCACGGAAACCCCCATTTTAAATTGACAATTACATCAATTTTAGAGGTTTTGGGGGCGTTAATCTTAGTGTAAAACAGGTGTTAATTTTGGCTAAAATTGACATGTGATGGACGTGATTTGTATGTGAAAAGGGGGGTTTTCGTGCAAAATAAGATGGGTGGTCTTGAACGAAGATATTTACATTCTCTGGGAGGGAAGGAAGGGAGATGGTCTGAGTGTAGCACACATTGTGACAGAGGGAGGGAAGGGAGATGGTCTGAGTGTAACACACATTGTGACAGAGGGAGGGAAGGGAGATGGTCTGAGTGTAGCACACTTTGTGACAGAGGGAGGGAAGGGAGATGGTCTGAGTGTAACACACATTGTGACAGAGGGAGGGAAGGGAGATGGTCTGAGTGTAGCACACATTGTGACAGATGGAGGGAAGGGAGATGGTCTGAGTGTAGCACACATTGTGACAGAGGGAGGGAAGGGAGATGGTCTGAGTGTAGCTGACATTGTGAGGGAGGGAGGGAAGGGAGGTGGTCTGAGTGTTGCTGACGTTGTGACAGAGGGAGGGAAGGGAGATGGTCTGAGTGTAGCACACATTGTGACAGAGGGAGGGAAGGGAGATGGTCTGAGTGTAGCTGACATTGTGAGGGAGGGAGGGAAGGGAGGTGGTCTGAGTGTAGCTGACGTTGTGACAGAGGGAGGGAAGGAAGGGAGATGGTCTGAGTGTAGCACACATTGTGACAGAGGGAGGGAAGGGAGATGGTCTGAGTGTAGCTCACGTTGTGACAGAGGGAGGGAAGGGAGATGGTCTGAGTGTAGCACACCTTGTGACAGAGGGAGGGAAGGGAGATGGTCTGAGTGTAGCTCACGTTGTGACAGAGGGAGGGAATGGAGATGGTCTGAGTGTAACACACCTTGTGACAGAGGGAGGGAAGGGAGATGGTCTGAGTGTAACACACATTGTGACAGAGGGAGGGAGGGGAGATGGTCTGAGTGTAGCACACGTTGTGACAGAGGGAGGGAAGGGAGATGGTCTGAGTGTAGCTCACGTTGTGACGGAGGGAGGGAAGGGAGATGGTCTGAGTGTAGCTGACGTTGTGACAGAGGGAGGGAAGGGAGATGGTCTGAGTGTAGCTGACATTGTGAGGGAGGGAGGGAAGGGAGGTGGTCTGAGTGTTGCTGACGTTGTGACAGAGGGAGGGAAGGGAGATGGTCTGAGTGTAGCACACATTGTGACAGAGGGAGGGAAGGGAGATGGTCTGAGTGTAGCTGACATTGTGAGGGAGGGAGGGAAGGGAGGTGGTCTGAGTGTAGCTGACGTTGTGACAGAGGGAGGGAAGGAAGGGAGATGGTCTGAGTGTAGCACACATTGTGACAGAGGGAGGGAAGGGAGATGGTCTGAGTGTAGCTCACGTTGTGACAGAGGGAGGGAAGGGAGATGGTCTGAGTGTAGCACACCTTGTGACAGAGGGAGGGAAGGGAGATGGTCTGAGTGTAGCTCACGTTGTGACAGAGGGAGGGAATGGAGATGGTCTGAGTGTAACACACCTTGTGACAGAGGGAGGGAAGGGAGATGGTCTGAGTGTAACACACATTGTGACAGAGGGAGGGAGGGGAGATGGTCTGAGTGTAGCACACGTTGTGACAGAGGGAGGGAAGGGAGATGGTCTGAGTGTAGCTCACGTTGTGACGGAGGGAGGGAAGGGAGATGGTCTGAGTGTAGCTGACGTTGTGACAGAGGGAGGGAAGGGAGATGGTCTGAGTGTAGCTGACATTGTGAGGGAGGGAGGGAAGGGAGGTGGTCTGAGTGTTGCTGACGTTGTGACAGAGGGAGGGAAGGGAGATGGTCTGAGTGTAGCACACATTGTGACAGAGGGAGGGAAGGGAGATGGTCTGAGTGTAGCTGACATTGTGAGGGAGGGAGGGAAGGGAGGTGGTCTGAGTGTAGCTGACGTTGTGACAGAGGGAAGGAAGGGAGATGGTCTGAGTGTAGCACACATTGTGACAGAGGGAGGGAAGGGAGATGGTCTGAGTGTAGCTCACGTTGTGACAGAGGGAGGGAAGGGAGATGGTCTGAGTGTAGCACACCTTGTGACAGAGGGAGGGAAGGGAGATGGTCTGAGTGTAGCTCACGTTGTGACAGAGGGAGGGAAGGGAGATGGTCTGAGTGTAGCTCACGTTGTGACAGAGGGAGGGAAGGGAGATGGTCTGAGTGTAGCACACCTTGTGACAGAGGGAGGGAAGGGAGATGGTCTGAGTGTAGCTCACGTTGTGACAGAGGGAGGGAAGGGAGATGGTCTGAGTGTAGCTCACGTTGTGACAGAGGGAGGGAAGGGAGATGGTCTGAGTGTAACACACATTGTGACAGAGGGAGGGAAGGGAGATGGTCTGTGTGTAACACACATTGTGACAGAGGGAGGGAAGGGAGATGGTCTGTGTGTAACACACATTGTGACAGAGGGAGGGAAGGGAGATGGTCTGTGTGTAACACACATTGTGACAGAGGGAGGGAAGGGAGATGGTCTGAGTGTAACACACATTGTGACAGAGGGAGGGAGGGGAGATGGTCTGAGTGTAGCACACGTTGTGACAGAGGGAGGGAAGGGAGATGGTCTGAGTGTAACACACATTGTGACAGAGGGAGGGAAGGGAGATTGTCTGAGTGTAGCCGACGTTGTGACAGAGGGAGTTGGGGGGGGGGGGGGGGGGGGCGGAAGGAGATGGACTGAGTGCAGCTCCCCAGTGACCAAGGATGGGGAGGGGGTATGACTGAGAGTCGTTCACGTTGTGATAGATGGGGGATGGGATACGGACTGAGTGTAGCTAGAGACACACACACACACACAACACACACACACACACACACACACACACACACACACACACACACACACACACACACACACACACACAGCGCGCAAAGAGAGAGAGAGAGAGAGAGAGAGAGACTTGACACTGATATTTTACTGTCATTTCCAAAGAGGTCTTTTGACAAGGGCGGAGGGGGGTAACAGAACAATAACCTTTCCCTCTTCCTTTCCTGCAAACAAATAGTACACATTCATTCCTAGTGTGTATCAAATCAAAGGTTAACAAAAACAAATAAATTCGTAACATTTCCTTATGTCCTCACGCACAGGAGTAATGCAGTAAGGTTAAAACAAAACGAAACAAAAAAATCTTAAGACTGACTCGACCATCCACTCAATCAAATGATGACATTGAATCTTACTGATCTCTTCCACATGCAATGAATGATTATATTCATTCAGATATCTCTTACAATGTATTATCTTAACTTTCACAGTCCTTCATCTGTCTAATTTTCAATGCTTTCGCGATGAATATCGCAACCGATTTAATTACATATTCATTATCCGATGATAACACGACAGCGACATTTTGTCTTTTTGCTATATTTAACTGGAAAAATGAACATTTTTTCCGCACTTCATAAGCAGTACAGTGGAACCAAAAGTGTTCTTCGTCATCAATAATGTGTCTGCATGCAGGACAAGGAGATTCTGTAGATGTTTCACATTCAAATCATCTTTTGTTCGCATTAAAACCTAAAGCTCTCAACCTAAATCTTGCGTAATTTATTCTGTGCCATTTATCTGTTATGACATTGAGAAACTTTTCAGAATGAAACACACTTTTAAATGAGAAAAACCAGCGCGCGCGCGTGAGAGAGAGAGAGAGAGAGAGAGAGAGAGAGAGAGAGAGAGAGAGAGAGACAGACAGACAGACAGACAGAGACAGACAGAGACAAAGAGAGAGAGAGAGAGAGACAGACAGACAGACAGACAGAGAGAGAGAGAAAGAGAGAGAGAGACAGACAGACAGACAGACAGAGAGAGAGATTCTGCGTATGAGCAAACTTCAGTACAAACTTTACCTTGAAGTCCACTTTTTTAACGGCCATCATGCCTGAAAAGGCAGACACATTAAACGCTATTCATCCAGTACGTACCGCTATTCTGACCTAATTCTTGTGTGTTGTTGTGACCATACAGACGTGTAAATGAAGATCAGTTGCTGTCTTTTTTCTGATTGCAACAAAAAATGCTACTACTACTATTACCACTATTACTACTACTACTACTACTACTACTACTCAGAAGAAGAAGAAGAAGAAGGAAAGAAATAAAGTACGAAAGTAAGAAAGAAAATAGAAAGAAAGACAGACAGACAGACAGACAGAAAGAAATACTGCCATAGACAGAAAGATCAGCAGGTTCGTCCTGTCACAACCTTTGAAGCCGACCGCCTCTTCGTTCATACAGGCAGGAGCAGTGCCTCATGGCTGTCAGAACCACCCCACAAGCTGCCCTCTGTTCTCTCACCACTGTCACTGTCCATACCCCTGACGTCCTCACCAACTGGTGGACGCCCCGATCTCTTCCTCCCAGTCGAAAGAACGTTAACTTAAATGCAAGAACCACGTGACACAACATATACATGGTTTTAGATAAAAGAGACACAAATGAAAAACAAATCGTGTACTTAAACAATCCAGAGTCGCTTTGAATTATTTCCGATTAAATTCAACTCCTCTACAATATAGATAAGTACTTCAAGCGCTAAACGTTACTGAGGAACCCTGTCCGTGTTACAGTCATCTATTATTATTCTTGTCCTTCATGTAAACAAAACAGTAACACACCTCTCTTCTGTGAAAGACAGTAAGAAGGACGAGGTCGGTGGAAATCAAGCGAATGCTGCAAGGAGAGTAATGAGAGGATGGTTCTATCTTCCAGACATCGGGCGAAGTTTTCTGCTTCTTCCTTTATTTTCCACCACCTTTAAAATGTGCTAAGTAGACATATATCTGGTATCGGGCTTAGTTCCTGCGAATTTTGAAACTGCTGCTGTCAGATTCTTACCTAAACTGAAACAGAATCACTTGATCTGATCAAATTGGAAAACGACAAGGTAACTGAAATAGAATCACTTGATCTGATCAAACTGGAAAACGACAGCGTAGTTTTTTTTATTTTAAACTTTTTAAAACATTCGTTTTAATCAATGTACAAAAAACATAACACTTGTATATAAAGAGTAATAATTTTTTACCAAACATACACAAAGAAAAAGGGCTATAAAAATTATTTAAAAAAAACACGTACACGTACATCTATGTGATGAACAGCCATCGATCAACATATAGATGTAAACAGCAACATCAGCAAGAATAAAGACATTTGTATACATGTATGTTCATAATTGTTAATGCACTCTAAACATTGTAATCACTGATGAATCCAACCCAAAGTATTGTTTCATCAATGCAGCATTTACAGGAGAAAAAATCACTTTACGTAATTATATTTTTCATATTTCTTTCATCTTTTTCCTTCTTTTTTTCCCCCTTTTTTTCTTCTCACGCCGTTTCTATAAGTGGTAAATATGGTAACCATCTTGTTTTAAACACATGTCCATTCCAATTTATATCTGCATTGTATTTTTCTATTTTATAACGTGAAAGTAGGTACCTTTGGAAGGAGGCTATATCAGGAAGACAATGGTCAAATTTGCATTTATAGATATACTGTTTTCCTAAAAGAATTATTAAATCTAAAACCGAGTCTGTAGATATGATTTCATCATGTCCAAAAAGTATAACTTTCTCACAAAATGTAAAGTTCGTACCTGGAAAGCATTTTGATTTTAGCAATCTCTCCAAATTTTTCCAAAGCTGTTTTGAGTAATCACACTCCCAGAAAATATGCTCTATGTTGTCCTTAGTTTCTCTACAGAAATCACAATTGTTATTCCCCACTATCCCCATTTCCTTGAAAACTACGTTAGTTCCAAGAATCCTGTGTACGATACGTAGCTGCAGCCATTTAAGTTTTATTTCCTGTATTTTATGAATTTGGTTGAAAACCTTTTCCCAAGAAATTTCTGTTCCCAGTTTTTCAGTCCATTTCTGGCACGAATTAGGAAGTTTGCTGTCAAATGTGAAAAGGTCATAGTACAGTCTTGATCCCTTGGATATAGAGTATATTGTTTTTAGAGCTCTTGGTTTTTCTTTATATTTTGATTAATTTATATATTAAGACCAGTTTGCTGTATATATTTCCTAACAGAACTTACACAGCCGTAGTAAGCCACGAAGCATACACCCATATCATATTTTCTATTTAATTCGTTTAGACTTAAAGAACTTCCGTCGTTTTTCAAAAAAATGTGAAACACAGTAAACTCCTTTCCAAGTCCAATTATATTTGATTACATTATTACCAATTTTAAATTTATCATTATGAAAGACTGGCTCGGACAGTACACCCGATTGTGTTTTTGCTTTCAGGTGTCTACAAAAATCTCTATATGCCATGAATGTATGGTTCCAGAATACATTATTATCTTTATTCAAAGGATAACAAGGACCATATTTTTCTATTTCTTCGAAAAAAGGATACATTACACAAGCAATATTTTTCCACTTGTGTTTTGTTGTATGCCTAAACCCCCTCCTTTATGTTTTTTATTGTAATTTTTCTACTTATTTTATCCCATTTACCATTCCAAATAAACCTAAAACACATTCTCTGGCAATCATTTATGAAGTCATCTGGTGGATTTGGAAGTAAAATCCATACATGAATCAATTTAGATCAAATCAACGATTTTAACACAGCAACTCGTCCAAGAGGAGTAATATTTCTTTTCATCCATATTTTAAACAAGGCTGTTATTTCTGATAATTTTTCAGCATAATTTATCTTTTCAACGACAGGGTAGTTTCAAACCTGTCCTTCCTGTCAAATATCCGGGAGGAAAAACAAACAAACTTGTTTTCCCCCAGCTCACTTCACTGTTGTATACTGACAACGTACAGAATGGCCACACATCTGGAACTGTTTTCTCAGCATTCTCAATGCCACACTTACTTCATTTGACAAAGTGCATGTTCTTTTGCTCTTGGATTTTTTTTTTTTTTTTTTTTTTTTTTTTTGCTGCCTTTGATACACTAGATTAAGATATTCTTCTCTCCCATCTTCAACATGCGTTTGGAATTTGGAAGATGCTGCTCTAGATTGGTTTTGAGCCTACTGTCTGAATAGAAACAATGTGTTGTAGTTTTAAGATCACAAGTTTGCACGAACTGTTCTCCAATTGGGTGTGCCCAAGGGCTCTGCAGTGGGTTCTCTGCACTGCATCATGTACCCAACTCCTCTGTGGAGTGCATCATGTACCCAACTCCTCTGTGCAGTGCATCATGTACCCAACTTCTCTGTGCAGTGCATCATGTACCCAACTCCTCTGTGCAGTGTATCATGTACCCAAATCCTCTGTGCAGAGCATCATATACCCAACTCCTCTGTGCAGTGTATCATGTACCCGAATCCTCTTTGCAGTTTATCATGTACCCAGCTCCTCTGTGCAGTGCATCATGTACCCAACTCCTCTGTGGAGTGCATCATGTACCCAACTTCTCTGTGGAGTGCATCATGTACCCAACTCCTCTGTGGAGTGCATCATGTACCCAACTCCTCTGTGGAGTTTATCATGCAGCCTACTCCTCTGTGCAGTGCATCATTCAACCTATTCCTCTCACTCGTCTGATTGAGAAACGTCCAGTTCCTCACAAAGTGTTTGCAGACGATGCACAACTCCATCACACCGAACCTTGTGAGAACTGAAAACACCTAGCTGAAACATTTCAAAAACGCTTTCAGGAAGTCAATCTGTGGTCGGAATAGAACAAACTGAAACTCAATAATGATAAAAGAGAGGCCATCATATTCTTTAACGCTGCTTCCACCAGTATCGTCCCATCTCTTCCGAGTATTAGTTCACGAAACAACGTCAACATTGACAAATCTGACACAGCTCCAAATCTAGGCTTCCTGTTTAAAGATGATCTGACATTAAGGCAACATGTTATGAAAACATGTGAAGCAGCACACACTGAAATCAGACGCATTTGTTTCATTCGCCTGTATCTCACAGTTGACATTCGCCTGTATCTCACAGTAGTCTGGGAGCTAACATGTGAGGTTGCTTCCCTTTGACCACAAAGGTCGTTCTCATATCACATTAGGATGTGTGGGTAATTTCATATGGTATTCAAATATCATTGAGAGCTGGTTGTGGCCTGTGGCCCGCTGCTAGTCTGGCATGGCGCTATCGCGGCTGGGTCCCGTTAGCCGATCGGCAACTTAGCTGGTAGTCTGGCATGGCGCTATCGCGGCTGGGTCCCGTTAGCCGATCGGCAACTTAGCTAGTAGTCTGGCATGGCGCTATCGCGGCTGGGTCCCGTTAGCCGATCGGCAACTTAGCTGGTAGTCTGGCATGGCGCTATCGCGGCTGGGTCCCGTTAGCCGATCGGCAACTTAGCTGGTAGTCTGGCATGGCGCTATCGCGGCTGGGTCCCGTTAGCCGATCGGCAACTTAGCTGGTAGTCTGGCTTGTTGGTTGGTCGGCGGGGCGCGGCTGTGGTGTAGCGATATCAAATTGGTAGCGGGCTTAAGAGATGATTAAGTTAAAGAAATACGAAGACATAGATGGACGGGATTTCGGTGCTGGTGTGTAGATTCAGCTATATAAATCTGTACTTTGAAGGACGATTGCAGTGAACATATGTTATGTATCATGTACAACAGCTATCGCATGGTACCACACGGAGAAAACAGTACTTCATTATTATAAACTGTATATGTATATTGTTTAAGTAGCATTAAAACAGAAGAAGTGAGAAAGTGGGGTGGGGTGGGGTGGGGAGGGGAGGGGTGTGAGTGGAGTGAGCGGGTGTGTTTGTTTGCCATTATGTGCTTGTAGTTTGTAAGAACTCAGAGGATTGTGCTTAGTGATTTTTGTTTGTTTGTGTATGTGTGTGTATATCCAACAACAACAAAAAAGAATAAGCTTTCCTCGACATACATTGAACGCTCACTCAAATCCATTCATACCGAAAAAAAAAACTTCTTTCTAATATGTTTCACCGTTTATTTACTACTAATTTGCATACGGAAATGTACAGCAAAGAGAAAGATCATGTTGATGAAAAAATGGAGAAGGAAAGAAGGAACCGTGGAATGGAAGACAGAATGAGGAAAGAATTTTTTCTTTTTTTAATTGTTGAATTTTTTTTTTCAGAAATGAGTGGTGTCAAATTTTTAAAAAAAATTGAATTTTGTTCATCCATTACTTTTGTCCAGGCACGTACAGTAGTAACGCATGTTGAGAGGTGGAATTGTCACGGGATGTAACTGTGCTTTCTATGAACTTTTGCTTACTCAAGTTGTTTCCCTTCTTATGATTATTATGTCGGTTGCAGTGACCGAAAAGTGTTAACCAGCTGTCATTGCTAGAATTATTAATTTCTCTAGTTGTGTGTTGACTTAAATTTCCTTGACTGGTTGTTGTTGCTGTCGTTGCTGATGTTGCTGCCGTTGCTGTTGTTGTTATTGCTGTTGATGTTCCTATTGTTGCTGCCGTCTGGTTGGTTGGCTGGTTGGTTCGTTTCCTATATCAACCAGTGATTTCAGTTCCGGCCACAAGCTTACAGATTCGGTAAATTGTATACTCTGTCATAACATGTGAATATGCACTAAAAACGAACCGGAAATAAAATCTAAAAACGAACAACAACAAAAACAATCAAACAAACAAACAAGCAAAAACTAAAGAAAGCAAACACAGACAAACAAAAAACAAAGCTATAGATAGAAAAACAAATGAACAGACAAACAAACAAAAAAAACGTAACGAAGTTAAAGTCTAGTTCCTTATCCACCCTTTTCCGTTTAAATTAATTCATCTTCACCATACATTTTTAAATGCTGTTTTTCAGGGTATTTTGGAGGTGAAACACATATTAATTTTCTCTCCAAATTCGGCTCAGCCATAGCGTTTGTTTCCGCCATGCAAGTGAAAGTGTGTGTGTACAAAGGGGAGACCAGGAAAATGCTTTGAGGGAATGTATCAAACATGGAAATTTGGACTTCAAAATATGTATGAAGCGACTGATAAGAATATTGGATCAGGGCTCGCAGATGAACCCATCAGACAAATGACACGTGACACCACGCCATGAATATTCATTATAGTTTAATGCAATCATCATGCAGATCAGCCTATGTTCTGAATGACGTCTGAAACCGTGTCAGTAAATACCCATAATAAATTCAGAATGATTATGGCATAGATCAGTACATGAAATGAACAGTTTTGAACCCATGTCAGTACATATCCATGATCAGTATAAAACGATAGATCAGTACATGAAGTAAATTAGATTTGAGCCCATATTGTCAACTATCAATATTGAGTCTAGAACAAATATCATATAGATCTACCACGGCTGTTCAGAGCAAGTTACTTAGTTCTGAGTCGCAGGGGAGTTTACAGCTGCAGAGGCCAAGCCGTGAATGCAGGTCAGGGAAAGGGGTGTTTTCTGCAGGCCGCTCCCCACCAGCCAGCTAACCGCGCTGTACTCGGCCAACTGAATGTCATCTGTGTACAGCCGGTCTGGCAACAATGTGTTCAGCATTGCTGAGCGGCCATTACAAATGAGGCTATAAGTTATGATGTAAATTATTTCACCCATATCAATTAATATCCAAATTGAATATAGAACGATAGATCAGTAAATGAAGCACTGAACAACATTAAAAACGCACCGCTTGCCAGAAGACCCAGACAACGTTGGTAGTACAGAATTATTAAATGAAAGTAAGCTGTGGCAGTCCAGCCCACTCCTGGGTCAGTGCGCGCCTCAAATGATCGAGAGTCTGTGGACGTCTTCCACGGGCCACACAACGCCCCAGCTCATCCCAGACGTGTTCAATGGGAGCCACATCAGGGGACAGAGATGGTCAGGGCAACACGGCAATGTTGTTCGCCTGGAGAAACGCAGTGGTGGCTCTTGCGGTGTGGGGTCGTGCATTATCATGCTGGAAGAACTGCAGCTCCGGGTGCTGGCCAAACAGTGGGACGACGTGGTTCTGCAGCACCTGCTGGTACGTGTTGGCATTCACATGGTTGTCAAAAAAGTACAGCGGTGTACCGGTAGTCATGACTGAATGCCCCCCAAACCATCAGACTGCCCCCTCCCCATCTATCGGCTTCAAACACGCAACAGTTGGCGCAGCGTTCCCCGACACGCCTCCAGACTCTCATTCTCCCGTCAGCACGCGATAACGCGAAGCGACTTTCGTCAGAGAACAGCACAGCTCTCCACTGACGTCGTGTCCATGGCAGATGCTGGTTGGCCCACTGCAGGCGTTGCTGACGGCGTCTACGGGTGAGGACTGGGTCAACATAGGGGCGTCTTGCATTGAGCCCTGATTCTTGCCATCGACGTCGAACGGTTTGTCCAGACACTGGGCCCCGTCGACCAACCACCTGGCGACATGTTTCTGCTGCTGTAAGGAATCGATTACGAAGATGAAGCTGGCGAATGTATCGATCTTACGCTGGTGTGGTAACACGAGGTTGGCCCGTTCGACGCCGATCAGTGGTGGAACCAGTCGCTGCCAAACGTTGTGATAGCCTTACAATTGTTGAGTGACTGCAGTTCAGTTGTCTGGCTGTCTCTCTCGATGACATACCGACCATAAACATTCCAATGGCTCGCTCGCGTTCTTGCATAGACAGTCGCGGCATTGTTTTCGGACCACTTCGCCTGGTCGAATGACAACTGATACCGTTTTCCAGTCGGCGTGACTTCAAACTCACCATTTGAGACAAAGAAACAGATGTGCTACGGTCAGTCTCGGCCCCAGTGGCAAGAAAAGTGTTTTGGGCGAGTTGCACGTGGGCGTCACACGAACGTCGGCAAGCGCGGAGAAACCGAGGCAGTGTGAATCTGTGTCCCTTAAAAATTGTGTTAACATACCAAATCCAAATACACATTTTTTCCAAATGGGAAATAGAGAATGTAAATATGTATGTTCAAGCTCACCCATCTTATTTTGCACGAAAACCCCCCTTTTCACATACACATCACGTCCATCACATATTAGTTTTGACCAAATTTAACACTTGTTTTCACAAAAAAATTAACACCCAAAACCTCTAAAAATCAACATATTCTGCACAAAACGGGGGTTTCCGTGCAGAATAGGATGGTGATCGTGAACAAACATATTTAAATTCTCTCCAAGGGATATAAAATGAACTAAACAACTATATGGTTTGACGGTCTTAGAACGGCTCCAATTAATATTGATCGTCGAGCACGTGTGCAGCGGACCATACATCACGCGATGTGACTGAACGCGCACACGTGCGGAGCTTAGCCAATCAATAGGAGGCATGACATCAGCGAGTGTTTAGATCCTTCTAGCCTATTCTAGAATATTCGATTTATGACGCATCAGCCACCTTCACGGCCCGACCTGCCATTTTACTTGGCAGCGTCGGGCCGTGAAGGTGTGTGTGCTGTAGTGAGAAGATATTTACCGAGTTTTGTGCAGGTTGGTTTTGTTTATATAATATTTTGATCATGGCAGAACAAAGACAGTGGGAGATTTCTATGCTGACAATACTTGACGAGCATATTGAGTACCATGCACAATTTCTTAGTGCTTTGGATGAGTTGAGAGCGGCAGGCCCATCATCAAGTAAGAAACTACCTGCCTTCCCTAGACCTCCAAAAGAAAGCTATCTGATTTGTATGGAGAGCAAGCAAAAAAACAAAAGATGACACCAGAAGAACTCCACCAATACTTGAAAACAAAAGAGGTTGATGTGAGAATGACAGTTAGGAAAGAAGTTTTCGTTTTTGGGGCAGAGGAAATAACGTCTATTGCTGTTGCTATTGATAAACTGAAGGAGGGGTATAGACAGCTTCAAAGGCAGGAAGCTACAACAATGTGTTTTAACTTGCAATATGGTTGGCTTTTAGAACAGACCTTCAAGTTCTTTTCACAAGAAAAAGACAGTGGAGCGCATACTCAAAAATGGGATGAGTGGTTGAAGAGCAATGTAGGGATATCCCCTTCATATTCTCGCAAACTAAGAGAGATTGCTCGTTTGTTGAATCCATATGCTAA
Source organism: Conus ventricosus (assembly GCA_018398815.1). Classification (NCBI taxonomy): domain Eukaryota; kingdom Metazoa; phylum Mollusca; class Gastropoda; order Neogastropoda; family Conidae; genus Conus; species Conus ventricosus. Next base: position 3,262,698 of record CM031623.1, on the reverse strand, counting down.
AAGGTTTTCTACAGTCGGCCTTTCTTTCATAGAAGTCTACTCTATGAGGAAGGATTTGAATTTAATGTTTTCAAGCAGTGAGGAGATTAGAAATTATTGGACTACTCCTGTACAAGAGCTAATGCAACTCCAAACACACTCCTCTCAAAGTCCGCAGCAGTGAGAGAGAACTAGCGCTCCACCCTAGAGCGGTCAAAGGTCACAGTGGCAAGCCGTTTTCCAGCGCTCCACCCTAGAGCGGTCAAAGGTCACAGTGACAAGCCGTTTGAGAGATCCAGCGCTCCACCTAGAGCGGTCAAAGGTTATCAGCAGTGAGGAGATCAGACTTTTTTTGCTGCTTCGTCGCTTTGCTGTCTACGCTCCGCTTCACATACAAAGGCTGTCTATTCAGACGGCCGCCGATAGACCTTTGAAGAGATCCTGTGATTATTGATTCAGGACTCTGATAAGTGCTTTGGCAGCCGTATTGATTTTACGTCGTTCAAGTGTGAAAAAAAAA
>CM031623.1:3245151-3261199 GCA_018398815.1 Conus ventricosus | reverse complement strand
CAAAACAAAAAAAACCCCCACCCTTTCACATTTCCCCGCAAACACTTCCCCATCTATTGTGTGTGTGTTTGTTGTTTTTGTTGTTTGTTTGTTGTTTGGTTTTGTTTGTTTTGTATTGTGTGTGAGAGAGACGTTTTAGCCTACAAAGAAATGCAGTAATCCAGGTCAAAAAGGCCTGCATTGATTAACATAGTTAATTAAACCACACACGCCCCAACCCCCCCCCGCACACACACATATAAAAACCCTAATGACTCACAGCACGCTCTTTTTACTTCCAGCACCATTAATAAATCAAACAACAACTGTGTCTTCCATCTGATTAGTTTTTTTTATATTTAATGAATGTTATCTACCTAATTAATTCTTTAAAATACTTCCCCTCCAAACCTATTTGACTGATAAACGCAAAACCCTGCCTTAAGCTGCAGTGCTCGTAGAACTGTAGAGTGTTTTCCCAATAAGCAAAATTAGTATTTGGGTTTTTAACTCCCTTTTAAATGGGACCATTCAACATTGGGTTCACAAGAAAATCGCTGTCTACTACCTAAATACTTATAAAGGGCCCATTCTACAAATGCCGTGTGTTTAAAAACAATAAGTTTTCGCCCACTATATTAAAAGCCCAAAATTCGGAAAGGGCTTCTTCTAGAAAAAACAAAACTCTCTTTTTTTTCTGGAAAATTCATAGTAACTATAAGATTTGCCTCATTAATTGTTAACTAATGCCAAAACTGCCAATATTTCCCTTCTTAAAGAAAAAAAGTTGTAGTAGCCATCATGGTTTTTTTAAAACTTTTTTATAGATTGCCTTGTTCGTCCTTAACATCTATCCAGTTATTTTTAGCTCTTTCAGTTTATTGTTATCCATTTTACTTTAAAACCAATTTCTTTAAGGGCAATCCTATAATCACCGCGCCTATTGTTAATTGGGTACGTATAGAACACATTTTTTGGTTTTGTTGGGTTATAGAGATGTAATCTGTTTTATAACTATTTTAAAAATTAATATCAAAATGGAGCCTTTTTAAAATATAACGAAAGTGCCACTTACAATGTAGGAGCGTTTTAAATTAATCCTAAATCGTTAGACTCAGCAATCTAACCATTGCAGTAGATGAATATAAAGGCTTCCAAGTTAGACTTGAAAACCCCGCTAACTAGATTTTTAAATCCCCCAAATAAAGAGTGACAGAGTGCCATCAGCCATGTCATCCCACCCTATGGCCTTTTTCCAGAATCAGTTAAATTTTGCCATTTTACTGCCAAAACCACTGGCTGGGGCGTTTTCTTTTGCAAACCTTTTAAAAACCACCCTAATCTTTTAGTAAGGGCGTATATAAATTTCATGTTTATTACCAGTACGACGAATACTAACTGAACTCAAGTAGTCCTCCCTAACGACAACGTCGTTTTATCCATTCAACAGTCCAATGAACAATAATGCATATGAAAGAATCTGCAACGAATTTAACATTGATCCTTCAACTGACTTTAGACAAAAGTTAGATCGCAATCATGGTTAGGCACATTATATTTGTGGGGCGCAAAAAGAGAATATACTTATGACTACTGGCCTGGCCCACCCCTTTCAACCAAACGCACAAGTTAGATTGGGATCAATAGAACAAAAACCCCTAATGCTTGGAAAACATTTATCTTAGATGAAAGTGAAGGTCAAACAATCCCAGGAGTGCAAAGGCTTTAATGACTCCATACGGAAATACGTTTGGTGTCTATTAGTAGCACAACACAAAAACCAAGTCTAGCATACTAGACCAGTCTACAGGCTTTGACGCCGAAAAAAATTTTTCTAGCTAATTTAAAAGATGTTATTAACTCTGCTGTTGATTTGCCTGCCAGCATACAAAGGTTATCAAGACGTTCTTGCACATGCTAGGTCAAAGGTTGACTTGTTGTAAGGCCATGGATTATACATGCTACCCCTCTGACCTTAGACTGCAGATTGGCATGATACAGAAATTATAAAAATGAAATCCTCATAGTGGAGACGATCAAAACTTAGGCCCAAAATCAAGGCTTAAACCACAAGGCCCGCCCCATCCATTTTAAAAGAAAGTACTAGCCCTGAAGAAAGCGATCCTTTATAGGTTCCACAGCCAGAAAGCAGCCCAGAAAGCACCCCGCCTGTTGATCTACCTCACACTGACAGTCAACTAGCGAAAAGACAGCCCTCTTTTGTGTTTTTAATTTTTTACTGGTTTAGCCATCCCTTTATTTCACTAAAAATTAATCCAGCAGCTAGCACTCCTAACGTCCACAATGGTCAGCCATATAACCAGCTACCTTACCTTAGTAGACAAAACCCAACTAACAACACTGCCTATTATGCCGGTAGAGCATCAAGCGCTTTGGCAGCAAACTTCTTTAATAAGTTTTGCTAGATGATGCAATTGTTTTTAATCCAACTTTTACCGGGCTGAGGTGTTGGAGGCGTTACTGGTCCTGTTGGTTCACTGCCGGTTAAGCATAAACGAGTGATAGAGATAGCAAACCAACAGCCGTTAATATACTAACTATTGTAATTCCCTGTTCTCTGAACAGAATCCTTATTCTTTCGCAACGTAGTATTTTCATAAAGTATTCTCTTTATAGTTTCTTTGAATCTGGTTGTTTGTGATTCTAGATTTCCCTTTGAGAGTAGAAAACCACTTCTAAATGCCCTTCCCTTTTACCCATTAACTCCTGTATTTTCTGCTGTATTCTAGCTTTTCTTCTTGCCCTAAATTGTATATCTGCATTAGCCAGTTTATTTTTTTCTTCTTTTATCTCTCTATCTAGCTTACTAAGTTTTTGCTTTTTGGCATTAGTTCTTCTCTTATTTGTAAAGCGGCCTTAATCCCTCGGATTTGGGGATAGGCATGGGGATCGTCAATTGTTTCTAATGTTTTTCTGACTGTTTCCTCACTTAAAACTCGTTTCAATTTCTGTTATTATTTTCATGCTGTTCTATTTAAATCTTGAAGAGTATGTTTTGTATTTCAGATTGTGTTGGCAACTTTTCCCCCAAGTTCTGTAAACGACTAACGGCTTCAGCTCTAAGCTCTAAAAGGTTTAATTGTTCTGCCTTTGCAATAGGAGTTTTTCGCCAAATTTGGGTGCTTAGTTTTAAAAACGGGTTGGGTTTGGCGTTGAAGAAACTTTACGCGGTCTCCTGCACCAGTTTTTTATACAAATGCCCCCCACTTCCTCAAATCGTTGGGATAAAACTACTTCTGGCGGCTCTCGACCTAAGCTCCATAGAATGATTCAATTCGCTGCCCATAGTTCTTGACTTTTGTCTGGTGGTAAAGAACCCGCTCCTTCAATTTCTTCTTGCAATGAGGGGCCCCCCTCCCCTTCTTCAATCATCTTCTTCTTCTTCAACAGGAAATCAATCAGGTCATAATCTTCATCCATATTTTTAAATTTATTATTCTTTTTTGTTTTATAAAAAATGAACTCATACGGTTGCGACCTCGATCCTATTAGAAAAGAAAAGGGGAAACTTCCCGGCGGTAAAAGTAAATGGCAGACGTAATTAGTGTAAATACTCCATCAAAAGTTCACGGAAAGCTTATACAGTCAAGTTCCCGATCCTCCCCGACGATGTTATAATGCAGGACCGCTAAATTATCATTCATAATAGTAGACATCGCAGAATCATAATGCTACTGTTGTTGCTAATTTGGGCGGGCATTTTACTTAGAATCAATTGAGGTAAAAGACGTCTTGTACTAAAAGAAGGAGATATTTTCCTCTATTCTGATCATGGTGCTATAAGAAACAGAAAGAGAAAGTTTTTCAGGGGAAATAAAAAGTCCAAAGGGCCTCAAGCACAGGTTTACAGTGGGGTTTCGAAAGAATGATGTTAAAAAATGAGGCTAGAAGCAAGCAAAAATTGGCAACAGATTCTGCATTCTAGATTTTGACTGTTAAGCCATATGCCATATTCCCAGACCACTAAAAGAAAAACTTTATCATCGAACATTTAATCCTAGCAGTTCTTCATTCTGTCTGAAGCCTTTTAGCTAAGTACCGGTTAAGTGACATCTCTCTTGGTTGATGTTGTTACTACCCCGAATGGTAGAACAATCTTAACTCAGTATAAAAGTAAACGGTTATTTATTATGAAAAACGTTATGCACGGCCCATTACAGAAAATAAGAAGCAAGCGAGGACACTCTCTGGAACAACATCCCTCAAGTCCTAAAGTCATTTAAAAGGGAAAATTTTGTTCTTGTTTACTGAAGGAACAACTCCTTTTCAGAGAATCAAGAAGCGTTTTATAATCAAATTGAAATTTGAAGGGTGTAATTAAAATGGCAAGCCCATCATTTTGTATTCGGTCGCGTCTTTTAACTCACCAACTTTGATGAAAAAGATTTTTCGGGAGGTAGGCAAAGGAGAACGGTTGACGCGTAGTATAAAAAAATTCGTCTTAGATGTAAGCTGAAGAATCTTGATAAAAAAATGGCTGTGGTTAGGTTTTAGACCCATTTGACAACATTTTTTTAATGAAGAAAGGATTAAAAGATGGATTTTATAAAAATTAAATATATTCGCAAAGAAAACAGACGGATAGGGTCCATCCAAATGCATTTTTTATGGTTTGTGATGCTCAGTAACTTTGAAGAAAACGGGCTAAAAGAAGCGACTTTTTAAAATTAGAAAATTTCTAATAAAAAACAGGTTTTTGGATAGATTGAAGTTTGCCAAAGATCGCACTGTTTCTTATCTTGGGATTATGGGTGTGGGAAAAACGTCTCTACTTGATTTTTTACAACCAAAGTTTCCATTACGAGCCATGTTATATTCTCACAACCATTAACACAACAAGTCTTACAAAGAAAGGAATTTTATTTGGACAGACGAAAAATATTTTAGTCGACCCCAGCGAAAAAACGAGGCGACAGTTTAGAACATTACTATGAACTATTTGAGGGAACTGAAACACTGTTTATTATTAAAGACTGTTCAAGTTGAACGAGTCATTGTTTAAAAAAAGAAAAGCCTGTCAAAGCTAGCCTTTAGTGGCCGCCACGCCTTGTTTCTGTGTGGCTCTTAACTCAAAAATAAATTGCTGTCTTAAAAGACTTTAGATCGCAGTTTAAAATCGGTTGTATTATTTTACACTAAGGACAAAGATAGTTTTGAAGAATGTTTAAGTGAAAATTATATAATAAGGGCAAAGATGAGCTAAAAAATAAAAGAGCAGTTAGAAAAATCTAAACACGCTAAGCTATGCTTACGGACTGACCCTCCAGTTCAATACGTTTGTTTATTGTAGATTGTTAATTATAATTTGTTTAACATTTTTTTTTATTAAATTTATATTATAAAAATAATTTTCTCGGGGGCCAGAACCAAAACGGGGGCTAGCTCCTAAATGCACTGCAGTAGAGCAAAAAAACTAGAGACACAACTGAGTTTGATCTAATAGGAAGGCCAGGAAATGTTTATGGATTTGAGTACACGATGATGGGGTTTACAAATGAACAGAAATTGAAGAAAAAACTTCAGAAATATCCTACCCTAGAAGAGATAGAAATTTTAAGGGCAAACGATTTGGCAAACATAAATACAAACTCATAAAAAGGAGAATGCTTGGGGGTTGCTTCCGAAATTGATTGGAATTTAAAGTTTGACTACGAAGCCCTAAATGTATCCACGATAAGAAAAACAATTTTAGAAAAGCCTTAAATGCAGGTCCCTCTTTTTTAGCCTAGTTCCAGGAACAAAACCCGAAAAAACAGATTGAAATAACTAAGCGGGGTTCTGATATGTGTCTACAGAGGAAAGAATCCTTAGCCGAAGTAGAGAATGAAACTGTCGTCTTAGAATTTACTCCAATCGTTTTACAGGCACTACCTAGGCAAATGACAATGATTTTTCGCTTATTTATTACTCCTAGGGAGGGGATACTAGTTTGCCAGAACATTTGTTTAATTAGGGTTTACAATAAAGGCTGAAAGGCTTGGAGCTCCCTTAAACTCGTTATTGCAAAATTTTTAAAAACGGAGACGAAATAAACATCTTAAATCATCTGACAAGGTTACTGTGATGGTTGACAAAGACAAACTACTGTACTCGACTTTATTTTAATTTAAAATTAAAGTTGATTTATTGCGTTTTTACTCTGTTGATGAAATGCTGCCAGAAGGGTTAATTTAAAAAAAATTAATTTTAAAAATAAGCAATTTAAAAATGGAGGTTCAACAGTTTAGGTTAAAGCAAATAAAATGAACTTCAAAGGAAATAGAAAAGTGACTTGGATAAGTTTAGAGTTACTAGAAAGAAATATGCTAAAGCATTTAAATACTCTTTCTTATGTAATTACTGGCTCATCAGCTGTAGCTAGCGTAAGTGCGGGGTCTAGTGTTGCTGTTTTAGCCACTGGGGCTGGGGCGCCAGTCTCTTTTGCTTTTGGAGGGCTTGGGGTTTTGGTTTAGGCGCCATTCTATGATTGAAATGCGTTTTTTTAAAAAAATTAATCCTAAAATTACAAAGCACACTGCCATTGTAGCCCTAGCATCAGCAAAATTTGTTCATTAAGATTAAGAAAAAGCAAAACACTACAGGATAAAACATTACTGAAAGAATTTGAGAAGCTTATGGCTGACGGTGAAGATTACAGACGACACAAAATTGAACTTCAAAGGAGTGGAGAAAGACTTTTAATTCACGACAGGTAGACACTGATGCAATAAACAAAACATTGAAAAACAAACACACGATCCCGTTTTAAACCCAAATAGAGCAAAAAAAAAAAGTTTAACAAATCTATTTTTTTTGTTAGCCCACTGTGTTTGGGGGAACAAATTGCAGCTCTTCACGAACAAAGGATTTTTTTAGGAGCAGGCTTTTTAAAGAGAGAGGGTTTCCTTAAATAAATAACGGGAGGGGCGTTTTCATAATTCTTTCAACTTCATTTTACATCTATACTCCATATGGGATCTGTAGCTCTAATTCTACATCGCCCTGCCTCTCCAGAGCATACAAGTATCTTAACCTTTTAGTCCAAACGGCAATAGTTTTTCATTACCTTGGTCATCTTCAGTAAAGCTAATTTTTTAACTTGATTGCGTTCACTGGTTTAAGGCCTGTTGCTTTAAATTCTTCATTGTTCATGGCGCGTAAGACTGCTGGCAATTTCCCTAACCCATTCTGTGTTACGCGTTCTGTCCATAATTTCTCTGTGATATTATGGTAAACAGCGTTCAGCTAGATTCTTATTAAAGTTTTCTATAGTGCTTGTGTCGATGGTTGCCTTGGGGTCCCTCTCCTAACTGTAACTGGTTGTTTTTAAAAGCAGTTGGTTTACAGCTCCTTTGAACTCTTTTCCATCATCAACTTGAATCATTCTAGGATTTCTTAATGGACCTCTCATGTAAAATTTGTTGTAAAAGCCACAGCCACAGCAGTTTTAGCTTTTTATCTGTTAAAGGTTCAGCGTCTTTTTAATCTTGAAGCCATGTCAACAAATGTCAGAGCATACTTAAACTTTTTTCTTCTAACTTTGTCATGTGGAAATACAGCAGTCCCTTTGGGGGGTGTCATTTGGAACTGAATTAACAAATCTAAGCCTTATTATTCTTTTTTGGAGCAGGCAGATATATTTGCCAAATTGCTTGTTTTGAAGCCAGTCTTTCGCATCTGATTCAGACACTCTAGCAGCTTTACTTAGTTTTTCAATAGCATCTTTCCCCTTTCCCAAAACCCTTTAGGAGAATAATATATATTTTGGCTTATTCATAAGAAGGACTGTAATTTTTAATTGGATTTTAAATTGTTTGTGCAAGAATTAGATTGCTCCCATAGCACCCACAATAAAACAATTTCTGCTATTTTCGTTCTTCTGATGGTTCATAAAAGTCAGACAGTTCTGGAGGTGGTGTTGTTAGAAACTTCTTTCCTGTCACTAAGTTTAAAACTCATTCATTGCCTCATCAACGTCCCGTAAAAGTGTCTCTGCATGTCCCTGTTTTCTTAACTTTTATTAAAAAAGTCTAAGTGACAATTCGTCTTTTCTCATAAGCGTCTCTTGCCTTGGCTAAATCTTTATTGCTTTGTTATGACGTTCTCTCTCTTCACAACCCAATTTACTAAACATATAAATTGCTTCCAGAGAAGGCCAAGGGATTAACAATAGCTCCTCCTACCATCATAACTACTCCCGCCATCTTTTTATAAAATCAATATTTCTTATGAATTAAACTTTCTATGAACTAATATTTTCTGGGATAATCCCCTGTGCAACAAGAAAGTCTTTTGACGCAATCCCTGCAGTGATTACAACTATAACCTTAACAACGTCCTCAATGTCTAACCTTCCTAGGTCAGCCGGCTTCATTCTAAACATGTTTTTTGGTAACACCACTATAGCCTATACTAAGGCCGCTAATCACAGCAGAATGGTAAATCGTATGAAATCTTTTTTTTCACTCATCATTTATTACTAAAAAAATAATTAAAAAAATCATAATACGAAAGGTGCATGTCTATGTGTTTTTAATCAATAATCTTTGTTGTTAAAGCAAAAAATAAGGTTGCAACTAGTTTTTGGCGAATCTTCTATCTTTCCCATGTTGGGCGGCTTTATTCCTAACAAACATTTTGCAAGGGTTGAAATAGACTATAAAGCCAAAGATAGGCATGCATAATTAACCAACGTTAAAAATCATGGTTTTAAAAGTATTATATTATTTTTATTGCTTTTTAAAATGGATTGTAACGAACTATTAAAGTGTGAGGAGCAAGCAGACTACTCAATAGACAACTTTCATAAAAGAAAGATTTACGCTCTGGCTGCTTGTGGGAAAAAAAAGACAGTATTTAGGTGTTGAACTAAGTGGCGAACAGATCCCGCAACTGTCTAAATTCAGACGTTGAGAAGTAAATTACGCTAGGTAACGAAGCACAGTTAGGGTCAAAAATGGTTAGATCAGTAGGGCAGACAATGATTAGTCTATATGCAAAATTTTGTAAGTAAATGGCGCCATTTGATTCGGAAGAAGATTTAAAATATTGACTTATCACAAGAACCGGTTTAAACAAGTCCTAGAAACTTTGCATGTGACATGTATTACAGATTTGGAACTTTTTGTTATCCCTTCATCATGGGATTAATTACTTTTAATCATATTAATTTTGATCAAAATAAATTTAATCGCAATAAAAAAATGAGCGATCAGGAGAAGAAGACGCCGCAGGAAAAATCCGCAGGACAGACCGCAGGAGCAGAATGCGCCACAAGTGAATTTGCCCGCAAGTTTAATGTTCCGCAAGTGAGTAATGTTACTAAAATAAAAATCCTGGACGTTTTGAGGCTGGGCGTTTAAAATAAGGGTTGCTTATAAACCCAGCCGACCGCAAAGGGCCATATCGGGCTGTGAGGCTGGGGGTAACTAGCTGAATGGAACAGACTGAGGAAAAACAAACAATCAACAAAACCAAAATTATTAGATAGTAAAAAACATCGCCACCAGCACCAACACCCCAATTAACAACAACAACACAATCACAAACAAACAATAAGATGTATTATTATGTAATTTGGGTGTGTTGTTGTTGGTGGGGGGGGGGGGTTAGCATACAAAATGTCTAACACCATACTTAGCAGCAAAGTTACAAAAAACCCCACAACCCCAGTAAAAAGAAGAAGAGTCAGCTTTCATAAAAAAGAGCAACCCCTGATGTAGACCCATTTTTTTATGTAATATTTTTTAAAGAACTAGATAAAGTACAAGTTAAGAACTAAATAAGTACAAGTTAAGAACTAGATAAGTACAAGTTAAGAACTAGATAAGTACAATTTAAGAACTAGATAAGTACAAGTTAAGAACTAGATAAGTACAAAGTTAAGAACTAGATAAGTACAAGTTAAGAACTAGATAAGTACAAATTAGAACTAGATAAGTAAAAAGTTAAGAATAGTAAGTACAAGTTAAATTAGTTATAGAAAGTACTTTTTAAGTTAAGTGCAAGTAAAATTTCAAGTTAAGTGCAACAAAAAAAAGTTCTTTTTTTAAGTACTAGTTAGGTTCTTAAATAAATACTAGTTAGGTTCTTAAGTAAGTACTTGTCAGGGTTTTTGTTAGGTTCTTTAAATTAAGTACAAATTAGGTTTTAAGTTAAGTACAAGTCAAATCAGTCAAGTAATCTTTTAAAGTTCTCAATGTCCTACAGCATAATGAAAACTCAGGACTGACATAATTTTTCTTGTTATTGTAGAGACTAAATGATTTCTTATTAACAGCATGTTGTGTTTACTTGAGAAGTTGAGCGCAGATTTAACATTTGTGTGATGAAAAAACTTTGTTCTCAAAGAGACTTGCTTGTAGTTATCGTGAGAAATTTTTTTTTTTTACAACTTCTTTACTTATGCCTTTAGCCTTTTTCATTTCAGAAGTCTGGCTAGCAACGCTGTACAAACTTCGACCGCAAACCAAATATTCTTTGATAAAATGTCCCAAATTTAATTTATCCTTCATCTTTCCAATTACTTTCTTGTTAACATTGAATGTAAAGGGTTGTCTTTTGGATAGTCCCTGTGTCATACCAACCCATCAGTTCCTTTAGCCACTTCTGTTTCTAAGTCTTTGTAAAAGTCTTCTGTTGGGACGTTAGAATTAAAAATATCAGTGTCTGTGTAAAGAACTCTTGCTTCGGATACAGTGGTTTTTTTAAATAGTCGTACAGAAATTCTAACATTTAAATAACTTTGACAGCTCTAAACAAATAAAGCCGATAAACACCAGCTTGTCCAACTTAACATCCTTTTTCTTTATCATAATACCAACCAAGCTGTCGTTAAATCTTCTAAAGTCTTTATAGTTTGGTTTAGAGGCAAACTTATTGCTTGGTTTTCTTTTGTAATTAATTTTACATCTTTAAAGTTTGTGTGGATTTTCCATGTTTTGCCAAAACAGCTGTTGTTCATCAGTTTAAAAAGTTTTTTTCTGAAGCATCAGTGGCTTGGGTTCTAGATCGTTTTTCTTCTTGATGTATGGTCTTCATAAAGGGTTTGATCACAAATAATTATTTTTGTTTAACGGCTGTCAGTTTCAGTCCGTTGTCTTAAGTAAAACTGTAACAGTCTGTAATGACAGACATATTTAGTTTTGTGGCGAAGATTGGGAACAAGTTTAGGCGGTTCTGTTGGAGGTCATTTTTAAGCTTTCTGCGGCCCGAGGAAAATCGTTGTGAAGATCGTTTTAATTCTTTAGGATATTCTAAGTCTACTTCTAAGATTAGTCCTGCTGGGTTATCAGGCGTAAGCTGTGACAACATGCCCCGCACAGTGTTAAAATCATGAGGCCTCTTTTATCATTGTAAATTTCTTAGTGGAAGCGGGTGGCTCATGGCCCACATCCATACAGATTTGTTGGCGTCTAAGTACATTAGATAGTTGGATGGTTTAGTGGGGTCATAAACGTCTAAATATTTGTTGTTGGCTTTTTCAGTAAGGATGTGAGGCCATGCTAAATACCTCCCCTTAGTCCGTCTTCAATCATCTGAAATGTGGTAGATCAATATTAAGTCAATCTGGATGTTTGTAGACTTTAAGAATGCATCCCCAAAAAAGGGCCGGGCGCAGAATGTAATGCGATGAGTCTAAGCTGTAATGTTTTTATGCATGTAGTTCGTAATTTTGAAGACGTCTGCCAATAAACACACGTCAGCAATTAAAAATTGATCATGATAATCACCCATTGTTTCGCAGTGTAATTCTGTCCAGGCTTTCTGAGCGTATTCATGTCACGCATCAGTTATGTCCTTTCCTCTAAGCTTAGAAAAGAAAGCACCTTTAGGAGGAAGTGAGTCTTCGTCAAAACTTTCCCACGAGTCCATGTATTCATAGGTAAAAATCCTTTACGCACCAAAGACGGACAAAGTATTCTTTAGTGATTGGAAAGTCTTGTAGAGATCCTGCTAACTTAAACCAAACTACCCAACAGATGTTGGGCAATAGTCATAAAAGGAAAACAGTTTAAGAGTAAAAGTCATTTCTTTTCTGAAGATTGTGCAATGCAGGTAACCCTCTTATATTCAGAGTCACTGCTTGCATGAAAAATGAGAAATCGTAGCTCGTAGGTTATGAAAGAAGATAGGCAGTTTCCATGTCTTAGGGTCAACCTTAAGTTAAGATTACAATTGTTGTGTGCTGCTCCTCTGAATTTGCCAGTAATGTGATCATGGTCTCTCACTGTGTCACCTAATAATTCTCTGTTACATATCCAACAGTGAGTGGCTGAGTCATAGCGTTCTTGGTCTTCAGAAGTCATAACAATGTCTAAAAGATTTAGTTGGTTGGATAACTGATTACGAAGTTGTTTCATCTGATCTAAAAATCTACTAGCTGCGTCGGTGTCTCTGTAAATCTCTGGACGTGTGTGTGCTCCGTCTGACTTAACAACAATAAACGCATAAGAACAGATCTGATGGTGGGTTAATAAGGTTGTTTTTTGTTCTTGCTGTTGTGGGCCATAGTACTGCGGTAAGAGCGATTCAAAGTCAGCATAAACCACATACGGGCTCATTTGCATTTTGTGTAAATTCTTAAAACTAACTTTAGAGCCCGGTTTAGGTGTGAGGAGTTTAGTTTCACAGTCTACAAAACTTTACAATAAGTTCTATGACTGGCAGCTGCTTCTATAGTAGGAATTCTAACCAAACACCTTCTACAAAGCCCTTGTTTAGCGCAATTTTTTGATGTAAAACCCATAAGTCTGCTTATTGTTCTGATTAATACATAATGACTCTTTGTACTATCTGCAAACAGTATCAAGTCTACATGCTTGTCAAGTGATTCGCCAAAAGTAGGAGCGTTGGGAGAAACCCTTAGAGGCACTAGATCGGCTTCTACAGACCATGTGTATACGTTTACAGTGATTGGTTTGTTTTGTTCTTCAAACTGAAATATACTTTCTATGCTTACTGGAAATGTTATGTTATCAAAGTTCAGATCTTGCTTATATTGTTCATAATTAGATACTCTTTCAGCGTTCTTTATAACAGGGTGTAAATGCGCTAAAACGCACCACATAAAACACATGTTGTCAGGATTTTTTATGTTTAAGACTGCTCGTTTTAAAACTAACTCTTTTGGGAGAGGAAGGTGAGAATTGCCAACTATAGGATAAAACTTTGTTTGTCTTAATCTAATTTCAAGGACTGTCCCTTCAGACCAGCCAGAACCCCTTAACTTTGCTTCTTCACTTGCGTGGTTAAACTGTGTAAGCATGTAATCAGCCCAGTTAGAGTTAAAGTCATGATAGCTGATTACTTCTTTTTGTTTAGTTGAAACCCAGACTTCCATGCTAGTATCATCAGGCGTTATATAATCAATCAGAACGGTCAACAGCACTTTTACTGGCGGCTCCATCTGAAGAGACTCTGGGATTTTAGAAATAGCATGTGCCACGCTTTCATGAACGTTTGTGGGGTTAATGATGTCCATGCCTACTTCACTAAACATATTGCTTAATTGTTTGTCACTGCTAAATATTTCTTCCATTGTATATAGTTTTCCATCCTCGAATTTACTTGTGAGGCTCATTTTTTAACTCAAATATTTACGTAAATCAAAAAAAAACAAAATGTATATAAAAGTAAGTAAAACGCGCTTTTTATTCTTCACCCAAGCCTCGCAACACTTCAAGACACATTAACCTTACAATAACGCCTGCTAATATTTTAGCTTTTTCTGAATCACTACAGTCAATGTTTATCACTTTGATTGCTTCGTTAAACAGTTCACTGTGATCTTTTATTATATTGTCTATGTCATTCTCAAACCCAAATTCACTAAAATCAATGTTTAATAATTCCATTGTTTCGTCAAATAGTTCATTACAATTCTTTAAATCAGATTCACTGAGCTCGACAGCCATTTTTAAATCTAAAATAAATAAAAAATAATTTTAAATTGAACTGTTATTCATAGTCTTTTCTAATCGCAAACCCTGATCCTCAACAAAGTGAATAACTACTCCTTCAGGGACGGTAGAAACAGTTAGATTATCGCCCATAAAATCAGAATCCATATAATCAATTAAAATAGCAAACAACTTTATAGTTGGTTGTGCCCAAGAACCTTGTGTTTCACTCATAAACTTCTTCACTCTTGGTTGTATATTTATGTGATTAAAAAGATCAGTAATTGATTTTTCAAATCTGCCCCTTAACACTGATAGCTGATTACTTCTTTTTGTTTAGTTGAAACCCAGACTTCCATGCTAGTATCATCAGGCGTTATATAATCAATCAGAACGGTCAATCAACCTTCCATTTCAACTTGTAAAGTATATTAGTAAGCCTTTTAATTTCTTCAAGCTTCATTTTTTAACCAAGAATAAAATTAAATAATCAGTTTCTCTTGTAAATTTAACTGTTATTCATATCCTTTTCTAATTGTAAACGCGATTTTCATTAAAGTGAATAGCTACTCCTTCAGGGTCGGTAGAAACAGTCAGATTAACATCTTCAGGAGCCATATAATCAACTAAAATAGCAAACAGCTTTACGACTGGTTGGGGCCAAGAATGTGGTATTTTACTGATGGCCTGCTTCACGCTTTCTCGCATATCTATGCGATTAAAAAGATCAGTAATTAATTCTTCAAACCTGTTTCTTTAACTCTTCTTCGCTACTGTCTTCACAATCCATCTTTATCTCCAACTCCATAAATATATTACTAAGCTCTCTATATACTTCGGGCTTCATTTTTTAAACCAGAATAAAAACGTCATTTAAAAATTAATTAATTCTGTAAACCCTTAATTTATATACCCTGGCAGAGAATGTAAATATGTTTGTTCACGATCACTCTATCTTATCCAGCACGTAAGCCCCCGTTTCAATGTGTTAATAACGTCGATTTTTAGAGGTTTTTGAGGTGTTAATTTTATTTGTAAAACAAGTGTTAAATTTGGTCAAAACTAATATGTGATGGACGTGATGTGTATGTGAAAAGGGGGGTTTTCGTGAAAAATAAGATGGGTGAGCTTGAACATACATATTTACATTCTCTGAAATCGCAAATCAAAACGGTGCGTTTTTAATGTTGTTCAGTACATTTAAACCCATGTCATCAACTGTCCACTTTGAGTCAAGAGAAAAAGAATCATTTAGATAATCCTCACGATAAAAATGATTTGAAACCATTTTAGTAAATATTCGTAATGTACATAACACAACTACAATATAAATCAGCTCATGAAAAGAACGACTGAACGCTTATCAGTAAAGGCCAATAACGATGACGACAAGCAAACATAAACCCGCTTACAAAAATACACATTCAAAGGGGGGAAAAAAAAACATACCCCCAAAACACCATACAACATTTATGGTCACAAGTGCTCGAAACAAACAATCTACCAAGAAAGGAAGCTATGAATTGACTCAAAAAGACAGTTCCCACCGTTTTTGTTTGTTCGTTTATTTGTTTGTTTGTTTGTTTGTTTTTTTTTGTTTAAAAAAAAAATCTTTTCAAAGAGCTTTAAAGGAATTAAAATTCATGTGTATGCGTGTGTGCATGCGTGTGTGTGTGTGTGTGTGTGTGTGTGCGTGTGCGTGCGTGCCTGCGTGCGTGCGTGTGTGTGTGTGTGTGTGTGTGTGTGTGTGTGTGTGTGTGTGTGTGTGTGTTGCGAGAGAGAGAAAGAGAAAGAGAGAGTGTCTGTGTGTGTGTGTGTGTGTGTGTGTGGGGGGGGGGGGGGGGGGGGGGGTGGTCCGCATAGTTATCAACATTTTCACATCATATGCACAGGAAAGAGGAAGAGATGGAACAGGAGTTCATGTTGAAGAAATAGTAAATGGAAACACAACATATGCACAGAAAGAGGGAAGATGAAACAGGAGTTCATGTTGAAGAAATAGTCAATGGAAACACAACATATGCACAGGAAAGAGGGAAGATGGAACAGGAGTTCATGTTGAAGAAATAGTAAATGGAAACACAACATATGCACAGGAAAGAGGGAAGATGGAACAGGAGTTCATGTTGAAGAAATAGTCAATGGAAACACAACATATGCACAGGAAA
>CM031623.1:3187651-3242651 GCA_018398815.1 Conus ventricosus | reverse complement strand
TCCACTTTCACCCCCCCCCCTCCCAACCTCCCCCAATTTAGCATCCCCCACCTTCCACCGAACCTTCCCCCCAACTTCCCCCCCCCCAACTTCTCCCAACTTTCCGTCCCCCCACCTCCCCCCCCCCCAACCTTCCCCCAACTTACCGCCCCCCCCCCCCCAACCTCCCCCAATTTAACATCCCCCACCTTCCACCGAATCTTCCCCCAACTTACCGCCCCCCCCCCCCCCAACCTCCCCCAATTTAACATCCCCCACCTTCCACCGAACCTTCCCCCAACTTACCACCCAACCCCCAACTAACCCACCCCAACCTCCCCAAACTTAGCCACCCCAACCTCCCTAATTTAACATCCCCCACCTTCCACCGAACCTTCCCCCCAACTTACCCCCCCCCCCCCACCCTCCCCCAACTTAGCATCCCCCACCTTCCACCGAACCTTCCCCCCCCCCCCCCAACTTACCCCCCCCTAACCTCCCCAGACTTACCCACCCCAACCTCCCTTAATTTAACATCCCCCACCTTCCACCGAACCTTCCCCCCAACTTATTACCCCCCCCCCCCTCCAACCTCCCCAAACTTACCCACCCCAACCTCCCCCGAACTTCCCCTCCCCCCACTCACCCCCCCCCCCCCAACCTCCCCCAACTAACCCCCCCCCCCCCACCTCCTCCCAGCCTACCTCCCCCAACCTCACCTCCCCCACCTTCCTCAACACTTTTCCACCAACCTCCCCCCCCCCCCCCTCCTCCCATCTAGCCCTCCTCCACAGGCCCTGACAACTCTAAGGGACGTGCTGCAAAGGGAAGAGGCCCAGACAGTGATTCACGTGTTTTCTGAAGGTGTCAGAGCTACTCCGCGCGTGATCTCATCTCACAGCATAGCTAAAGGTTTGACCTCCTCCACCAATGAACGGTGCTGCGTGTAAACACGTGACGATGCGCGCCATCGCAAAACGAGCGGCGAATTGAGAACTGAATTGATGTACACCCTTAGCCACTAAAACAGTAAGGTGCAAAAGAAATGCCTTAAGACTTGCATTTTCTAAACTGTGTGCAGCTTCTTTGAATAATGCCAGCTTCACCTACAAACACTGTGGGGTGACCAAAGCCTTTGGAAAAAAAAAAGAAAACTAGCCTGGTCACGTTGATGGGATGGAAGAACAAAGCTCTGCGTGAATCGTCACATCAAAGCAGTACAACGCGAAAGATGCGGCGACGTGATTGACACTACACCTTGGCCTACATTCGATCAAATCCAAGCCTTTTTGGGAGGTAAGTTTTTTAATTGCTTTTGCTGAATATTTCCCTTTTCTCTCTCTCCCCCCCCCCCCCACCCTCTCCCTTTCTAGGATTTCGTTTTCACTCCCTCCTCCCACCTCTCCCTTTCTATGATTTCTTTTTCACCCCCTCCCCCCTCCCTCTCCCCTTTCTAGTTTTTTTTTCACCCCCCCCCCCACCCTCTCCCCTAGGATTTCTTTTTCACCCCCTCCCCTCCCTCTCCCCTTTCTGGGATTTCTTTTTCACCCCCTCCTCCCTCCCTCTCCCTTTCTGGGATTTCTTTTTCACCCCCTCCCCACCCTCTCTCCTAGGATTTCTTTTTCACCCCATCCTCCCTCCCTCTCCCCTTTCTGGGATTTCTTTTTCACCCCCTCCCCCTCCCTCTCCCTTTCTAGGATTTCTTTTTCACCCCCTCCCCCTCCTCTCCCCTTTCTAGGATTTCTTTTTCACCCCTCCTCCCTCCCTCTCCCTGGCGAGCTCCTTCGTGTCACCACTCCCAAACTTTAAAATAATAAAATTGAACACGAAATGAGGCAGGGAACAGTAAACAATAAACAAGTAGGGGAACTTTTGCCCCCATAAGAAAAACCTAACTCGACTAACTTTTATTCAAGACTTGAGCGTCACTGATGTGTGTGTGTGTGGGGGGGGGGGGGGGGGGGGGGGGGGGGCTAAACTAGTCCGTAATGTATTTCTACAACGTCAACTGCATTTAATGAAAAGTTCTAGTTTAGACAGACTCTCTTTAAGATTCTTTCGGGTCGTGCTCCCCCTTCAATTACAGAAAAATGTAGATTAAATGAAAATCGCCATATTCATGAAATTGTAATACCCCGTCCAAGAATAGATATGTTTAAAACCAGTCTTCATTACTCTGGCGGCTTCTTGTGGAACCGCATTTCACCCTCTCTTGATGTTCATGCCAGCATATATAGCTTTAAAAGGGCACTTCATACCCAACTGATGACAGAATTTTCCAATCATGCTCTTAAATTCTCTCTCTCTCTCTCTCTCTCTCTCTCTCTCTCTCTCTCTCTCTCTTATCCGTTTCTCTGTCTCTGTCACACACACACTCTCTCTCTCTCTCTCTCTCTCTCTCTCCTCACTCTCTTTCTTTAGGCATTGTCTTCTGTTTTTTTGTGTAACCATTTCCTTTTTCTATTTACAGCGTTTATGTATGTTTACTTCAGTTCTATATTAATCTTGCTGATGTTATTGTATTTTCTATAGATTTCCCTTTGTTAAGGGCCGGGTGTAAAAAAAGCCATTTCGTGCTTATTCCGCTTTTTCTCATTAAAAAAAGATTCGTTCGTTCTCTCTCTCTCTCTCTCTCTCTCTCTCTCTCTCTCTCTCTCTCTCTCTTCTCTCTCTCTCTCTCTCTCTCTCCACCTTTCTCACTACCCCACGGTCTTTCTCTCTCACTCTCTCTTTGAAATGTCCTCTCCGTCTCCCTCTCTCTTTTCTCACACATCCACCTTCCCCACCACCCCTGTCTGTCTCTGTCTCTCTCTCTCTCTCTCTCTGTCCCTCCCTCTTCACATTCTACCTCCCCCACCACTCCTCTGTCTCTCTCTCCCAATCTCTCTCTCCCTGTCTCTGTCTGCCTATGTTGTCTGTCTTTTTCCGTGTTCGTGTGTGTGTGTGCGCGCGTGTGTGTTGCGCGCACGCTCAGCGCACTTGGTGCTATTGATGGAAAGAAACGAGGTAAGATTTCTGCCCCTCCAACTACTCGCTTAAAACTCATGTCTGTACTGGGAAGGATTTCTTCTGGTAGGGTTTATGTGCAGGATCTTTCTAATTAAAGTGTTTTCCCTTCACTTTTAAGCACTTGCACATTCACACACACGAACTCTGCCTTGCCAGGTCAGTCCTGGAGCCCGGCCCAGTCTCTCTCTCTCTCTCTCTCTCTCTCTCTCTCTCTCTCTCTCTCTCTCTCATCACCCAGTCGTTCTGATAATTAGTTTGCCATTTACATTCATTTGCATGAAAATTCATTTCGTGTGAAAAACAAAGCACCCTGCTGTGCTTTGGTCTACCACGCTTGTTGGATTTGATTGATTGATGAATCGACGAGTAAACTGAAAGACTAGCCAACTGACCGGTCAGTTAATATGATAAGCTACCTAGTATACTAACCAATGAAGCAACCAACCATTTTACAAACTGTCAAGTTAATGTTGCAGACACTGACATTTGCTATCTGTTGCTGTACAGCTGATGACCTTTTATTTGTCTTTTAATGACAATTAATGTACCAAGTGGGGAGAGAAGGAGCAGTGAACAGATATTCCCCTCCCCAATCCCCTTCCTCAACTTTCTTATCCCCCCCCCCCTTTCCCAATAGACCGTTGCATTGCTCCAACAGATGAAATAATCGGTTCGTTGCTGAGTTTACTAACCGACCGTCTCTCCAGCCCTACGCTATAGTTAGATAACTGTCTTTTTTCGTTTATAACAGACACAGGAACCAGACCTGAGCGACAGCCCTACGCTATAGTTAGATAACTTGTCTTTTTTCGTTTATAACAGACACAGGAACCAGACCTGAGCGACAGCAAAGGATCAGAGCTTCCATGGGCATCCACCTGGTGGCCTGCTGTTCTCCGTGACACCTGGAAGTGAACCTTTTCCATGAGGTGCGCCACAAGGTGGCCGCTGTTCTCCGTGACACCTGGAAGTGAACCTTTTCCATGAGGTGAGCCACCTGGTGGCCCGCTTTTCTCCGTGACACCTGGAAGTGAACCTTTCCATGAGGTGCGCCACAAGGTGGCCCGCTGTTCTCCGTGACACCTGGAAGTGAACCTTTTCCATGAGGTGAGCCACAAGGTGGCCCGCTGTTCTTCGTGACACTGGAAGTGAACCTTTTCCATGAGGTGCGCCACAAGGTGGCCCGCTGTTCTCCGTGACACCTGGAAGTGACCTTTCCATGAGGTGCGCCACAAGCGCAGACATGACGGTGGCCAAGCAGCTTGAAGGAGACAACTCTGTGGGGATGTGATGGAATCTGCAGGCAACATTAGTCATCAAGGAAACTGGACTCCATGTCTGAAGAGGCGATGGACGACAACAGCATTCATCAAGAGAGCTGGACTCCATGTCTGAAGAGGCGATGGATGACGACAGCATTCAAGAGAGTGGACTCCATGTTGAAGAGGCGATGGTGACGACAGCATTCATCAAGAGAGCTGGACTCCATGTCTGAAGAGGCGATGGATGACGACAGCATTCATCAGAGAGCTGGACTCCATGTCTGAAGAGGCGATGGATGACAGCATTCATCAAGAGAGCTGGACTCCATGTCTGAAGAGGCGATGGATGACGACAGCATTCATCATCAAGAGAGCTGGACTCCATGTCTGAAGAGGCGATGGATGACGACAGTATTCATCATCAGAGAGCTGGACTCCATGTCTGAAGAGGCGTGGACAACAGCATTCATCAAGAGAGCTGGGACTCCATGTCTGAAGAGGCGATGGATGACAACAGCATTCATCAAGAGAGCTGGACTCTATGTCTGAAGAGGCGATGGATGACGACAGCATTCATCAAGAGAGCTGGACTCCATGTCTGAAGAGGCGATGGACGACAGCATTCATCAAGAGAGCTGGACTCCATGTCTGATGAGGTGATGGACGGACAGAATTCATCAAGAGAGCTGGACTCCATGTCTGAAGAGGCGATGGATGACGATGACCGAGAACCTTTTCTTTTTCCGCCGCTGTCGTCACATACACGATGTCCGCATCCAAGTCCTGTCCCGTGCGTGCAGAGAAAGACGCGCACTTCTCATCCACAGGAAGGTAGGCATCCTCCAGACCTGGTAAGGATAGCATTTCCAATCAGAGAAATATGAACAGATTTCCGTCAGTAGTATACAACTTTGACCTTTTTAATGTTATGGGCTCTGTCGTCTCCTGAATTTCCACTGTCTTTGCATCTCTCTCTCTCTCTCTCTCTCTCTCTCTCTCTCTCTCTCTCTCTCTCTCTTCTCTCTCTCTCGTGTGTGTATACACTTGTGTACACAAGAAGTGAGAAGGGGAACACCTTTGCAATGGATGGTGGCTCACTCATATGTATGCATGTTGGGGCCAGGAGGGAGAAAGAACACAATACGTAGAACAGATACACGAAACCGTCACTTTGTAAAGACATAAAAGGCACAATGCATGAAATAACCTATGTATAGCCTGTGTTAATTACTGAATCAGTGGCATAGATATAGACCTGACACATCAGCACTTAGAGTCAGTATGAGACCAGGGCTTGTGTCGTGTTGACTTAAGTCAAAAACGATTTAAATACCATCACAAAAAATGTCTCATCTCTTATGTCCCAGTAATGTCTTGAGATTTAGATTGCCTATATAACTTTGTTCTTGTTAACACCTTCCTCCTGTTTGGGCAGGAGCCCAAGCTACCCATTGACGACCACCTGGGACGTTCCACCACAACAACGGCAGGCACTGTGGACTGAATATGGCAACACCATCAGCGACTTGGGATAGCTCACCAGGAGGCACTTGATCGTGTACATGACATCCAGCCATCATCTCCAGGTTGGCGACTATGTCTACGTACACGACTGGGTTCTAGGCCACACAGGATCCAGGATTTCTGGCAGCCTTACCCACACTGTGTCACTGCCAACCCACATGAGCAGATGTATGCTGTCCTGTTAGGTGGCCAGAGAGGGTTGTCAAACAAAGACCTCCTCCTATCCGCCGATCTCTCAGATGAGGAACCAGAGCCTTTGCCATGGCAACAACCTGTACCTTTTCTGCTGACGCCTTGGACGGAAGAAGAGATGTTGTTGACGCCACATCACGTCCGAGGGCACAGGAACCACTGGCGCCTGGTCCCCCCTCATCTTCCAGCTGGTGTTCTCCCTCCACCAGCCCAGTGCCGCTCCACGGAGGTCACAACGCCTCAAGAATGAGGTAAGGCTTAGATGAGCAAAGTGAACATAGTGTACATGCAGGTTACCCTGCAACCCGTAGACAGATATCGTGACTCCGATTACGCATTAAGGCATAATTTTTGTGCCATAAAATCGGTAATTTTTTCCATGATTACTCATTCATATTTGCTTTTAGCTACTATTCTGTTTCATTAAGATAATTTTGTTCCAAGCACATGCTGACCATACTCCCTAGCTGACGCCTGGGCTCAGATGCACAGAGTGCACAACATTCTGGTATGATGCGCAGAGCATAATCAGGTAGGTATCCACCTCATGTATGCCCCCCCGAGTTCAAAATTCCTATACAGTGCGAGCCACTTCCACCTCAGAATTAAGCATGATTTGCCATCACAGACGTTGGGTTACACTTGATTGGGGGCAGACAAGTATGTGGTTAGAGTTGGGAGAGAAGGGGTGGTTATGGAGTAAGATGTAGGTAACAGAGGGAAAGTTGGTATGCATAATACGTAAAGGAATATGGTCTATTGATGGAAAGAAGCGAAACGAGTGAATCGGAAAGCAGCTTTCTATTAATAGGTTATCTGCTATCATGGAAGTAAATGTGGACATAGCCAAACAAGCCCTGTGAGAAGTTCAGAGCATGGAACAAGGATTTTTTTCCTCTTTGACACGTGCATTGCCCACAAGGCCACATGGGCACTCTGGACTGACTCATTTGCTGTGCAGACATTACCAAAACGTGGCTCCAGGAGTTCGATTCCTGCTTCAGCCAGTGAAGGATTCCAGCACCTCATGCCTTGATGCCTGACTACGCTGGTGTCTGCGGATATCGTTTCCTGTGTGCACCTCTTCCTCCTCAGCATGTGGGCATCTGTCACCAAACCCTGATAAGGCGCAAGGACACAGACCCTCTGTATGTGTTACGATTCAGTGAGAAAAAATCTTGGAAGAAATCAAGAAATGAAGCAACTCAGTGCGTGTATCCTTTTGGCGTTTCTCCTGTGAAATTGTACTGATCCAGTCTGTGTGATATATGAATGAATGTCCTCATCTTCATCGCTGGCATACTGATTTATGGACTTGGTAGGATATGTATCTTATTGTTTGACATTTTGGGTGTTTGTATCATACATCCATAACATGTGTGATGGGCTTTGGGGATGATTTTCTCACTTGAATAAAGTATAGTTTGATATGTTTAAGGGGGCTAAAAATATTGTGTCCACATCACACTTCCCATCTTCCATTTCATCGTGTTCCCATTTTTCATCCATTCACCAGCATCGGCCCCTGGCCCCAATTCCAAATAGAAATCTGAGCGCAGTCTCATTTCTGCTCCACCAATGGAAAAGTGTATTCTTCCATTCTTCCACAGTTCACGAGACACGATATTGATATTTGGTTGGTTTGTAACCTATCCATATTCCTAGAAATCCACCTTAGTTCACGAGACACCGATATTGATATTTGGTTGGTTTTGTAACCTATCATATTCTAGAAAATCCACCTTAGTTCACGAGACACCGATATTGATATTTGGTTGGTTTGTAACCTATCCATATTCTAGAAAACCCACCCTGGACTTTTTAGCACACATATTCGCTCTGATCTTGCTTGTTTTGGTAAGGACTCCGCAGCTATGTGGCATGTGCACAGCTTTTAGGAAGGAGGGTGGGAACTGGGAGAAAGTAAATGAAATGACCAAAAGTCGTGGCTAAAAACCTAAATTATGTGTCGCTACATCAGAAAAAGGGGCTGGAAATTTGCAGAAATGGGAAGAGGATGAACGAGATGAGAAGGATGATCAGTGAAGTGGTTACGCAGCTGTAATGGAGAAAGATAAATTAATGGCAGGAGGTGGAAAATAGAAACGGAAGACAGAAGAGAGAAGTGTGCTTAGGAAAGATCACTTGAGACGATCACTTATTGGGGGAAATGAAGCCAGATGTGAAGATATTGATGAAAATGAGATGGGTCAGAAAGCCGTTAGAAAATTACAAGGACATATAAGTTGGTGACACTCTCCAGTGTCTGTTTGCCTATGTATTTTTATGTTTACTTGCGGCAATGACATGCTTTTCATTACCTTTCGCCCCGTTTTTTCTTGTGAAAAATCAATGAAATGTCAGTTTGTAGCTCACTCTTATTTTTATTAGATATCAACAGTTTAGCTAAATCACATACACATGCCGTTTGTTTCCTTTTCAGTTTTTTTAATTATTCTTTTTTCGTGATCTGATTTTTTTTAACGCAACTATATTTTGTTTGTGATATTGACAGACCAGAAAAAGGCTGTCTTGTGGGCTGGATCATAATGATTACATCCAAAACTTGAAGCCTGTGTGTCGTTGGGGGTATAATCAACAAAATTCAAAACGGATTCCAACCAGGTTCTTTCTTGTCTTCTCCCTTCATCCCTTGTTTTCCGACTCTCTTCCGTTTTCCTTCCACGCTTTCCACTGTAGCCCGACCGTTCCATTTTCCCTTGCTGACCCTGATCCAGCTCAGTCCAGTCCTTACTTTCATTTCTTTGCCACACACCCTTCTTGTTCCTTCCCACCCTCCCTCCATGTTCTACCTTATTACCATCCATTCTGTTAATTCCTTTCATGTCTTATATCCAGATTTGGCCACTATCCTATTCCCTCGCTTACCTTCCCGCACGCGTGCGTACACACACACACACGCACACACACACACACACGCTCGCCCTAAACACATCCCTTTTCGTTTCCAGCATTGTCATGGCTACCCCAACGCATTCCCCAGTTCATTTTCCCATCCATTCTTTTTTCATAAAAGTGGTAAATAAACTGGAATGGCCATATGCCTTGTCACTGCCATTGGTTGTAGACTCACTTCCTGCCATGTCCATCTCTTCGTATCCTGACCAACCACTCCTACCCACTGTCACACCTGGTGAGACTATAGACTCTCTCCCTGCTATGTCCAACTCTTTCTATTCTAAACGACCTCCCCTATCTGTTGTCATACTTTTGAGCTCATAGACTGCTTCCCTGTTAGTCCATCTCTGTCATTACTGACACGCCTAGCCACTGTCGTACGTGTGTGTGCGTGCGTGCGTGCGTGTGTGTGTGTGTGCGCGTGCGCGTGTGTGTGTGCTGTTCATGGTGAAATGCTGATCTTTATTGAGAATGATCTCCAGTTCCTGCAGCTCTATTCAAACCCTCTTTGTTCACATTTTTTCCAGTCAATCTCGTATTTCATTTTTCTTTCCATTTCATTCCATCCGCCTTATTCCGTTTAACATGAGTACAGACCCTCCAGCCATCTACTCCCTTCCACAGCTCTTTTCAATCTCCTTGCCTCATTCTGGCCCTTCTCCCTACGCACACTTTTTTGTCACCTCCCTTACCATCTGTAACTTCTCTTTTCCTCACTTCTCAGTTCTCATGGCTGTTTATCCCCTTGGCAAGACTTCACTCGTTTCCTGTTCTGTGTGCTCCAGAGTTCATTGTTTGCATTTCCTTCATTTCAACAGTCAAGTTTGACCATTGTCACTGTCCCTTCTGCAGTTTCCGTCCTCTTCCACATATTACACAGTCTTCATTGTTAAGTCCCTTTGATCTTGAGGTCACTGGTTATTTGCAATGTATTGCTGCTTTTCTATCCATTGATGCGTTGAACTAAACATATGTCAATATCCCTGTTCTACCTCTCTCCGATTTTACCAACATTCCCACAGCTGTTTCTGCTCAAAACATTTGCATTCCAGTTCTCTTGTAATCACGGCTGTGCCATTTTCCTGCTTTACATCCTTTGCTGCTTCTCATCTTTCACTAATTTTTCGCTGCAGGTTTTTTCAGCGTTTCAATCGACCTTCCACCTATCCTATTCATCTCTTTAAATTTATCTTCTCCCAAATTGGCACTTCCCACAAATGTTCGGTATACCAAATCATTTGTTCCCATTTTCTTTTACTTGCATTCAGTTCACTACTTCTCCTTTGATAAAACTGTTTTCCTTTGTCCCAATATCTCCTGTTTATTTTTTAAGTAGTCCCCTTTCCCGTAATTGCAAACCTTACTATTCTCACATGATGCAGCACTACTTGGGTTTTTTTTGTCTTTAGTTCAAGGTGGCTTCCTTAGGTTTCTATCCCCTTATATTCTGCATGTTTCTTGATATATTCACATCTTTTTGTTATCAGTGTTAGGAGCCAAAATACCACTAAACACACATTACACAGTGGAAAGTAATGCTTTATATAATACACAGCAGAAAACAGCCATGTGATTTTTCAGCAAATTTATCTTCTCCAGAACTCGCAAACATGACATAAAAATGCGCGATACGGTGTTCCCAAACTATACAGACAGCAGTCCGCTTCTTTCATTTGGGAGGAGGAGGGGGGGGTGTTTACGAGGGTTGTTCAATTTAAGATGACACTAGGCTTGCCATTTGGAAACGAAGCACCGCACAGAAAAATGTTTATACCAAACACAACTTTAAAGTTTACCTGATTAGAATTGCAGAAAATAAAGTTGACGTCATGACGCAACTCGGAGTATGACGTAATTACAACTGTGTTTCAAACAGCTGAGCCTGAAAAAATGGACGTCACCAATGAGCAATTTCGTTTCTACACTTTCACAAGGCTACAACTTGGTGACGATTGTAGGAGGATACACGCAGATTTGCAAGCTGTTTACGGAACGGATTGTGTGTCTTACCGCACAGTTTGCAGATGGGTCAAACAATTAAGAGCAGGTAGGGCGCCATCTGATTGGGGTAATCGTGCAGAGCGAGCTTTACCAGCTCGGAACGAACAAAACATTGCATTTGTGAAAAGACTGATAGAGGAGGATCCACATTCGACTGTGCGGGAATTAAGCGAGGCATGTGAGCTTTCAATTGGCACCATTAACAACATTCTGCACAAAGACCTTCACATGAGAAAACTGGCTGCAAGATGGGTGCCACATCTCTTAAGCGATGATCAGAAGCAGCAGCGGGTGGCATGTTCACGCAAACTGCTCGACGAGTTTGAGCCCAATGGGCCAAAACGACTGTGTGACTTAGTGACGGGAGACGAGAGTTGGCTGACATTCTACGGCATCCCCAACAAACGCTGCAACCGCATGTGGGTTGGCCCTGACGGAGACCGACCAGTTGTTCTTCGCCCAGGATTCCAGAGTCGCAAGCGAATGTTTTCTATTTTTTTCAACACGCAAGGCCTTGTGGCAATTGACATTTTGCCTGAGAAATCAACAATCACTGCCTCCTACTATACCCAAGTTGTGCTCCCAAAAGTTGTAGGAAAAATCCATGAGCAGCGCCCAACCGTCAGCACCCAGAGGACCCTTCTTCTGCATGACAATGCCAGTGTCCATAAGGCGAAGGTCACCACGACCTTCCTGAGCGAGCAAGGAATCCAAGTTTTGGACCACCCACCCTACAGCCCCGACTTGGCCCCATGCGACTTCTGGCTGTTCCCTGCTCTGAAGGAAAAGCTCGCTGGGCGTAAGTTTGACCGGGTACAAGACCTCGCCAAAGCCGTAAGATCAGAGTTGTCCGGTCTGCCTAAAACCGACTACCAGAGGGCGCTTGAGAATTGGCGTAGGAGGCTTGAAATTTGCATTCGAGCCAACGGAGAATACTTCGAGGGGATGTAAAAGTTTCAAGTTGCTGAGATGAGAGGTACGTTTTTTAAGGGGGTGGTGACATCTTAAATTGAACAACCCTCGTATCACCGTCACACCTTTTGTTTGCCATATGGAGCTGGGACTTGGGTGGCTTGACGCACCACTTATTTGCCAGCTCCATGGCAGTACCTTCCCTCCCACCTTTCTGCCACCATTCCATTTTGTTCT
Organism: Conus ventricosus; assembly: GCA_018398815.1. Taxonomy (NCBI): domain Eukaryota; kingdom Metazoa; phylum Mollusca; class Gastropoda; order Neogastropoda; family Conidae; genus Conus; species Conus ventricosus. The sequence continues at coordinate 3,230,616 of CM031623.1, read as the reverse complement.
TCTGGAAACTCAGTTTTGCTTAAATTTGTGAACCTTCACCTTTTGGACCTTTTTCGAATCTTGAATTCAAAGCTGCCACCATTTATCCCCTATGCATTATCACCACTCCCGTGTTTCCACCTCAACATAAATCCATTCAGTCTCTTACAATTACCGATTCCTATAACTTTCCATTTACATTGTTAACTTCCATTTTTAACACCTACAACTTTTAATTGTTAGATCCCTTTCAGCTTGAGGTCACTGGTTATTTGCAATGTATTGCTGCTTTTCTATCCATTGATGAGTTGAACTAAACATGTCAATATCCACTGTTCAACCTCTCTCTAATTTTATCAGCCATTCCCACAGCTGTTCCAACACATTCTTCTCAAAACCATTTGCATTCCAGTTCCTCTTGTTATCGTGGTTATGCCACTTTTCTGCTTTAACATCCTTTGCTGCTTCTCATCTTTCACTAATTTTTCGCTCCAGGTTTTTTTTTTTTTTTCAGCATTCCAATCGACCTTCAACTATCCCTTTCATGTCTTTAAATTAATCTTCTCTCAAAACTGGCACATTCCCACAAATGTTCGGTATACCAAATCATTCGTTCCCATTTTCTTTTACTTGCTACTATTCCTTTGACGAAACTGTGTTCCTTTGTCCCAATGTCTCATGTTTATCTTTCTAGTAACCATTCCCGAAATCGTAAAGCTTGCTATTCTCATGTGACGCGGCACTACCTTTTTTTTTTTAAACCTCCTTAGCTGAAGACGGTTTGCTTAGATTTCTATCCCCATATATTCTGCCTGCTTCTTGATATGTTCACATCTTTTTGTTATCAGTGTTAGGAGCCAAAATACCACGAAACACAATACAGAGTGGAAACTATTGCTTTTTATGATACACAGCAGAAAACGGACACGTGGTTTTTCAGCAAATTTATCTTCTACAGAAGTCACAAACATGACAAAAAATTTGCGAAACGGTGTTCCCAAACTATACAGATAGCAGTCCGCTTCCTTCATTTGGGAGGAGGAGGGGGTGTGTTTATCACCATTACACCTTTGTTTGCCATATGGAGCTGGGACTTGGGTGGCTGGACGCACCACTTATTTGCCAGCTCCATGGCAGTACCTCCCCTCCCACCCTTCTGCCGCCATTCCTTTTTTTTTCCTGGAAACTGGAAGTTTTGCTTAAATTCGCGAACCTTCACCTTTTGGACCCATTCTGAACCTTGAATTCAAAACTGTCACCATTTTATCTTCCTATGATTATCACCACCCCCTGTTGTTTCCAACCTCAACTTAAATTAATCCCATTCAGCTTTACGATTTCGATTTCGATAACTTCTTTTTACATTCTAAACTTCCTTTTTAACACCTGCAACTTTTAAAAATTGTTAGTCCTTTCACTTGGTCACTGGTTATTTGCATGTTTGCTGCTTCTATCCATTGATGATTGACTACATGTGTTAAGTTCCATGCACTACCCTCTCTGTTTTAAAATCTTCCCACACGGGTTCCACACATTTCTAAAACCATGCATTCAGTTCCCTGTATCGTGTTATGCTCTTTTGCTTTACTCCTTTGCTGCTTTATTTTTCACTAATTTTCGCTCATTTTTTTTTCAGCGTTCCCAGTTCACCTTCAACTATCCTCATTATGTCTTTAAATTAACTTTTTCTCAAAACTGGCACATTCCCCGATTTCGGTTCCAAATATATGTCCCCATTTTCTTTTACTGCGTTGGTTGCACTGTCCCTTTGAATAAAACTGTTTTCATTTGTCCCAATGTCTCGTGATTTTATCTTCTAGATTTCCACTTTGCAAATGGCAACTTACTACCCCTCACTTGACGAGCACGACTTTTTTTTCACGACCCTTTTTAGCCAAGACGGTTTTGCTTGATGTTCTATCCCTTATTCTGCCTCTTCTTGATATACCATCGCCCAAAATGCCACGATCAGTCAGAACAAGTGGAATTATTGCTTAAATGTAGCAGAAAACACCACTGAATTTTTCGCAAATTTATTCTTCTTCCAGAACCCGAAACATGTACATAAAATGTTGCGAAACGGTGCTTCCCAAACTAATACAGACATCATCCGCCTTCTTTTCTTTTGGAGAGGAGGGGTGTTATCTCCTGTTACACCTTTTGTATGCCAATGGAGCTGGATTGGTGGTTGGCACCCTTTTTTCCCTCCATAAGACCATACCCATCCACACTTCTGCCGCCTCTCATCAATTGTTTTTCCGGGAAACTGGAAGTTTTCTTAAATTATGCGACCTTCACCTTTGGAACCCATTTTGAATCTTGAATGCAAGCGGTCACCTGTTATACTCCTATGAACATTAGCAGAAGAGAAGGATGGGATCACCACTTAGTCCCAGCACTGCGAATATCAACTGTGCATCCGCTCAACTCCTGCCTGAAACAAACATGTTTTTCACTGCTTTTGCTTCCGTTACCAGCCAGACTGTAAATGTAAACTGAACGGTGCTTAATTTCCTGTTTATGTCTGGTCTTTTCCAACCACCATCTTTCCATTTTACTACTTGTTTACTGACATGCAAGACATCCTGTGTTCTTAAGTTTCATCCTTCCCTTTTCTCTTGCGAATCTCAGATGTTCATACCTTTCTAGTGAACTCGTCATTCCATTCTTTCTTACCCACTTTGGTGCCTCATTATCAACCACATCCCCATAGTTTCTGCCTCAACTTTAAATTGTAAATCATTCAGTCTTCACACTTCCTGTTTCTATCATTCTTTTGATTGTTAAACTTCTCATTTTTAATGCTCAACTTTTCTTTCATTCGTTTGCCTTGTACTGAAATTACCAGATCTCACTCTTCGCTGGCTCCAAATTTCATTGACTTCTTTGTCGCATTGCCTTCTCCTTACCACTCCCGAATCCTTGCCACTCATGATGTTTCCAGTCATCCCACCATCCTCATGTTCTTTCCAAATTCATGTATCCTCTACATTGTATCTGATCCAGTTGCTGTCTTCTCTCCTGCTCCTTTCCCGTCCATGCCTCTAGATTCCTGCTCCAGATCCACCCTTTTCCGTCTTCCTCACCTGCCTCCTCTTCTCCACACCATTCCCCCAGCATTCCAGCCCTCGGTATCCACCCTGTTCCGTCTTCCTCACCTGCCTCCTCTTCCCACACCATTCCCCAGCATTCCAGCCCTCCGTATCCACCCTGTTCAGATTCCACCTTTCATTCCCACACCTGTTCACCCCATGATCAGTGTTGTACAGACCATTCATATTTCATGTCCTCTGTCAGTCTTTGTTAAGCTGCTTTCCAATCATTTCCATGGCATCCTCTCAAGCCGGTTCATTCCATTCCTTTACTCATTCACTCTTACTTCACCTGACTTCAAGTTACTTGTTTCCATTTCTTTTCGACCAACCAGCCCCATTTTCCTGCATCCTTGCTGTCACAATTTTACTTTCAGATCACACCGCCCTTCTCTCTCTCTCTCTCTTCTCTTTCTTGTTCCTTCTATAGACAAAAGATAAAAATCCTGAAGCAAAACAAAAACTGAAGGAGTATTTGTTGGGAGGATTTCTCACCAACTGTCTATGAATTAAGACGGAAGTTGAATCCGTTTCTAAGGGAGCCATAGCAGGCAAACAAGTACTGGCAAGAAGTTTGCTCTGGATGCTAACGCCTCTCCGAGAGAAGTTAGATAGGGTATTGGCCGGCCCATTAGACAGAATGATCTCATGAAAGGGGAAAGTTTTCGGAGGAGCACAGAGGTATTGCTGACACCTGAGCCTTCCCTCTTTTGCTCAATACACTCGCTCTGTGGCGACGAGCAGGGCACGTGGTGATCAGGCTCTCGCTCTCTGGTGAGAATTCCCAAGTTATTAGTTTAGATTCTTGTTCACTGTTTTGGTTTCTCGTGCCTTGTTTGGTGTCGCGGAGGATTGGGAGGGGCCTTGTCTCGGATAATAATGTGCAAAACTCCGTTTCCTCTGAAGACAATACTCTGGAGCCAGTTTCATATTCTGCTTTACTTCCATATACCCTTAAAACTTTATTCTTTCTGTCTTGGAATGTTAATGGTTTATGCTCAAAATTAATGTTTGGTGATTGTTATTTGTTTCTTCTTTTGATTTGTTTGTCTGGTGGAGACTTTTGAGAAAGTATGGAGTTCTGGTTTTATTTGCTGAATTTGAATTGTATTGTAAGCCCTCTGTAAAATTTACTAGTCAAGGGAGATATTCAGGGGCATAATTTGCTTCATAAAAATGGAGTTTTGTCCATTCGTACGTCATTTGGACGTTAGTAAGTATAAAAATATGTGTGCTTTCGTTCTTGATAAACAATTATTTGGGTGTTCTTGTGACGTTCTATACTTATTGTGTGCATGCCACCAGAAAGTTCTCCATTCTATAATTAGTTTGGTTACGAAGACAGAGGGTGAGGGTAGGGTCGGCGTACTCTTTGGACAAACCAGTTTTAAGTGGTATCCCACAGGGAAGCATCCTGGGCCCAGTCCTTTTTACTATATTTATCAATGACTTACCGGACATATCGAGTACGTGTAAAATTTTGCTGACGATACGAAGATTTATGTGACTCTGTCAATTATCCGGATATAACAAAAGAACCTTGACAACCTGCAGGAGTGGTCACGTAAGACATAAGTGGAACTTATATTTCAATGTCCAAAAGTGCAAGGTTATGCACATAGGCAAACAAATCCAAAAACTGACTACACAATGAAATTAGGAGATTCAAATGAAACGATCCAAAAATGCTCGAAGGAAAAAGACCTTGTTACCTTGACTGCGATCTTAGTTTTGACCCACACATACAAAAAGTGATCAGTAAAGCCAACTAAATGATTGGGTTGATTAGACGATATTCTCCTTTATTGATAGACATATTTCTGAAATTGTACAAAGCACTTATCAGACCACATGTAGAGTACGGAAGTGTCATCTGGTACCACTGCTTAAGAGACAATCGTGTCGGTAGAAAAGGTCCAGAGAAGACCAACTAAATTATTACCAGAATGCAGAGATATGACTTGCGCAGATAGGCTAAGATATCTTAGTTACCATCTCTAAAAGCCAGAAGGGTAAGAGGGGACTGATCCAAGTATATAAAATATTTCACCAAGTGGACGATATTGATTTTAACTCTTTATTTCAATGAGTAAGTCTGATATCACAAGGCAATGAAGCACATTGTTTGTACGTTTTCTAATACTAATCTAAGGAGAAATTCGTTTGCTAACAGTAGTTAGCGATGGAATTCTCTTCCGACCAACATTAAACTCACTGACACACTTTAACAACTTTAAAAGCCTGCTTGATGCAGATGTAAGTTTTAAAGACATAGAATTTTGGATTTTGATGTACGTACACCTTTGATTTCATACCATATAATATATATATATAATATAAATATATGATATATAATTATCCTATATACTACTCCCAGACTATTTTATTGAAATGGTCTGGGCCTGAATTTGGCCATTGCTTTTAACTTGAATATGAGTGCGACCTTGTTGCAAATTTGCTCCAGGGCCAACAGCTGAGTCGACTATTTGTTATTTATTTACTTTTAACATGCGTGCTGGTGACCTACATCGTTTTTGAGTGAACCAGTATTTTAGGAAGAGGATTTAACCGTAACACGCTTGTGATTACACCATGTGCAATACTGACATGATAATGACGAAGCACATGAAAACCAGCGAGGCTATAAAGCTCCTACCTATACCTCCTACAACACCTACCTAATTACTGAAGATTGTCTGACGATTTATTTTAACATTGATGAAGTTCATGTAATCTGTGGTGATCTGAACAGCATATTTCAACTGTTTCTCCACCTCACAGTTAACGTTGATACACCACCTCATTTTCGAGGAAGCACTGTATATTTTAACTTTCAAGAACATTAAACACTTATGGTAAATTGTTGATTTAATATTGCACTGCCTGATTTTATTTTAATGGTTCATGTAATGGCGACCAGGAAGGTTGGCTACACATATCGAGAAAATTGTGTACATGAATGACTATTTCATTTTGATTCAGATGCCCTTTATGATAATGGATTCATGTGTGCATGCATGCTATTGACAGATCCGACCACTGTCCTCTTGATTTTTCTGTTCAGGATATGCTGTAGAAATGGTAATAAGAAGATCAAATCATTGAAAAATTTGTATGGAATGAAACCGAGTCAGTTTTTTTTAAATGAAAAAACTCGGTGAAGCTGAAACATTAGTAGCTGAACAATGTAGAGCAATTGATGTAAATATTGATGAATCAAGGTGTTATGATTGTATACGAACAAGTGCATGTGCTTACATGCATGAAAAAATTATAAAAAAGTGGACCCGATAAACATAAAAGGATGGTTTGGCGTTGATGTAATCTTAACAAGAGAAAGTGCAAAATGTAAGAATATTTCGTAGAACTCTGGAAAAAGATAAAACTGTCCATGTCAAGGCAGATAAGTGAACACAAAAATTTGTTAGTTAAAAAGGAAAGAGAATTTAATAGCAGCATATTAGAAGAACTCGCAGCATCTGTTCATAATCAAAAGGCTTTTGGGACTGCATGAAAAAAATTATGCTGAAACGAAAACAACCCAGAAATAACATTCCATTAGATGAATGGTTCCAACATTTTGGGTCCTTGCTAAACAAAGATTTGCCAATTAATTATAATTATGATTTGCCAAATGCGGAAAATGAGTCCATGGACCGTCCTATTTCAAGAGAGAAGTTTTGATCGCACTTTAAAAATTAAAGTCTGGTAAAGCTGCAGGTCCTGACAGAATTATTTGGGAGTTTTTGAAAACTCCGTGTGAACAGATCATTGTCTTTTTTGTCATTTCTTCAATGCATTGCTCGATAAGGGTATTTTTCCCCCGAGTCTTGACGCGAATCTGTAACTCTTCCACTGTATAAAAAAAGGTGATGTGAACAATGTAAACAACTATCGAGGTATCTCGTCTGATATTAGTAGCAATGTATTTAGTACCATAATCAACTCAAGACTTCAGGAATATGTAGAAGAAAATAACCTAACCGGTGAACATCAAGCTGGATTTAAACGCGGATACTCGACTGTAGACCATATGTTTACCCTTCTTGCCCCGATTCAGAAGTAGTTTTCTTTTAATTGTAAGTTATACTACTTAGCATTATTGATTTTGGAAAGGCATTTTGACTCAATCAATCGACATTTACTTTGGCCGATATTGATTTAAAAAAAATAGTATAAAACAAGGATAAGAAGTGGCAATAAATTAACTGACTATATAATGTGCACCAGAGGTGTGGGGTGGGTGGGTGGGATGGTATTATTCAACTGAATTACCCAGAAAAAATTGACCATGTCCTGCAATACTAATAATGTCCATTCCCAACTGTCAGTACCCTTTCTTTCTGTAACTGATGTTTACTATTCCTCATCTCATTTGAAGGAGACAAAGTTGTAGATATGATGGAATTGATGGTTATATTCCAAACTATCAGCTCCAACACAGTTCAAAGTTGCAAAAGTTGTTCCCATGTACAAATCTGGTAACCATTCCCAACAACCAGTTACAGACCAATTTCTATCTTGCAAGTATTAGAAAACACATAGACAGACGCAATTATGTTCATCTTAAGTTGTATAATCTATTAAGTGAGAGTCAGTCTGGTTTTAGAAAGGATCATTCATGTCATACAGTGCTTTAAAAAAAAAATAGTAGGGTTACTGACATATAGAATGAAAGTATAATGAAAGTATATTCCATGGAGCATTGTTTGATTTTTAAAGGGAAATTTTCATGTAAAAATGATTATCATTTAAAAACGAAAAATGCTTTGGGGGGTGCTGTTGGTTTCCCCCTTTTGAAACCTTTTGGGTTTTTGGGGAAAAACCCCCTTTTACAAAATTTGTGACTGGGTTTTCCCCTTTTTTGGTGTTTGGCCAACGGGAGCCAGACAAAAAAACAGCCATGCCCTTCCTGCCCCAAGCCCGATCCTGCAGAAAAAAAGGCCTGGAGCAGGCAAATAAATATTTTTTGGTCATTGGGGATGGGTTACAATAGCCCCCATGGGCTGCCAAATGAAGGTTTTAAATTATTTTTTCCCTGACTTCATTTTCAATTTTAATCCCCCCCCACCCCCAAACCCCCCCCACTCCCCTCCCACACTCCCCCCCAATCCCCCCCCCCCCCCCCCCCCCTCACTCCCTTTTTTCCCCCCATAAAAATCATTCATGTAACATGGGGGGAATTGTTTTGCACTGGCTTTCTCAGTTCTTGTTTTACATATGTTAAATTATAAAAAAAGGGTGCTTTTTCCCTTAGATTGAAGAAAGGGGGGGGTTAAATAAGCTTTTCATATCGGCGGGGGGTGGTTTAATTTCCCCTTTAAAATTTAACATATGTTTGAGTGGGTGAAGGGGGAATTTAAAAAATGTTCTCGAAGGGAGCCTTCACAAGCTTAGGGTTTCCCCAAAGGGGGAGAAAATTTCCCCAAAATTGGGGAGAAGGCTCACAACCGTAATTCCGGGTCAATCCCGGGGATTTTGAAACCTGTTTGTTTCCCTCAGTGACCGCAGAAAGGGGTAGCTGATCCTCGTTTTTCCCATTTTTTAAGAAAATGCCCCCCCCAGAAAAAGGTGGTGTGCAATCCCGTAGTTGTTTTTTTATAGAAAAATTGTTTAATAAATTTTTTGGGGCACATTTTTCACTAGCTAAACGCATGCAGAATGTTTAATATTATAAATGCATATCCAATAAAAAATTAATATCACCCATTGCAATCCACATGTTTTTACTAGACATAAATCACCAGGTTTTAAATTTAACTTTTCCAAAGTGAGGGGTTTTTTTTAAAGAAACTTCTAAAAAGGGTTTACTACAATGCTGAAAACCAATTGTGCGGGCCCTTATAATTTTTAAAGCAATATAAAGGTTGTAAAATGTTTAAAGTACTCCCCCAAAGTGTTTGATGAAAAGCCGGGTTTGGGCCGCCCAAAAAAAAAAAAATTAGTTCTTGGTGGTGGGGGGGGGGGGGGGGGGGGTTTCCCTTTAGTTTGTGAAAAAAATGGAAAACCTTTTTTTCTTTTTTTTTCCCTTTTTCTAATTTTTATTTTTTTAAAAGTTATTTATTTATTTGTTTATTTTTTTTTTTAACTTTATGTTTTTCCCTGTCTTTTTTTTTTGCAAAATTAATTATATTTAAAATCCCCTCTCTCTCTCCCTCCCTCCCCCCAAATCCTCAAAAACAACAGTATCTTCTTTTCCCTATGCCTTCAAAACCTTCCCATCATAAAGAAAACAATTTTTGGAATAGGGAAAAATTATGGTGAAACTTGAACAGGATTGCCCATGAATCGCTTTTTCTTTTAAAGGAGTGTGGGAACCTTTTTTGGGGGGGAGGCTTCTTGAAACTTCTTTCCCCCTTAAAAATGAAAAGACATAGCTGTGTGTACAGCTGCTTTTATTGGAAACTGTAAATTTTGTAAAAATATGAATCTTTAATGTTATTACCCATTGGTTCCCATTGTGTAAAATGTTTTTTTTAGTATTCTTGGGTCCAAAAGAAACCCCTTTTCCCCAGGGTTTTGTTAAAAAGCTGAGTTCTGGTACATGTAAATTTTCCCAAAAACGCTCGGAGTATTGAGGGCCCTTGTCCACTGGTAAATAGAAAAATTCCCAAAACCCCACATGTAATAGGGCATATTACGGGTTCCCCTAAGCTTTATTGCATGCGTTCCCCCCAAAGTCCATGTCTGACCCATATATTTGGGGGTGCTTGGGAAAAAATTTTTCGGGTTTTACATTGCAGGAGCATGCACCACCCCCACACCCACACAAAACCACACCCACACACCCCAACCCACCCCGTATTTCAATGTTACAAAACCCCGCCTAGTCCCATTTTGTTTTTTTTTCCCCTTTTTTTTTCCCCTTCTCCGGTCTTGTTTGGGGAAACCCTTTCAAAATTTTTTTCTTATGGTCCCTCTTTCTTGGGGTTTTTTTGGGGTTCTTATAGCATTTGACATGCCTTCTTTTTTGTTCCCAGGTAACCCAATAAATAAAATTTTTTAGGGACACTAACCATGCAAAAATGAAAATTTTGTTTTTAAAAGCAGTTTTGACATCCCATTTTTTTTTGTTCCCCGGGAAATTTCAAAAATTTAAAATTTTTGGGGGAAACACAAACCCAAACAGAAATGTATTTTTGTTTTTATCCCCGTTTTGCCAGGGCCATTTTTTTTGTTCCCATAACCAGGCAACAATAAAAAAAATTTTTAGTGGACACAAACCCAAAGCAGAAATTATTTTTTGTTTCTTATGGGCAGTTTGGCATCCCTCTTTTTTTTTCCAGGCAATAAATAAAATTAAAATTTTAGTGGACACTAACCATGCAGAAATTTTTAATTTTTTTTTGTGGCACTAAAATTTTTTCTATTTTTTTACTCCGATCCCCTTTTGGCACACCCAATTTTTATGGGCATCAATAAAATTGATTACCACGCTGTAACTGCATTTTTTTTTTGGGTTGTTTTTTGGATAATCTTATTGTGTGTGTGTGGGCTGTTTTCTTTTTTCTGTCGACTTTTTTTTTTTTCCATAGAAAAAAAATTTAAACCGATAAATTGTATGGCCACTTTTTTAAAACCGATAAATTTTTTTTGACCAGCTGTTTTCCCGGATGATGTTTTGGGCCCCATTGTTTTCCCCGTTTGATGAAATTGGGCCAGCTTTTTTTAACGATGATGTATTGGGCCAGCTTTTTTTTCCGATGATGTTAAGGAGCCAGCTTTTTTAAACCGTTTGATGTATTAAACCGCGTTTTAAACCGATATGTATTTGAGCCGGGCTTTTTTAAAACCATGTGTTTTGAGCCAGCTTTTTTTTGCTTGTTTTGAAAATATCATTTTTAATTTGTGTGTAGTGTACATGGTGTAATGCCTTTTTAAACTCTGGGTGTCTACTAATGTTTAAAAAATTCGATAAAAAAGTTTGCTACCCCAACGTACATGACCCCCAAGATGGGGGTAAACATAAAAGCATTACACGCATATATACAGGCTTTTACTCTGTATGTAATGCTCAATATGGGGGGCAAAACCCTTTCAATTTTCTTTGGGTTTCTGGGAAAATTGCCTACACACTTGTTCTTGAGCAAGAGATGGGTCATACACCGAGCATTTTCACACATATTTTACAGGCATTCCTTCGTCTATGTAAAGCTTAAATATATATGGGTGCACCTTGCAGATTACTTTTTTCCAAAAGAAAAATTTACTGCATTGTTTTATAAAACCTTTGGCATAAAAATTGACTTTTTTTGGTCCCATTCACTTTGGGAGGGAAGGTTAAAGAAACCGCCGACCGTCTTTCAAAAGGAGCAAATAGAAACCCTTGAACATTTTTTTAAAAAAATCCCTTAGATTTGTCCCTCGTGAAATTTAAAACCCGTTTATGGACAAGTTTCTTTCCTTTAAACTGAATTTTAGTCAAAAAAGGGTCCCTTTTCCCTTGGCCCAAAAGGGACATTGTTTTAATTAATTCAAAAATTTAAAGGGTGAATACTTTGGGAAAACTAAATATTCTATGGCATTACTTGTGTCTGCAGAGAAAAAAAATTTTCCCGTGCTCTCCTTTTTTTTGAATGCTCAGGTTTTTGACCTCCCCTTTTATCAGGGGCCCCAAAGGGTTTTTAGATGAATAAAATTTGATAAAGTTTAATTTTTTGTATGGCCCCTATGTTGGGGGAAATTGCCCTGGTTATTTCGCAAAAACAGGGTTTCAAAAAGGTTTTTAAAAACCCAAAAATTTTTTGTAAACCCCTAGGTTTTTTTCCCCTTTTTAAAAAATGCCCTTAATCAGATTGGGTTTGAAAATACTTAAAGGGATAAAATTTTGGGGTTTTGGGGGTGTTTGGTTTTTTTTTTCTTTTTTTTTAAATGTCTAAAAATCATCTGACGTGAAATTTTCCGTAAAGCAATCCCCTGCCCTTTTACTGAGGATACAAATTTAGAAAGAGACTAAAGTGATGGGTCAAAAAAAGTTTTACACAATGTTGAAGTTTAAAAAGCAACCCCTGAAAATTTTTGGGAATTGTTTTGATCAAGGGTACCGAATTTGGAGCCCTAAGAAAACATGCTTTTTGTTTCCCCTTTCATTCCCTTTCAGTAAAGTGATTGGGAAAAATTGGGAAAGATAATTTTAAAGGGGAAAAAGGTTTTTGCTTCAGGGGGGAAAAACAAGCTATGGGTATTTAAAATTTAAAAAAAGCTTTTGCTTCAGGTGAAGCCCTATATGGCCCTTTTCGGGCGGCTGGGGTAAACCAAAAATTTTCTTATCCCCAAACTTCAGGAGGGGGAAAAACCTGCTAGATATTTAATTGAAAAAAACTTTAGCCCTTTAGGAAAGGGAAAAAAAAGCCCAAAGTATTTAATTGAAAAAAAACTTTAGCTTAAAGGGGGCTTTGTCCCTTTCTTCCCCACCCTGGAATTTCCCCTGACCCCTGTGGGGGGACGTTTAGTCTCCCCCTCAAGGAAAAAGGCCAAAAATGTAAAAATGGTCACAACGGGGGTTGGGAAATTGTTTCCTTCCGGGGATTGGGGGTTATTCCCCTGGTTTTTTTTAAACAGAAATTTGCTTTTTGGGTTCCCCGGGTGGCAAAAAAGGGGGGAACAATGAAGGATTCATTATCCACAGAAATTGTTTTTTTTTGGCGCATCCTGTTTCAGTTTTCTTTAGCGAGTTCTTTAGGCCTAAACTTGGGGTTTTAAACCAAGACAAAACCAAAGTAAATAAATTAAAAAGCAAAATTAGCTACTGCCATACCCTGCTCTTCTTCCCCCGCAAAAAATAAAACACGAAAAAACACAAATGAACCCACACAAAAAAAAAAAAAACCCAAAAATAGACAAATCCTTTGACTTCCCCAAAGTGGGAAAAAAGGAAGTAATGTTTGTGAAAATTTCCCTTAAAATAAAAAAAACCCACTGAATGAGGTAACCCTTTTGGGAAAATTTTGGTGATGCCAAAACCTTGTCCCTTGTCAGGGGCCGGCCCCTGGAGGTCTGCCCTGACAGGATGGTCTAGGGGGGAGTGAAGGGGTTTACTGGACCTTTAAAACGTCCCAAGAGACCAAACAAAAGTTTCGGGTACAACACCCCATTTATTTACACCAGCAAAAAAAACATTCCAAACAACCCCAAAGCACCAGGCCCCGATAAAATAAATAATTCACCATACGCGTACACAATCACAATTAAAACCTCCGCACATATGACTTTTACCCAAATTTTAAAGGAATATCCCCCGTATTTACCCTTTCCCACCAACGGGGTGCGTCCCATCCCTGCCCCGGGCAAATCCCCCAAAGGGGGCAACCCCTGTCGCATAGGGGCTCCGACCCGGGTTTTTTCTCGGAAGGGAGTCCCCCCAAAGCCGACCCCCCTCGGGCCCCCAAGCGGGCCCGGGAAAAGCGTGTCCCCGGGGGGGGGGGGAACTAGCTGTTACTGGGGTCCTGGGACGGGGGGCCCCGGGGCCCGGGCCCGTCAAGACCCGGGGGGTTCTATCAGCCCTCGGTCCCGACCAAGGGTGGGCCCTCGATCAGCGTGTGGCCCCATCCCGTCCGTGGGGCCCCAGCCAAAAAGTGGCCCCGACCAGTACTGGCACCATCCCCGATCGTGCTCCAGGTGAAGCCCCCCCCGGGGGGGGGGAAAAGGACGTAGGGTGGAGGAGGGTCGAAGAGGGGGGGAAAGAAGAAGGAAGGGGAAGGAAGAAAGGGGCTGGAACCCCGCCGTCATAAACCCTCTGACCATTGCTGTCAAGTCTTACAAACCACCCGCATGTTTGGGCCCCAGGGGAAGTGTAAAAAACGCACCAAAAGTACCTCCTTGAATCCAAAATCTTTTCACACGATGCAGGTAAAAGACTGCATTAAATTTAAAAGGGTTTTAAAACAAATTTTGAAATTTTCTTCACCCTTCTTCACTCACGCTTAAAGTTTTCCTTCCTTAGGAAATAAAAACAAAAACCCCCCCACCATCGCTTTAAAAACTGCCCCACATTTGCAAAAAATTTAATTTAAAGGGGACAACTGTCACATTTTATAAACTTTTTTCAAAAACACAAATCTCCAAAACCCCGCAAACCGAATGACAAATCATGCGCCCCACCTCGGAAAATTTAAAAAACGCTTCCTTGCACAACAAACAGACGGTTTGGCCCAAGGGGTAAAGTCCGGCGAATGTGACAGGGGGGACCCCGGGGAGACCAACCCAAACCCCAACCCCGAATCACCCGGTTCCCCTCCCCTTTTCCCCAGACTACCGATCACCAGATCTTTAAAAAGGAGAAAAATTTTTGGGAAAAATTTAGAAAGGCCAGCCAAAAAATTTGGACCCAACCAGAGAAAAGGGGCCCCACACAATATTTTTTACCATTGAAAAAAAAAAGGGAAAAATTTCGCAAAAGAAGGGGCTAAGCCCGGGTAACAAAACAAAACCCAAAACAACCCGACCACGAAAAAGTGCTTCCCCCCCTTTCCCGTGGTGACCCAAAAAAAGGGGGGGGTCAAACCCCCCTCTCTCCCTCTGTCCAGGGCGAGAGGACAGAGGCGAAGATGCGGAAATGGAAGAAATGATGTCCCTCCCCTACAGGCCGACTGCGGGAATTGAAAGTACTGACTGTACTCTCGATGATAAGGTAAAGAACCAGGACGGGAGCGGCCGCCCCAGAGACATCTTCCGCTCGAGTGAAGAGCTAACCTCCGGCAGCAATGGCGGCCAACATGCCATACTGCGTCACAGAGTGGAGCATACTTCAAACTAAAGAAACGAAGCACGTGCGACAGGTAAAAAGACAGGCGAGAGGCCGATAGACAGAAATTTCCCGAGAGAAAGGTACCGGCCACCCGTGAACTTGCAGGATAAATAGCACGGGCGGGGGAATTAGAGAGAGAGGGGAGAGAGAAAGCAAACCGAAGTTGAGCTGAACTATACCAAGGTGTAAACTGCACCACAAGCCACCCTAAGGGACGGATACACGACAACAGCAACGACAATAAACAAATAAGTAATTCCGCCACCCTAGGGGGTCGAACGTCGAAGGCCTCGCGACAAAACTCGTGCCCAAAACCCCCTTCTAAAGCATCTGTCTCTGAATACAGTGCTCCTTTGAACCTTGTTGCATGTGAAAACCTCACAATAATGGGCCCGAACCCAACTCTCTGTGATCGACAGAGTACGATGAATCCAATACAAACATTCCACGATAGAATCACACAGGGAAATACTTTAATACTACATTTATCAAACAACAAAGCAAACCTTCCAACCATAAAAGTAACAATCCGAACCATTGGTGATTCACTACCCGTTACCTCACTGAAGTGAAAAAACTGTCACTACACCTGATACAGAAACAAAAGGGGATATAACCCTGGTTTTGAGGGGAGTGTCCCTCTGACTGACTTTCCCAACGTGCTGACTACGGAGCTCGGCTAAGATAGTCACATCCGTATTACAGGAACCCTTGATATGACGGAAAGTAAAACGCAGGGACTCTGCAGTTCCACTGCCCAACTCCTGAGTCGACGACTGACTGGCCGGATCGGTCCAGGCACTGGAGAGGATGATGATCGCTCTCCAGTCCCAAACTTCCGGCCGTACTTCTTCTTGGGCACGCCAGTGCGCGTCCAAATCTGCCTGAGAGATTTAGCAACAGTAGGGGCATCGATAGTCCTAAGCGGGACAGCCTCTGGGTATCGACTCGCAGATTCTACCACTACCGAAGTGTAGCGGTGACCGCGATCGGATGGTGGATTAATGGGTCCCACCAGGTTCAACCCCAACCTTGCTGAATGGCTCCCAACCAGTCGCACTGACCCTAGGGAACACGCCTCAAGCGACCCTTAGGCGTTGTCCGTTGCAGACATCGCAACTGCGGCAGAAACTGCCTAACCTGTGCGTTCAATCCCTGGCCAAAAGAAGTCCTGTCTGACTCGCTCGAGAGTCCGCTTGGAGCCCATATGACCTGCCTGGGGGGAATCATGGGCCTGCCGGAGAACAGATTCTCTCAAGCTTTGGGGGCCCGACTACTGCTTGGCCACACGATCTGCCCGAGTGAAAACCCTAAAGAGGACCCCCTTGTGGAGCTTAAAGCTCACCTTGGCATGTCGGGCAGACTGAGCGGGACGATCTACCAGTTTGTCGCAGGCGTTGGACATCCAAGTCCCTGGTCTGAAGACGGACGTTGGAAGCAGGGTCGGCCCTACCCAAGAACCTCGTCAGAGATCGGCTGAAGAAGGGACGAAATTTCCCTGTTCCTGCCCTTAGCTTTGGCGCGTGTGGGGGACTCTACATACGCCTGTAGGGCAGATCCGAGAAAACGGACTGACTGCGTCCGTCTGCAAAGGTGATGGTATTCCCTATGATAAGGGAATACAGAGGGCGCTCCACCGCGATGGCCCACACTTCGCCACAGAAAAGTAGGGGGGGGAATAGGAACGAGTACAGAAGGACGGGTGGAGGTAAAACCAGCCTCCAACCCGCACACATCGTAACTGACGCCCCCCCGGGCCTTAGGGGAACTAAATCCTTATCCACAAAGAGCGTTGATGCTCCCGAATCCCTGATGGTGTCGACCAAGGAGGAACCAACAACAGAGAGAAACACTGGCACTCTGAATCACCCGAAGCTGGGATGGAACCCACGTTAGCTGAGGGGCGAAAGGGTGCTGGAAAGGACTAGCCCATGATACCACGGCTTTAGGACAATCTTTCCTAATGTGGCCAGGACGACCACAAAGAAAACAAAATCGAGGTGCTGCGGTCCCCGGGAAAATGCCTGCCTTGTTCACCCCACTAGCAGTTGTCGGCGCCTTATTGCTATTAAATCCTGTGGAGGGTTCCTCTCCGTATCTGGGCGATGCCCATAAGCCCTGCGAGCTTCAGCAAACACCTCAGCTGTGTGAATCGCAGCCGCGAAATCCTGAGGTGCGTCTCGCCATCCGGATCCTCAACTCTGGGGACACAGTGTTGGTGAGCTGTTCAAAGAGGATCAGATCCTCCAGCTCCAACTTAGCTAAAAGACGCCAGACCCTAGCGTCTTGCGCAGCCTATCACCAAACTGCACGAAGGTCTCATCAAATTTTTCTTCTTTAAAGGACCTAACTTCCTCCCGTAGGTCTCTGGGGTAAGGTGGAAACGTTACGCAGAGCCAACTGCATGTCTGCATAAGACGCGCCTTCATTTAGAGTGAGCACACACTCCCTTTCAGCACCAGATAATCCAGAAAAAAGGTGCATAGCCTTTGCTCCTCAGACAATTGGTATGAACAAGCAACCTTGTCGAAATGCTCTAAGAACATATCAATGTTTCCCCACTAGGTCCCGAACTCTGGAAGCTTTAACTTTGGGCCTCTAACCCTACGCCTGCCTGGTGATTAACCCCCTGACTTACAGATGCGGGGAGACCGCGAAAGAAGTTGTTCCATCTCCTCCCTACGCAGAGCCTCCATCCTTCTAGTTCTTCCCTACGGAGGGCTTTCCCGCCTGTCAGCCTCTTCCCTACGCCCATCTCCCGTCTGGCAGCCTCCTCTCTACGCTGAACCTCCTGTCTGGCAGCCTCCTCTCTACGCTGAACCTCCCGTCTGGCAGCCTCCTCTCTACGCTGAATAGCCTCTTCCTTGCATAATTTCCTGTCTGTCAGTCTCCCCTCTGCGCAGAGCCTTCCTGCCTAGCAGCCTCCTCTCACGTTGATCCAACTCTTCCCGACGGAGCCTTGCCTCTTTTCCCCACGCTCTTCCCTACGCAGGGCTTCCTGCCTAGCAGCCTCTTCACTACGCTGAGCTTCCTGCCTAGCAACCTCTTCCTACGTTGGGCCTCTCCTCCCGTCGCTGTCGCTCTAGAAACATCAGCAGAGGTGATATCCGGAGCGGGGTTCACCACTCCCGACACGGGAGGATGATCCGTCTGACCCGTCCCTTGGGTCTCGACTTCCCATAAGGAAAGTCTTCTGGGGCATGCCCTTACGAGGGAAGCCTGGAGAGGAGAAGGTTTCGGTCTCTGGACTCAACAGAGCCCACAGTTGCTTCGCTATACTCTGACGCTTTTCCCAGCGGAAGTGCCAGTCGGGGTCTCGACAGGGGACACCCCAGCGAAGAGGTGTAAAAGTACTCACTGGGCTACCTGCTACAGCACTGGAATAGGTAGAAGTTTACCGTAGTCGAAGTACTAGTACTAATAGTAGGGACTACAGTAACATTTTGAATACCCTTCTTCTTCGACGCCCGCGTCGCCATACCACCAGCGCCGGACGTCGCCATGACAAACAAAAATTCCTACAGTTTTCCAAATACAGGGGAAAGACAATTCCACTAGCAAAAAAAAACAAATATTTTAGGGGCGTGGTATATGTGTGTATGTGTGTGTGTGCGTGTGTGCGGAACAAGTTCCGGCTGCTCCCACTCTGGCAACACCGCGCTCACAGCACGACAACAGTGCGGTGGGGCTCACCGAAAAAAAAAAAAACAAAAACTATGTCCGGCTGCCCCCACTCTGGCAACACCGCGCTCTACAGCCGAGCAACAGTGCGGTGGGGCTGGCCGAAAAAAAAACAAAACAAAAACCTAGCAGACGGAATCCGGAGAGGGAAAAAAAACCACTAGCGTCCAATACAACCCCCTGTACTCAACAACCCGGTAGACAAAAAAAAAACAAGAACTGGCGAAATACAACACAGGAATGGAAGACTGAGCGGCAACAGAAAGGCAAGACTTACGGCCGCATCTGCGTGAGGTACCCGGCGGAAGGAGGCCTGGGCGCGGTCGACTCCCCTTGGTCTCACCTCGACTCCCGAGTCACACCGGATGTTCCCTCAGGTCACCAAAAGACTCCCTTCACTCTAGAGTCACCCAGCCAACCCCCACGAACAAACACGACAAACTGACTAAACATATACAAAACAGACAAAACTAAACAGGTACTCTGCGAAACGAGAGAGAGACAGCCAGAGCCCTTCACATCCCGGACGAGCCCCCACAATTGTCACGACCGACCCCTGGAGGTCTGCCCTGACAGGATCGGTCTAGGTGGGAGTGAAGGGAGTGACTGACCTCACACGCCCCGCAAGAGACCACACAATAAAGATTACGATACAACACCCCATTTATTCACACCAGCAAAATAAACATTCCAACACACACACCATGCACGATCACAATCAAGCACTCCAACGCACACAACATGCACAATCACAATCAAGCACTCCAACACCCACAACATGCACGATTATAAATAAACATTTCACCATACGACGTACACAATCACAATTACAGCATTCCAGCACATGTAACATATACACAATTATAAAGAAACATTTCCAGCATCGATCCCTTCTAACACCCTGGCGTGCGTCCACACCCCTGCCTCTGTCAGGCCTACTGGGAGCACCCTGTCGCACTAGGTGCTCCGAACCGGGTCGGTTCTCGCAGGGAGTCGCTCAAAGCCACACCCTCGACTCACAAGCAGGCAGTGAAGAGCGTGTCCCCGGAGGGGGGGGGGGGGGGGGGAAACGTGGCGCTGTTACTGGAGGTCCTGGACGGGGGTCAGGGCCGGCCCAGTCAAGACAGCGGGCTCCTCTACCAGTCCGCGGCACCATCCAGTCCGTGGTCTCAGCCAGAGCGTGGCCTCAACCAGCACGTGGCACCATCCAGTCCGTGGTCTCAGCCAGAGCGTGGCCTCAACCAGCACGTGGCACCATCCAGTCCGTGGTCTCAGCCAAGAGCGTGGCCTCAACCAGCACGTGGCACCATCCAGTCCGTACTCCGGGTGAAGCCCCCGAAAGGGGGGGGGGGGGGGAAACGTAGCTGGAGGAGAGGAGAAAGGGAGGGAAGGAAGAAGGAAGGAGGAAGGAAGAAGGGTACTGGAACCCCGCCGTCAGTACAGTCTGACCCATGCTGTCAAATCTTAACAGCCACTCGCATGATGGGCGAGGGGAAGTCTACTAAACGCACACAGTAAACCCATCGAATCGGGAATGTTCACTAGGGTCTTCTCACACGATGCAGGTAAAAGACTGCATTAAATCAACAGGTTATAAAACAAATATGAATTATCTTCACCCTTCCCTCACTCACGTTTAACATTTGCCTTTCTTAGGAAATAACCAACACAGCAACCATCGCTTTATAACTGCCACCACATTTGCAAATAATAATTCAATGGCATAATTGTCACATTTTATAAACACATTTCAAAATAACACAAATCTCCAACCACGCGATCCGAACGATAAATCATGCGTACGCACGCTCGCGAACATAAAACTCGTTCTCCTTGCACACACAAACAGACGGTGGCCGAAAGATAAGAGTCCGGCGAATGTGACAGGGGCGGACGAGCGAGACCAAGCAAGTACAAACCCTGAATCACCAGGTTCTCTCCCATCCCCACCGACTACCGCATCACCAGATGCATAAACAGGAGAAAGAATTTTGGAAATAATTTAGAATGGCCAGGTTAAAGATTGAATTAACCAGAGAAAAGGTCTCGAACAATATTTCTCTTACAATTTTGAAAACAAAAGAAAATTGCGCAAAAGAGGAGACTAAGCCGACTAACAACAACAAACCAAAACAAACAAACCACGAAACTGATGCTTACCAGCTACCCGTGGGTGACCCCGAAAAGGCGGGTCAAACGACTCTCTCTACCCTCTGTCCAGTCGAGAGGACAGAGGCGAAGATGCGGAAACAGAAGAAGTGATGTCCCTCTCCTACAGGCCGACTGCAGGAATTGAAAGTACTGACTGTACTTTCGATGATACGGTGAAGAACCAAGACTGGAGCAGGCGCTCCCAGAGACATCTTCCGCTCGAGTGAAGAGCCAACCTCCCTCAGCAATGGCGGCCAACATGCCACCCTACGTCACAGAGTGAGCATACTTCAAACTAAAAGAAATGAAGCACGTGCGACAGGTAAAAAGACAGGCGAGAGGCCGATAGACAGAAAGTTCGAGAGAAAGGTACCGACCACCCGTGAACCTGCAGGATGAATAGCACGGGCGGTGGAATTAGAGAGAGAGAGAGAGAAAGCAAACCGAAGTTGAGCTGAACTACACCAAGGTGCAACCGCACCACAAGCCACACTAAGGGACGGATACACGACAACAGCAACGACAATAAACAAATAAGTAATTCCGCCACCCTAGGTGGGTCGAACGTCGTAGGCCTCGTGACAAACTCGTGACATCGCTAAAGTCACAAAAATTAATGTATTTTATTCATTACAACCGTACTGGCTGAGAAGCCCATATTTTCTCTAAACTGGGATTTTGCACGAGCAATCTTGGCGCCATTTTCAATTGTCTGTCGAATGAACATTGAATAATTCTTGATTTTACAAAAGTAAGAGGAAAACCGAAGAATCTGAAGATGCATGTTAAAAGTAATGTCCATGAGCTCTCATTTCGTATATTGCATGCTTAGGATCTTTTCCGCACAGGCTTGCGACTATACGAAATGACTGACGACGCCGGTTCCCTTGAGCAAGTCGCCTTCTTCGTTCATTGTCGGAGTTTTGATCCAAATTATCATTCTACGAAATTCGAACTTCCCGATCGAAATCTTGCTTATGACTCCATTTCTGTTATGAATACAACTGAAAATGTGTAGAATTTATTATTTAACAGACCGTTTCAACAGAGTATTTTTCAGTTGAAAATTGTGTCAAAAGTAGGTGCCGATGGCCCGGCTAAGTGATAAGTCAGCTGTGTTTTCTAGTAATTTTTATCAACAGAATTCTCCACTTAGACACTGTCTCGGAAAATGAAGTTTATATGTATGAAAAGAGCGAAATGCCAGCTATTCATTCATTGTAAAATTATTTCACGCTCTTCAGTATCTTTTATTGAAATAGAGGAAAATATGACGCAAACGCGTTAAAAGTGGCTTCACTCTAGGACATTAATCAGCAATGATTTAGTACAGGAACAAAATTGTCAAATGTGACTTACTGCATTTTATTCCTTGTGTTCTGAGGTTTCATTGATAGTAAATATGTGTTAATAGTTTGAACGGACAGCGAGCCAGACGACACTGAAGCCGCGATAGAAAACACAAATTTCTGTTGGTTCCGGCCTCGCGAGGCCTGTTTCGTCTCTGGCACCGTGTCGCTGGCTTTGCGGCCCGGTACATGCTTATAAAAGTAGAGTGTTGTGTGAGAAAGAGAGTGTTCCCTAATGTCAGCGACTGGCGTGAGAGGCAGAGAGAGTGCTCAGTGCGCTGAGTGCTGTGCGAGAGAGATTGCTCCCAGGGCTGCGTTCCTGGTTTGAGCTTATTATGGAAGGCAAATAAAAGGAGAAAACTCTGCTTCGTCCACTGTCTTCTTGACCGGCTGCTGTCCCTTGGTTCCTGCACTTCTCACCATCTGCCTGTCTTCACCTGCACACCCCTTACCCCTCCACACCATCACATTAATAAATAAAGGTATATCACGCCAATCATTGTCATTGCGTAACACATCATTCTTCGCATAAAAATAAAATTCCAATGGTTGATGATCGGAATTAATCATATCAGAAACATACAAACGGCAAGAATTTCTAATAGTATCGAACAGATCTTCAGAAACTAAGAAATAATCATTCACACTACTCCCTGTTTCCGTTATGTATGTGTAATGACCTTCAAGGTCACCATTACATACTCCATTCATGATAAAACAATCTGAAAGCAATACATAAATTCAAAATCATTCTTCCATATAAATTCAATTCCGAGTTTTTAGAATATCTTATGAGATCTGTTTTGTCATTCTTATCCATGAAACTGAACCTGTCAAACTGATCATTGCTGAAAGGGAAAATGTTGGCTGTTCTGCCGTTCAAATCCCCACACAAAAGGATATCAACGTTGTCATACAATAATATCTTATCTGTTATAACCTCTTCAAGGCAAACAATGCCGTTTTCAATTTCACCTGTTGTATAATATGGGGAATTTATTGGAGGCACGTAAGTACACACATAAAGAATGTTATTTTCAAAACCAAATAAAGTTTTATTTAATAAGAAACACATAATATTGTCATGTTCACATGTAAGTTCAGATACATAAGCCATCAATTCGGTTTTAATTAAGCACACCACTCCACCTGATCTCCTCTCCGTGTCTTGTCAGCTTAATCGCAGGTTTACAGAAGACAGAATGGTGGGGGAACAAATGGGAATCTATTTTCTCCATGAACGTTTCAACAAGACAAATGAAATCAAAATTATAAACAAACGATAAAAACTTTTGATCAATCAGTTTAGATGGAAGGCCACCTACGTTCCAATGAAGGAAAGAGAACAAGTGTACTTTATTTTTAACCTGTGTTTCACTAACATTTTGTTCACTTTCATACTCGCTATCATTCGTACTCTCATTCAGACTTTCGTCCATCGAGATGTCTCTATTGGTTATATTTTCTCTTCTCTCTTCCCCATTGCGTTGTTCCCTGTCATTTTCACGAGCTTCGTCACGGCTGGTGTCACCTGTCATTCCAACACGTGAAGAACAAGCATGCATTTCACAATTCGCCGGTAGACATCTACAACCTGTTCTCAGTAAACATGACACACGGCCACCAGCACGTGCGTTTCCGCATTTTATCTTCGGAACCGGTGTTTGGTCAACATTGTCTACCTTTGTATCCTCAACCAGGGAAATTTGACTTTTAGGATTGTGGAAGTTTAACTTTGTTTGCAGAGGCCGGCCAAACCTTTATCTAACTTCCTTTAGCTGATCATCCCCATCGAGAACAAATTTCTTGCCCTCGATGAGGAGATGATCGTAGATCATAGTGGCCCTCTTGTTGTTGCCTCTGGCAGCTTTTAAGTGTGGTCCTAGCTTCTTTCTGATGTCACGGACTCTCTGAGTGAAATCATCACCAATAAACACTGAAGTATTCTTAAGGTTCTTTTTGGCTCTGAAAATTTCTTCTTTGTCTTTGTAGAAGGTGCATCTGCCAATAACTGGCGAATTAGGCTTATTGTTGATGCGATGTATTCTGTCAAACTCTACGGTCTTTGGTAGTTTCAATTCATCCGTCAACAGGTTATGCACAATATTCACACAGTCCTGTTTGGCTTCTCCTTCCCTCCTTGGCAGTCCATAAAAAAAATTAGATTATTCCTTTTGGATCGCCCTTCAAGATCATCAACTTTTTCTTCCAAACGCACGATTCTGTCTTTCATCAAGCTGTTCTCTGCTTTCAGATGGTCATTTTGAACACGAAGCTCACTGATCGTCTCTTTCATGTCCTGCATGTCCCTTTCACTCCTCTTACATCGTCTGACATGTTGTCAACCTTCGTGGTTAAGCATGATAACATTGTAAAAATGTCTTTTAGCATCGGATGATCGGCCGTGATCTCACCGGGTTTACTTGAAGCATGGTCAGGATCAGGAGTCACAGAAGAGTCCGTACTTGCACGGCGTACAGAGCCACCACGAGCCAGCGGGGACTGCCTCGTGGAGCTGGAGTTGGACGACTTTGGCCCGGGGTTCGTCTCCACGTCGCCGCATCGGAGCAGAAGGTCGCTGAAGAAAAAGGCGGTGAGGACCAAGCCTACCATGACACCGGTGACACGGGTGTGTACTTTTAACACACGCATCGTCATGGACAGCCTGAACCTGGCTCTTTTTGCCATGAAACTGATGAAGACGGCGACAAACCCGCCACACCGAACTCTAAAATCGAGAGATGCTGATGGCATCTTGATACTGTCACTGACTTGAAACGTTGTATGATTGAAAACCGTAGAAATTAACAGAAAACGTTAATTAATTTCGAAGCTGAAGAAAACGTGTCTTCTCCTCTTGGATGACGACAGCTCACACACAGAGAGAGAGAGAGAGAGAGAGAGAGGAGAGAGAGGAGGAGAGAGAGAGAGAGAGAGAGAGAGAGAGGAGAGAGAGAGAGAGGGAGAAGAGAGAGAGAGAGAGAGAGAGAGAGAGAGAGAGCAAGGCACCACATGCATTCATTTTTCGCAAGGCATGAAAATACGTAGAACGTATTAAGCAAAGTGAGATGACATTGGGGAGGGGGGGGGGGGAGAAAAAAAAAAAAAGAGAGAGGAGAGAGAGGAGAGAGAGAGAGAGAGAGAGAGAGAGAGAGAGAGAGAGAGAGAGAGAGAGGGATGGAAGGGAGAGGGGGAACAGCATGAGATGTAATGATTTGAAATGGAACTGTACTAAAACGTACAATAATTAGCCTGTATAAAATCAGACAGTAAAATGAACATGACAAAGTATACATGTACGGAATTCGGAACATACACACGTACACATGCACAGACAGAGTCAGAGAGGAGAGAGAGAGAGAGAGAGAGAGAGAGAGAGAGAGAGAGAGAGGATACATGGAGAGAGAGAGAGAGAGAGAGAGAGAGAGAGAGAGAGAGGACACGACAAGACAAATTTCTTTTTTTAAGAGGATAATACAAAAGCACTGACGTGCTTTTTTTACATCCAGTCCTCGTCCTGAGTAGGGACTACAACATGCATAATGTAATGCTGAACAATTAAGTAGTGGGGGAAAAACAAGCACTGGCCAACAATTCTTCCATCATTATAATAACGACTTGGCAAAGATTTGAAAAAAAAAAAAAAAATTGAAGGTGAAGAAAATATATGTTTTAAATATGAAAACCCTTCACTAGCTGCATGGGGGAACCATCCCAATCCCTCTCGAAGGCAGATTTATATGTGTTGCCTGCTCCTAGGCCTTTCGTCCGCTGGATCGGACTCATCAGGGAGGACACGGCTGATTGTGTCTGCGCTCTTGGCGTCAAATAGAGACACACCACATTCCGTAATTCTATGGTGTTCTCACCACCAAGGGTTCAAAAAAGAATCCAACAGCACCCCCAAAAGCAGCCAGCGAAAGGTAGAAACTAAAACAAAACGAAAGTGTGGGGAGGAAAAAAATTGCTAAAAAACTAAAAACATTATGTAAACAGAATAAAATGTAAGGGACAATCTTTGAGCCTGTGCCTGAGGATCCATTTAAGGATGCAAGGGAGATCAAAAGATATGGAACAGTCTGAGTGGTCAGCTCTGCTGTTCAATAACCCAAGCAAACAAGCAAACAACAACAACAACGACAATGACGTCGACAACGACGACGACGACAACAAAGAAGCGATTATTTAAAAAAAGCCTGTCGATTTGCCAATAAGGAAGGGAGGTAAGTGACCATTAATATTCCAAAAGTAAAACCACACTGGGTAAAGGACTCCTTTTCTGACCTTGTGACTCTGACGTTTTTCCCAACAGGTAAAGGGGAACAACTGGATGACGACGGTCAGAGGGAAATCCATGTCAACTCTGTCGGTAAAAGGTATTTGCTGAGTAAAAAAAAGTCGGTTAACTGTTGTTGTCATTTTGTTGTTACTTAATTGTAAAACTGTTTTCTTGTATTGTAATGTTGCTCTTGTTGCTTTTGGTTGATTGTAATGTGGGTGGGTGGGTTTTTTGTTTGTTTGTTATTATTGATGTATTTTTTCGTTATTCTACTGGAATGTTATTGTTGTTTTGTCTGCCTTTTTTTGTTGTTGTGTTGTTTTTGTTGTTGTGTTATTTTTAAACTGTTTTGTTGATTTTGTGGATGTTTTTTTGTCGTTACTGTTGTGTTTCTGAGCGATTTGTTCATGTTGCATTTGTTTTAATAGCTGTTATTGTTGATTTGTCGAGGTATTTGCTACATTTAGTTTGTTTTGTTGTTTTGTTGAGGTTTTGTATAATCATTTTGTTATTGTTGTTTGCGAGGATTTTTTTTTCATGTAGTTTTTATTGTATTTGTGAGGCATTTGTACATTTAGTTTTTTGTTGGTTTGTCGAGGCATTTTGTATAATCAGTTTTATTATTGACTTGTGAGGCATTTATACTTTTGTTGTTATTTTGATTTGCGAGGCATTTGCTCATTTTTTTGTTATTTTTGATTTGTCGGGGGCATTTTTCCACATTTTTAATATCGCCCCAATCAGTATGAAATGTCCCATCCCCCGGTGTGAATTGTTTTGCTTGTTGCCCTATGAAAACATGTATGAGAGAACGGGGAAAACCCCGTTTTAAATCCCTACCCCCTCCGGTTCGGGGCTGGGCGACCTAGAATGGGGGTTTTCGTTTTTGACAAGTAGACTTCAATAACCAAAAATAACGCCCCTAAAATAAACTACTGTGTAGGATTATCCGTTTTTAATACTAATTTACTAAACTTTTCAGTTTTAGTTTTTTTTTAAATCCTTGTTTTTCTGTCATTTTCAATAAAATCTTTTCGCGAACATTTTCAAAGAGTCTTGTCTTTCATGGAAATAAAATACGTTTTTAAAACGTTCTCAAAAGTTTTTTAAAACTGAGTTATATTTTTGACTTTAAATAAACCCCTTATCCTGATTTTCCACTGAAAGCCAGTTTTGCAAGGTTTTTTTTTTTTAACTATGTTTTTTTTCTGCCGAGCAGTATTATAATAAATGTGTTTGCTTCCCCCTTAAAAAATTTTAAAAGTATTCTAAACACTACTTGTTTTGCTAGGATCAACAAAATTAGTTTTACTGCCATAAAAACCTTCTATTTTTTATAGCTTTTTTAAAAATTAAAGGGTTTTTGGGACAGAAAATCAAAATATGATAAAATTTAGCGAAAAAACTGTTTGTAAAGGTCGAGGACAAATATTTTTTTCCGCAACCAGTTTTCCGAAAATCAATGAACAATGGGGGTTTTTGTCATAATTTTAAAAGTTTCCATAGTTTTTACTAAAATTTAAATCTAACCCAGTTATTGTTTTTTCTGCTCTCTGTAAAAACTTGTTCGTATAATAAAAACCCAATAAGGTTAAATGGTAAGTTTCCCAAATTTCAGGCGAAAGATTTTTTCTTTTTTGACTATATTAAAATTTTTTTGCTTGTTTTTATGACTTAATATCCTCCCCTTGTGAAAAATGCGCAGTAAATTTGGGGACTGTCAACGTCAAAGTTTTCCCAGCAAATTGAATTCCTTTAAAAAGGGGACGTCACTAACCCCCACAACCCCACCCCCTTTCCTTATTTTTAAGACAGAAATTTCAAATATTGTGAACGTTTCCCCTAATTTCATTTGGGGAAAGAACTGTAATTTTGGAAGCATTTTCAAAACCCGTTTTTTTTCTGTGGGGTGTATGTTTTTTCCCATCGGCTTTATTTAAACCCTTTTTGATATTACGTGGCATAAGCTTACATGTAAAGGGCCAGAGTTAAATGCTTTTCGAAATTTTTTTTGAGGGCCCTAAAAAATAAAAATGGGTTTAAATTTCAAATTTTATACCCCATTCTAATATGGTTCTAGTGCCATTTGAGGTCGGGTTTTCGAAATTTTTTTTATTTCATACGGGGCCAAACATTTTTTTGTTCTGTTGCGCAGTTGCTCTAGTTTAGGAAACTTTTTGTTTGTCCCCCAACTCTTGCTTTTAAAAAACCCCCATCTTTGTGTACTCAAACCCAACAAAGTGCCATCTCACCGTTCTGTTCAAAGTCCGCAACGCGCAAGGTTTTTAATTCAAATTTATACACCTCACGGGCGCTAATGTAACTCCGGGTTTTTCGGCCCCAGCGACATTATTTTTAGTAGCTTTATTATTTTTTTCTAAAAAAAAGTGAGGTTATACATTTTCGACTTTCCCGTTTTTCTGTGTTTTTATATTAAATGATCCGACCCCCCCACAAACTAATCTTTTAAAATTTTAATTGGGGAATTGTTTAATTTCATAATGCAATTGAGTTTTCCCCTCCGGAAGGCTTTTAAAAAAACAGTTGGGGCCTTCCACTAAAAGTTTTTCAGTTCGTTCACCCAAATGAACATGAGTAATGAATGTAAGCGACGGCGGATTTTCCCCCCTCAAAAGTGTTTTGTCGGGTGTAACAATAAATCTTTGAGGCCCTGAGTGTTGTTAAAACCTAACATTTTAGCAGCTCTTTATCAAAATTTTAATTTTGCTTCTTCAGGTTTGAATTTTAAATATTGTTTTTAGTTTTGCATTTTTAAAGTTGAGAGTGATGCAAAGTTACTCATGTTTTTAGTGGAAAAAACCCGTAATCCATCGGTATTGTTAACTGGCTAATTATTTTTCTCCCTGCCTATTTTCTAATCTTTTTTTTCTGGTTTCGTTATTTAAACCATACGACTTTGAAAAATATTTCATGGAGTGCGCCCATTTTGGCCCCGCAATTTTATCAATAGATGTTCAAAAAAACGAAGGACGGTCTCGGTTGTTATTGTTACAAACTTTTTTAAACAAAAAAAAAAATGAGGCTTTTTTAAATATATAAAGCAAATTTCTTTTGGGGGCCGCACTACAATCTTAAAAATTAAAACTGATACTTTTGTCATTTCTGGCCCCAGACGGGGCGCCAAAAAAGGTTGAGTACCTTTAAGGTATTTTAACCCCCTTTTAAAAAAAGATTACATCGCAAAGTGTGGTTTAGTCACCAATGCGTTTTTCAGAACCAGTTAAATTTTCCCGGTTTTGGCATCAATGGGTTTGGGGGTGTCGTTCCCGTATTTAAATCATCCTGACCCTTTGGTGAGGTCATGACAGATTTATTTTTATTACCCCTTCGACGTATTTTGACTGAAACACGAGCGCCTTTCCAAAAATGACCCCCCGTTTTACCACAGAACCTAATTTGAATAAAGGTTTTTTAAAAGATCTGTAACGTTCAATTTTAAATGTTAAGACGTTTGCAAATTTTGGACCTTAATCAGGCTTAGGCACCCCTTATTTTTGGGGTGCACAGAAATAAAAACTAGCTGGAATCCCCCTTTTCACATTTTTCTCTTCAGGCACAGGGTTCACCTCGGGCCCATGGCAAGAGCATAAAACGCAGGGAAAAACATTTATTTAGCCTTGAGGGTCTAACTAAAGCGGAAATAGTAAAATAGACGACTCTATTCGTACTTACGTTTGGGTTTGCTAGGTTCGCAAGAAAAAGCGAGATCGAGCATAACTGATTTTTCTACTGGTTTTGATGCACAAACAAATACTTGCAAATTTAGAGGACGCCTTAATTCTCATTTTGATTTAGATTCAATATCCCCAGGAAAAATTTTTCAATACGCAAGATCGAAAGTTTGACTTTGCTTTTGGCACGGGTTTTTTATACTGCTACCTTCTGCCCTTAGACCCCAGGTAGGAACAATAATAAATACAATATGAAATCGTTTTAGCAGGCAATAAAACGAAGGTCGGAAAAAAACGAAAAAAAAATCGGGCCGAAATATTACAAAAAATAAAAAAAACCCCCAAAGATTAAAGTCACCCAAAACCCCCGGGTCAAAGCCCAAAGGCCGTTGAAGCGGGGACTTTGTGCGATGACATGAATATGAAAAGACAGCACTAGTTGTTGGTTTAAACGGGCCCTGGATTCGGGCTTTATTTTTACTAAATAGAAACCCCAACTATTAAGAAAACAAATCCCCAAATGCTTGGCCTAAGCCAATACTTTGTTGCAGTGACAAAAGCCACTAACGTACCCCCAAATTTTAACCTGGTAAAGAGTCTTAGCTTTACGGCTAATTTTTTTAATAAACTGCAGATGTCAATGTTTTTTTTACCCCGATTATCGGGCGGAGGCGAGGCGGGGAGGCACTAAATTCCCCCTCCACCACCGCCTGTAATAGCCCCCCCAGTGTACTTATTGCAAATCTAAGGGGGTTATACGCTTTTAAAGTGACATTGCTTTAAACAGTGTTTTTATTCTTTCTGCTGCGTTGTGTCTTCACATAAAAAATTTTTTGGATAGTTTCTCTTATTTGTCCTTGAGTTGTAATTGGTCTCGATTGTAGAGCCGCTTTTGTCTTGCTGTTTTTTTTTTCAAGATCTTTTAGCTTTGGGTTATTCTTTTTTTAACACCAGACCCCAAGTTGGCGTCAAACACCCCAATGAGTTTTTCTTTTTTTTTTTATTTCTTATCATTTCACCAGTATTGCTAAATTGTCTGTTAATTCGCCTCTAATTTTTTTCAGTCGTTAATGGCCTCTAAATTTTTTGGGGGGGATTGGGGGAAACATTAATTGTTTTAATGCTGTTTCTTCTGAAAAAACTGGTTTTTGCTTTTTTCTATTGTTTTGTTATTTTGTTGCTATTGGAATTAAACTTGAAGTTCTTGTTTTTGGGGAACGTTGGGGTTCTTGTTTTTTGTTTTGAAGTTTTTGCAACTGCTTCCCCATCTAATTTTTGGGGTTTAACAATGCCAAGGGTTCTGCTCGCTTGCCTGGCCTTTGTTTAAATTTTTTCATACGTAAAAACCTGATGAGTCTCGTTTTTCTGTAAGTGAAAAAATTGTTCTCGGTGGGGCGTTTTTACAAACAAATGGCCCTCTTTTAGTTCAAAATCATTAGGGTTATAAAAACCAAAAGGGTTTTATATTAAACTTTTGTAAAAAGCTCGACCGCAACTTTTGTTAATTCATGCCCAAAAGGAAAAGTTGTGGAGCTGTGTCAAAGGAGTATTTCTTCCCTGTCATTTTTAGGATCAAAAATTTAATTTTCTTCACCCCCTTCCCGCCGTGTTTAAATATTAACTTTTTATTTTGTTTATAAAAATGTCACAAGTTATGGCTCGATTCTTGACCCCCAAAAGAAAGCCCGAAAAAAACCCCCCGGCGTGAAAGGGAATAAACGGATATTACTGTTCCAAAAAAATCCATCTACTATTGTGAATCAAATTCTTTCTGAAATTTCCAGACCAGGAGCGGATGATTTGATTGTGCCGGGTCTGCACGACTTCTTTCAAAAAAGACTCGCTTCAACAACAGACCCAACCAGAACAGTTGTCCAGAATTGGGGCGGGCAATCGTTAAGAAAATTTCTTAAAATTTAGGGGAAGAAGTTTTTCTTTACCAATGCAGAATTTTTTAACCTATTTGATTATGGCTAACGCGAAGAAAGGGGAAAATCTTGCGTTTTAAGGAATCGGCAAGGAAGCACTAAAAAATTGAATGGCCCGGAAAATCGCCCCCGATGTTTTAAAACAGCAAAAAAGGGTTTAGCTCTAAATTTGCGATGGAAATGCTTTTCCCTTCCCTAGATTTTGAGTTGTTAAAAGGCTGCCCCATATTTCAAGGGCATTAAAGACGATTTTTCTCGAACTAACTTTTATGAATACAAAAAAGTGGGTTTTAGATCAACAGAACCCAGCAAAATTTCGCATTTTGCTCCGTTAGGTTTTTACGTTTTAGCAAAAACTAAAATTTCAGGCTGATTGGGCAACAATAGAACCCCCAAAAAGTAATAATTTCGAAAAAAAGTGCGTCATCATTCAAAATCCTAAAAGGGGAGAGCTATATGGGAAATTTTTAAACTTAGTGTCACAGTAAAAAACGCCCCTTTAAAAGGTATTTTTTGCTGTGTGAAAAATGAAAAACCATTCGCAAGAGCAAGTGAAAAATTTTTTTTATCCAAAAAAAACGAAAGTACAATGTTCGATTGACGGCAGCCCCAACCCAAATTCTATGCTAGCGGACTTAGACTTATATCATTTTGACGAAATAAGAAAAATTTTTTGGGGGTGGGAGGGTGAATCCAACGAGACCTTGGTCCCAAAGATTACACCTTCCAGTGTTAGGTTGATGATTATTTAAATGAAAAAAAAACGGTTTATGGATTGACCCAAAGGGCAACAGGGATAAGGTTGCATGGAAGGGGAGAACGGGGTTTTTTAAAAAAAGAACTTTAAATTGGAAGAAAAAAAGGAAAACCGATAACCCCCTTAATTTTTACTTTTTTTTTTATTTAAATTTATGACAGCTGATTTACGATAACAGATTAGACCATACAGAATATAAAATTTTTTTTTTCATTTTTAAAAAAACATGTCGTTCAAATTTATCCCAAAAGTGCCTACAGACGGAGTCGCCAAGAGAAGAGATAGTAGAAAAACCCCCCGGGTAAAAAACTTTAGATTAACCCCAAAATTACACAAAGCTACAAAAATGAGCAGGACCTTTCAAATCCCGCAAAAACCCAAAAGAAGATATTCTGCTCCTTTTAAAGCTGTTAATGTTAAAAGGAGCTTTACTATAAATGCTGCATCGGCGGGAACAAAAGTAGGTCTCTTAGGGAACAGGCGTAGGCGCACCCGCAGCTTTACCCCTGGCGGGTTTTTCTTTTGCTCTGGCCCCGTGTTCTTAGTGGGTGCGTAGCAAAAAATTTTAAAAAATAAAAATCCAAAAGCACAGCTTGGTTCAAAAATAAAACTAAACTTGTTCCTTTAAACTATTATAAAAAAAGCACTAGCTGGGCTCAAACTCAGGAAAGAAGAATTTAAAGTTTAAAGGCCGATTTTGATGACTACAAAAGACAAAAGTTTGTCTTCAAAAAAAAGGGAGGACAAGTTTTTTCAACGCCGCCCGCTAAAAAGGGAAAAACTTTAAAAAAAGTAAACGAAACATTAAACTCTTTTTAAACAGCTCCATTAAAAACGCCAAAGGGTGGTTTATACTTTAGTTTTGAGTCCCGGCAAAAAAAAATTTGATATTGATTAAAAAATTTTTTGATTTAAATAAAAATTTTTGAGTTTGAAAGAAAAATAGCTGGATAAAATTTTGAGGTCAGCGAATTTTTTGAAGCAATGCAAGAGATTTATCAAGACCGAAGATATTATTTAGGGAAATCATTGATCCAGCAAAAATACAGGCAAGTGTTGCTCATGCTATTTCTCAAGTTCCGGGAAAAAAAAAATAGACCCCCCCGTTAAAGTAATGTTAGTGTTTTAAACGACCATGTAAAATAAATGAAAAAAAAATTTAGAAGTCTGGGGTTTAAATAAAAAAACGCATTCTTTTCATAATGACTTAAACCCGGTTGGGGCAGACGAATGCTTACACAGTTTGTGGCCCCCCGGAAAAAAAGCCAAAAATGGAAAACTCGGGTTTGGTCAGAGGGCGAAGTCAGAGATAGATTTAAAAAAAGTCTAAGTTGCCCCATTGTTGGAGGTTTAAATTCCACTCCTCCCGTTAGTTTCAAAAAGGAGTTTTAAAAATAAAGTCGCGCAAATGTTTTATGTGGTTTTTTGTTCTCCAAAGGTGCATTACGCCCGCAAAAAAAACGCAGGGGAGTGTCTATCACCCTTACATCAATGATTTAACTTTAGTGGAATATCCTTTCCTGTTGGTATAGACAAAAATTGATCAGTTTGAAGAACCCCAAAAAAAACCCCAAAAAAACCTGTTAATATTTTACATATGGGAGAGGAAACACATTACACTATTAAAATGTCCCCAAAACAGTCCAAAAATAGGCGAACCAGAAAAAAATCATGTTTACTTACTTAATGTTTTCACCAAAGGGCTAGCCCCTTCACATGTACGCACAAAGAGGATTATTGGCTCAATTCAAAAAGGGATAAAACAAAGAATTCTGTAGAAAATGTT
This sequence comes from Conus ventricosus, assembly GCA_018398815.1. NCBI lineage: Eukaryota > Metazoa > Mollusca > Gastropoda > Neogastropoda > Conidae > Conus > Conus ventricosus. The sequence goes on along the minus strand of CM031623.1, from coordinate 3,196,176 downwards.
TAACAAGAATGCCCTCCCCTTCCAGCCGCGCTTGAATAAAAAACTTTTTATCGGGCCGTTGACGTAATACAGAACTAATTACGCCCCCACCCCGGGTCTAAAGTTAGTTTTAAGAGCTGGAAACGGCTGCAAACAAGTCCATCTTGTTTACGCAGACTTCGAATCCTCATTGTTCCTTTTGAAGGGCCAGCCCCCAAAAAAAAATTCGAAAAAAAAAAGTCTTAAAGAGAATTCAGATTTTTTATTTTGCCCTTCATTATTTTTGGCCCCGGATGGGGCTCATTCAACGCCAGAATTATACAGAGGCCACAATGGGCTAGAACACAGGGTTTTTTTTTTACAGCGCATGCACCAAGTGCGTAATGATTGTTCTAATAATATGAATTTATCTGAAATCATAAAGGCGCCTGAAGACCAAGAATGTATGAATTAGCCACTCACTGGTGGATTTGCTTGGACTTAAGGGCTCTCATCCGACTGCAGCAAATCTAACATTAGAGACCATGATCACATAGCGGAAACGTTCAGAGGCAAGCAGCGCACAACAACTGCCAATCTTCAACTAAAAGTTTGAACCAAAGACATGGAAGCTGCCTGTATTCTTTCATATCTGCGAGGTTACAGACTCTCATCTTATAAAAGGAAAAGCAGTGGGCGATGCCTTCAGGGTGTCATGCATTGCACAGTCATCAGAAAAGTACATTGTGTTTCACTTTAAATACTTGTCTTTATATGACTTCTATGCAACACTGAGGGTTCAAGTTAGAGTCACTGGCTAAGTCCCCCCCCCCCTAAAGTCCTGCCCAATAACAGGAAGAATATTTTGACCCAACTTTGTAGAAAGGGCGTTTATCCGTTATGAGTACATGAACAGTTGGCAAAGGTTTGACGATGATACACTTCACCTAAAGGCGCGTTCGTTTCTAGTTCTCAGAGGAAATGACATCGTGTTCTGTTTACCAGCATGCTCAAGATGCGTGGCAGAAGTTAGAGTGAAAAATGATGGGAGACAATCATGACTCCTACTTGATTGGCAGATGTCACCCCCCCCTAATGTTTGTTGGCGGACGTCTTTGAAAATTTTATAGAAAGACCTGCATTGAACATTCAATTGCATGGATCCCGCGCATTACATTTCTGCGCCTGGGATGAGCTGGGACGCTTTCTTAAAAGTTTAATGGAGAGTACAGATTGATTTTTTGTCTGACCTGCCAATGATTCAGATGATTGAAAACGGATTGCGCGGAGGATTAGTATGGGTGTCCGCATCATTACTGTAAAGCAAACAACAAATACTGCGTACGGACTACTGATACGAAAGTAAAAGGTCTAACTATCTCGATTTAGATGCAAACAATCTGTATGGTTGGGCAATGGCGCAATCACTTCCATTAGTTACATTTAAAATGTACACAGGCGGTGATCGAAAATATTCAAAAAGCATTAAAGTGGTTTGGGCAGTTTGACTCGGGGTCAACAGCGTGGTTTCATTCTAGAAGTTGACTTAAATATCCTCATGAACTCCATGACCTGCATAATGACTACCCATTAGCTGCAGAAAGTCTAAAGATAAATCCAACAGAGCCACCTAAACTTTGCCTAATCTTCGGGGAAAAAAAAAATATGTATGTCATTACAGACTTCTACAATTTTATTTAAGACATGGTTTGAAGTTGACAGCTGTTCATCGTATAATTGCTTTTGATCAAGAACAGTTCATGAAACCATACATCATGAAGAACACTGATCTCAGAACTAAATCCACAGATGCTTCAGAAAAAGACTTTTTCAAGCTAATGAACAACAGCTGTTTTGGAAAGACTATGGAGAATCCACACAAGCGTAAAGATGTCAGATTGGTCACCAAAGAGAACGAAGCAATTAACTGACTTCAAAACCAAATTATCAGACTTTAGAAGATTTCATGATCAGCTTTTTGGCATAATGATGAAAAAAAAGAAAGTCAAATTAGACAAACCTGTGTTTATTGGGTTTACCGTTTTAGAATTATCAAAGCTTTTGATGTTAGAATTTCTTTATGACTACTTTAAACCCCTGTATCCAGATGTCCAGAGTACTTTACACAGATACAGATAGTTTTGTTATAGATATCCCTACTGAAGACATCTATAAAGACATGGAATTAGAAGTAGCTAAAGGGCATGCAGATGGTATGACACATCCGATTGCCCTAAAGATTCGCCTTTACATTCAATTACTAATAAGAAGGTTTTAGGAAAGATGAAGGATGAATTATCTGGAAAGGTGATTAAGGAGTTATATTGGTTTAAATCGAAAATGTACAGTATTTCGAGCCAGGAGAAAACCATTAAGAAAGCAAAAGGAATATCTCGCAGCGTTGTACAGTCAAACATATCACATGGCAACTACAAAGAAGCATTGTTTGACAATAAGACTTTTCATCATGACAACGTAAAGCTGCGATCTAATCTACATGAATCAACACAACTGTTGTAACAAAGAAGTCATTAGATAGAACAAACACAAAACGTGTGTTTGTTAATCCTGAGTTTTCATATGCAATCGGTCATAGGAGAACCGTAAATTAACTAAGCAACTGGAACTGTGTCTGGTGGGATTATCTGCAGTTCTTCCTTCACAAAAGATCTTTGAGGAGCTGGTTGTTTTGTTGTGTCAGTTTCTCGTAAATAATACACAGGCGGATTCATTTTTACAATTCTTTTTATTTCATATGGATCAACACTCCAAACTGGATCGGTTGCCCTGATGCGAGTGTCCCCTTCTGCTTCCCCTGGTAAATAAAGGTACCTTACTTTTAAACCAAACGGTAATAGTTTGCTGTGTGTACTGGAGTCTTCAGCAACATTTATTGTTTTCTTTTGATTGCTTGTACTGGTTTTAGCCCTTTAAATTCTTCATTATTCATTGCGCGCAAAACTGAGGGCAGTCTTCTAACCCATTCTGTGTTGCGAGAATTGTCAATCAGCTCTCTGTGATACGGGTAGGAAAAAAGTCTTTCAGATAACTGTTAAAGTTTTCAACCAAAGCCTGTGATCTGTGAACTCCTGAATGCCTCTTTTAATGGTAACTCTATGTTTCAACAATAATTGATTCACTTGCCTTTAAATTCTTTTCCATCATCGACTTGAATCATGCGAGGATAAGTTAGCGGACCTCGTTGGTATATCAGTTGTATGGCAACAGCAACAGCAGAAGCACTCTTTTGGTTAATGGCTCTGCATCTTTGTATCTTGAAGCTATGTCAATGACTGTAAGTGCGTACTTAAATTTTTTTCGTCTAATCGTATCATGGGGTAAATATAGAAGATCCATTTGATGGGTGTCGTTGGAGTTGTATTCACAAAGTGTGGTCTCTGTATTCGTCTAGGTGCAGGTAAATAAATTTGCCAAATCGCTTGTTTAGATAACCATTCCTTCGCTGTTTGTTCACTGACCCCCGCCGCTTGCTTAGCTTTTTAATTGCTGTTATTCCCTTCCAATATCCTTTTGGCAAATAATAGATTTTGTTCATTTTTATTTAGCCAATATTTTGCGCAACAAAATACACGACAGTCATGCCAAAGACAATAAACGCGATTTCTTGCATCTTTTGTTTTTCTGATGGATGATAAAAATCGCTGAATTTTGGTGGGGCAATGTCTCGATTTGGTTTGCCTGTTACAAGAAAAATATTTTTTTATTGCCTGATCAACATCTTTAAATGTGTAAGCTGCATGCCCCTGTTTTTTCAGTGTGTCGTTAATGAAATCTAACTGCTCAATTCTCTGCTTTTCATAACGATCTTGTGCTGCAGCTAGTTGCTCCACAGCTTTGTTATGTCTTTTTCTCTCACCGTCATCCCGTAGTTTACTAAATGCGTAATTACTTCCGCTAAAAGCAAGCGCATTCACCACAGCGCCGCCTATCATCATTACGAGTGAAGCCATTTTTTATAAATGTATTTTTTTTTACATATTTATATTCTCTGGAATTATTCCTTGCTTAACTAGAAAATCTTTCGTAGCAAATGAAGCTGTTAATACAGTAATAGCGATTAGCTTTGGTAAATCCTCAAAGTCTAGTTTGCCAAGATCTGCCGTTTTATTTTAACAGGCTTTTACCAAGCATTGAGTATCCTACACTTAGCCCTCCAATAACAGCAGAATGGTATACAAGGTTGGGAATAGTTTTTTCGGTGCTCATTTAAAAAATAAAATAATTATAATTAATAAAAAACATGAACAGCGATGATCTCTAGAGCTACAGAGCGGACTAAACCTTCTTTGGGCTTACAAATGAAGAAGTTTGATGACCAAGCTATTATGCCCCAAAAGGAGAGGTTGTATTCTTTGGCAGCATGTGGAAAAACAAAACAGTTCCTCGGAAATGAATTCAGCATAGAACAGATTCAACAGATGTCACCACAAGACATTATAAAGTATCACAACAGGTATGAAGCGCAGCTGGGTCGAGAATGGTAAAAAGTGTCGGGCAAAACGGTTCTTAGTTTGTACACTAAACTAGTCAGTAGATTTGCTCCCATTGATTCTGAACAAAAATCTTACGTATGATTTTAATAACGCAAGATCCAGGTTTTTACCTAGACATTAGAGTCTCTAGGGGTGGTGATCTTTATTACAAATTGGAACATTAAATTGTCGCCCAGTGATTGCAGATTAATTACTTTTAATCCATATAGATTTTGTTTCCCTTAAAAATGCCTAAGCCAAACAATCAGCAGGAATCAGAAAACACTGAATCAGGTGGAAAATGACCAGTGAAAAGCATCCTCAACCTGGGCGTGCTAAGCAGGAAAAAAATTAGCAGAGTGGAACAGGCATAGAAAATTAATGTTACAATCACAGAATATACGCCGCCAACGCCCAAACAAGTTGATTCAATGCAGCTATAAAAACTCCAGAACAGAAAAAGTTGAGTTCAAGGCTTACAGCAACCAAAGACTTCATTGAGATAATGAACTTAAAACTGTTGTCATTTTGGCGCCCTTGCTGCTGCAGGGGGCATTTATTAACGGTTATAAAATATATAAACAACGCTGGCGAAAACCAAAAGAATCAAAAAATCTGACCACTAAATACAGAACACAAAAGCAATGCCAGAACCGCCAACAACAAAAATCTTTTGATCCATTCAAATGCAATAATAGTTTAAGAACTTATTTTTAAAATTTTTGGGATAAAAATTAGATCATGATGGATTATTATTTGGTTTAAAATGATGAGTCATTAAATAAAGACATGGAGTCTATAAAAGACATTTCCATGACCTGAATTGTTAAATAATGGCGTTGCTTAAAACCGCTGTTAAAACTATCATTAAAGATTTAATGCTGACCGAGTTTCGCGCCAAAGACGCTGAGCAAGACATCCTCACGATGACTGCGTTTTTTGAGGCGTGTGTGTACTATATTAGACATTTACTATTTAAGTATAAAACATAGATTGTATTTTTTTTTGATAATTATAATATAACATTATAAGTACTTGGTTGTACTTAAAGGATGACTTAAATTACAATCTTGAGGTAACTTGATCATGAACATAAGATGACTTGAGGAACGACTTGAGTAAAACTTGAAGTGTCTTGAGGAGGACTGATAAGAACTTGTGGATGACTTGAGGATGACATTCAGGATACTTGAGGACAACTTGATAAGGAACTTAGAAGTGACTTGGGGTGACTTGAGAGATGACTTGAGGACAACTTGAGGATGAACTTGAGGACAACTTGAGTAAGAACTTAGAAGTGACTTGATGCATCGGGGGGTGGGGGGGTGGGGTGGGGGTGTGCATGCGGGGGTGGGGTGGGGTGGGGGGTGTGCATGCGTGGGGTAGGAGCAAAACACACAAACACCAACAAACAAACAAGAAGTGAAACCTCACTAGGGCCACTTCTTTGCTTTGTGACTAAACAGGAACGCGCAACTCAATCAACTAGGCCAAGTGATCATATGTATCGCTTGGGCCTAGTTTTGCCGCTGAGCTTTGCAGGAGGTGCCTGCTGCCGCGCTTTGCAGGTCTAGTGATCTCAATATGATCACTTGGCCTATTTGCATTGCTCCGTGCTGACGTCATTGGGCGGCAAGCTGCCGCGCTTTGCAGGTCAAGTGATTCACATATATCACTTGCCAAGTTTGCTGTGCTCCTCTTTTCTCAACCAGGCTTGCAACTGCTTTGGCAGAGTTACAGCAGTAATTGCTGTAGCCGAGCTTTTTTATGGCGGCTCTAATCGCTCATAGTTAGTACACCCACATTGTATTTTTGGAGCATTTATGGAGATAGTGCTGGCTACACACTACTCTCCTCTCCATACTGGTAATGTACTAAAGGTCCTGCCTAACCCTATATATTTGCTCAGCCAGAACATTCGAAAATGCTATTCAGTTGCATAAGTCTAATGATAGTTGACGTTTGCGCTACACAGTTCATTTATACTGATTCCTAGCTGTGAAATTAGGATAGTTATAAAAACACACAGATAGGGAATAAGTTTTCTAGCATACGAATCAGCGCATTGGTTTTTTCACCCCCTGCTCTTAAGATATGAACGCCATGTTTTGTAGCGTTTTTTTGTTTTTTTTAAACATGACTTTGACTGTCTCAAGCCAGCGCCCAACAAATAACGCGTGATGATTGTTTTGCTTTGGCCGACTTTCAACAATGCAGCGCCATTTATTAGATAAGGGAACCATCTCATCGATAGTCAAACATATATTGAAACTGCTACATCTTGTTCGCAATATTTCTTTCAGCGTTTTCATTTCTTGACCTACAAACCTTGAGGATTGTCATCCATTTTCAAAGCAGTCGTTCGTTTTTTTTCCTTTTCGTTCCGTCCAAAAAAAGCAATTATGCTTCTTTTTCGGTTTAACAGGTAAAGAACATCTTCGCCTAGTTTCCTTTTTTGACAAATAACTCAACCATACAGTTAAAGAAAACATTTTAAAATAAAAAAACACATAGTCACTAAGCACAGTAAAACACGTCCTCATCTGAACCACTCTCTGCAAAACTCTTGAAAAGGGGGGGGCGAAAACAGCCTTGCGACTGTGTTACTATAAAAAACCGTTCCGCACGTGACATTCCTGGCCACGCTGGAGGTTGGGCCGCCAGTTAATTACAGGTAACCCGCCTGTTGGTGCGTCTGCACCGGCCTGATACACGTCAGCTAATTACAGTTGAATATTACGGGTCATGCCCCGCTTAACTGACACCAACTGAGAGAGAGAGACAGAGAGAGAGATCAATCGCACCGTCTTGGTCAAGCCATACTTAATATCCAGATTTTAGGTAGGATTCTCCACTCTATGTTTGTTTAGTAAATTAGTATTAAAAACGAATAACCCTACACAATATGTTTGTTTGTAACAAATCGTTATTTTTTTGGTTATTGAAGTCAACCGGTCGAAACTGGTTGAACTGTGTAATGCAGGTTGGTTTTACCTCGTTAATGCGCATGCCCAGTGGAATCAAGTCTACTGAGTATGAGAGAACTGATAAATGCCAATCCTGGGGTCAGCTGCTCCGAAACTGGTTGAGGAGCAGCTGGCCTAGATTGGCATTTATCAGTTCTCTGACGGGTCATCCCCCAGTGTCGGGAGTGGTGAATCCCTCCAGGACATCACCTCTGTCCTGATGTTCCTAGAGCGACAGCGACGAGAGGATGCTTCCAGGCAGGAAGCCCTGCGTAGGGAAGAGTTTGGATAGGATGGAGGCTCTGCGCAGAGAGGAGACTGACAGACAGGAGATTCTGCGTAGGGAAGAGGCTATTCTTCGTAGGAAGAGGCTGCTCAGCGTAGGGAAGAGGCTGCCCTCCGTAGGGAAGAACTGGACAGGATGGAGGCTCTGCGTAGGGAGGAGATGGAACAACTTCTTTCGCGGTCTCCCGCATCTGTAAGTCAGGGGGTTAATCACCAGGCAGGTGATAGAGTTAGAGGCCCAAAGTTAAAGCTTCCAGAGTTCAGACCTAGTGAGGACATTGATATGTTCCTAGAGCATTTTGACAAGGTTGCTAGTTCATACCAATTGTCTGAGGAACAAAAGGCTATGCACCTTTTTTCTGGATTATCTGGTGCTGCAAGGGAGTGTGTGCTCACTCTAAATGAAGGTGCGTCTTATGCAGACATGCAGTTGGCTCTGCGTAAGCGTTTCCACCTTACCCCAGAGACGTACAGGAGGAAGTTCAGGTCCATGAAGAAGAATAACGACGAGACCTTCGTGCAGTTTGGTGATAGGCTGCGCAAAACGCTAGGGTACTGGCGTCAGTTGGCTAAGTTGGAGCTGGAGGATCTGATCCTCATTGAACAGATCACCAACACTGTGTCCCCAGAGTTGAGGATCCGGATAGGCGAGACAGCACCTCAGGATTTCGCGGCTGCGATTCACACCGCTGAGGTGTTTGCTGAAGCTCGCAGGGCTTATGGGCATCGCCCAGATACGGAGAGGAAGCCCTCCACAGGATTTAGTGGCAATAAGGCGCAGACAACTAGCGGGGTGAACAAGGCGAGGGTTCTCGGGATTTCA
>CM031623.1:3168442-3187551 GCA_018398815.1 Conus ventricosus | reverse complement strand
ACCCTTAGCTAAGTCAAATTCGTAGATGGACAAACTCTATTTTATGAAGCAAATTATGCCCCCTGAATATCTCCTTGACTAGTAAATTTACAGAGGGCTTACAATACAATTCAAATTCAGCAAATAAACCCGAACTCCATACTTTCTCAAAGTCTCCACAGACAAACAAATCAAAAGAGAAACAAATAACAATCACCAAACATTAATTTTGAGCATAAACCATAACATTCCAAGACAGAAGAATAAAGTTTTAAGGGTATATGGAAGATAAAGAAGAATATGAAACTGGCTCCAGAGTATTGTCTTCAGAGGAAACGGAGTTTTGCACATTATTATCTTCTTCTTCTTCTTCCTAAAATACTGGTTCACTCAAAAACGAGTAGGTCACCAGCGCGCATGTTAAAAAGTAAATAAATAACATAAAATAGTGCGACTCAGACTGTTGGCCCCTGGAGCAATTTGGCAACAAGGGGTCGCACTCGATATTCAAGAAGTTTAAAAGCAATGGCCAAATTCAGGCCCAGTTAACAGTAAAATATTGGGAAGTAAAAATAGAAAAACATCAATATGCAGATCTCAAAAATGTTGTATCAATTTGTTTTTTAAAGAGATTGCATTTGTGGCAATCTTGATGGCACCCGGCAGTGAGTTCACAGCCGTACAGAAACTGGGATAAAAAGAATGTAAGTGGCTGTCAATATTTGATGCAGGTATGGTATGACACTGACCGCCACTCCTGGTGCTACTTTTATTCAATACTAGTTGTTCCATTGGAATATCAATTACTTTAGCTCTGCCTTTGAAAAAGGTGTTAAGTTTATAAAAGCTCTTCTCTCTTCTAAGGGTTTCCATTCTAATTTCCTCATGTTCTTCCTAGTATTCCCCTTTTCTCTGATGTGGTTCCCTGTTCGAACCGTGCTGCTCTCTTCTGAATCTTTTCAAGGTTATCAATGTCCTTTAGATGGTAAGGATCCCAAACTGAGCAACCATATTCAGTACTGGTCTAACCAGTGTTTTGTAGCAGTCGTCTTTAACCTTTTGGGGGCAGTCATTGATATTCCTGTGTAAGAAAGCTAAGATGTTATTTTGCTTTCTTACATACTAAATTGTAATGTTCTTTCCATTTGAGACGACTATCTATAATCACGCCTAATATTTTGCAGCATTAGTTTCTTTAAAGAATAGTATTATGGATAGAATAATCTGATCTAATTAGTGAGCGTTTGTACATATACGCAACACTTGGCACTTTTGAGGATGAAATTCCATTTTCCAAGTTCTTTCCCACTCTTGTAAAGCGTTTAGATCTTCTTGTAGAATGCGTGTATCATTCTTGCTTTGATTGTTCTATATACTAAACTGTCATCTGCAAAAAGCCTTATAGTAGTTCCAGGAGAGAGATTTCTACTTATGTCATTTATATAAATTAAGAAAACAAGGGCCCAGAACAGTTCCCTGTGGTACACCCGACAAGACTGGTTTACAATGGGATGACGACCCTTCCACAACAACTTTCTGCGTTCTCCCAACGAGGAATGATCTAGCCCATTTTAGCAAAGAACCGCCAATGCCAATGTGTTTCTAATTTAAGCAGCAGGCCCTCATGGTCAACCTTATCAAAGGCTTAGAAAAATCTAATAAATTGCATCTATTTGCTGTCTGTTGTTAAGACAGTTACTAAATCATTGAGAGTTGTTTATAAGTTGAGTCTCACAACTCCTTCGCTGTCTAAAACCATTGCTGGGCGTTATTTAAGAAATCATATTTGTCAAAATGGTCCATTATGCTACTATATATTATGTGTTCAAGTAATTTAGCTGATATGGATGTAAGAGGATACAGGTCTATCCGAGACAAGGCCCCTCCCAATCCCTCCGCGACACCAAACAAGGCACGAGAAACCAAAACACAGTGAACAAGAATCTAAACTAATAACTTGGGAATTCCCCACCAGGAGAGCGAGAGCCTGATCACCACGTGCCTGCTCGTCGCCACAGAGCGAGTGTTTGAGCAAAAGAGGGAAGGCTCAGGTGTCAGCAATACCTCTGTGCTCCTCCGAAAACTTTCCCCTTTCATGAGATCATTCTGTCTAATGGGCCGGCCAATACCCTATCTAACTTCTCTCTGAGAGGCGTTAGCATCCAGAGCAAACTTCTTGCCAGTACTTGTTTGCCCTTGCTTATGGCCTCCCTTAGAAACGGATTCAACTTCCGTCTTAATTCATAGACAGTTGGTGAGAAATCCTCCCCAACAAATACTCCTTCAGTTTTTGTTTTGCTTCAGGATTTTTATCTTTTGTCTATAGAAGGAACCAAGAAGAGAGAGAGAGAGAGAGAAGGGCGGTGTGATCTGAAAGTAAAATTGTGACAGCAAGGATGCAGGGGAAAATGGGGCTGGGTTGGTCGAAAGAAATGGAAACAAGTAACTTGAAGTCAGGTGAAGTAGAGTGAATGAGTAAAAGGAATGGAATGAACCAGCTTGAGAGGATGCCATGGAAAATGATTGGAAAGCAGCTTAACAAAGACTGACAGAGGACATGAAATATGAATGGTCCTGTACAACACTGATCATGGGGTTAGTTAGTTAGTTAGTTTTTATAGGGTCCAGCGGACTACTAGGAGCCAAAAATCAGGGACCTCAGTATCATATCTGAGTCTCTTGATTCAAATACTCACACTTGTATAACATCATCACTTATATTTATGAGGACAAAAGCACAATTATCTTTTCAACTCCGTCGACACCTTGTTATACATTAATAAAACCCTATATTTATAATATAAGTTTACCTCTTTCAAAAAAGAAAAAATAAGATCCACTGAAATTACGAAAAAGATCGATAAATACTGGTGGAAAAGAACTTCTCTATGATAACAATCAATTCAGCACATTCTGTCAAAAAATGATTAACACTGAACAAGCAGTCACACGCAACACACCATGGGGGTCTTCCTTATGAATATCAACTGTGCGTTATATAGCTGTGCCAATATAGTTACGTGACATATCGATTCTCTTTACGGTTAGTACCACCGATGGGAAGGATTGGTAAATCTTGGCAAATTTTAAAACAATGTATTATCGAATTTGATTACACCATATCCACTATGCCACAAGTTCACGACAATACAAACGGGATTTATGTGAGATCAGAGTGCGGAACAAACTGATAGGCTCATGGAAAGACTTGCACCGAGAGCTTGTTTGGCTGCTTTGTCCACATTGAGTTACCATAGATTCCATGTGATCTGGGGGACCACAAGAAAAACTATTTCTTTCCCGAAAGAGGCAAGTGAGTATGAGATCTGTATATCGCTAATATGGATGTTGATACTTCTCTTGTCGACAAAGCCGACAATGCGACAATGGATCCGATAAAATAAGGAAATCGATTCTGTTTTTAATTGATCTGAAGCACTGAGGGCAGATTTAAGCTTCAGTTCAGCAGTGTAAACTGATGTCAATCCCGCAATCTTGCAAAAGTAGGCTCCTGAAACTCGTTATCACCCACAATGGCAGCTGCAGCCCTCTCACTTTCTTAGAAACATCAGTCAAAATCTTGATAAAATCTTTATAAAGTTACATTGGCCAAGATAAAAGGCTGTTTATATGCACAATCGGGGTGACCTCTTTCGAAATTGAGATAAATATATATTTATCTCTGGATGGCGACTTTCCAAGGAGGGGTAATCAGTCTGTAATGGACCTCATCAACAGCATCAGGTCAATACAGCTGCCCGAAATTGGCGGCAAAATACGAATACCTGTGGAGGTATCTCATTTGGCTTTAAGTCATATTTGGCTTAAAAGGGGGTTCAATGACAATATTCATATGAGGGTTTTCTGGTTAGCCCTCATTTTCAGGTAGTAAAGATGATTAATGGAAAGACGGGCAACCTCCTTTAGTCCAGAGGGGGGTTCACCCGATTCGCATACAAATTTCTTTTGGAGATGTGTGAATGTGCTCCCAGAGCAATCCGCCAGTCCTTGATGATGTAATGGATCAAGAGCTTGCGGTAGACTTTCGTGCAGAACCATATACCACACACCCTTAATCTAGCTTTGAGTTCACCAAAGCTCGATACAATCGCAACAAAGTACGCTTGTCTGCCACCCCATTCAGTGTGACTAATAACTTCAAAACATTCAAACCTGACTGGCAAGATTGTTTTTGTATTAATGTGAGGCAAAAAAGAAGTTATTATCAAAAAATAACCCAAAATTCAATGGTTTGGAAACTTTAATTACCTGACCATTGAGACTGATAGATGGTTCTAAGACTGAGATCGTTTCCTATGGAAATGAATACATCTGTCTTAGTAGCTGCCCCTTACATCTTTTTCAGTAACCACTGATGAACACGCATTAAACACAATTGAAGTTGTCGCTCAGTGCAGCCAAAGTTTTCATTGGCAGAGATGGAGATGTCATCAACAAATAATGCTTATCGATTCCAGGACTTTACTGACTGGACGTTGTTATTAATTTAGATTGAACAGAAGTGGAGAAAGATGCTACCTGAGGGACACCATCTCCTGCTCAAAAGGATTCTGAAAAGGTCGGAATGAAGTCTAACCTCTGAAATGCCTGTTAGACAAAAAATTAGCTATACTTTGGTAAATTACCCTTTGAAAATCAAGTGCCTCAAGTCCTGAAGACTTCCATGCCTCCATGTTGTGTCATAAGCTCTTTCTAATCATAAAGATTAGAAACTACATGTCTCCATTGATCAAAGCATTTGATAAAAGACTCATAACGAACCAGATGTATCGTTGTGTGCGGTTGTTCCGGGAATCCACACTGGGAATAATCTAAGGCCCAGACATTCTAACTGCCATAACATTCGAGAATATACCATTCTCTCCTTCGTTATACTTAAGCAATAGTGAGAGATATAGGGACGATAGTTGTTAGGGTCGAATGGAATCTTTCCCTGGTTTAGGAATAGGGATAACAAACAGCTCTGTCAAGAAGGCGGCACAATTACCTCTGAACACCAAAATGATTAAACGGACAACAACACTTTTAAACCTCAGCGCGGGCAAATGTTGAATAAATTGATAATGAATGTCATTGGTCAGGAGTGAGTGGTTGGCTTTCAAAATGGCGTCCTTTAACTCATCCATGCTTGAACGCAGTTGTAATCTCAGAAACTATCTGGTCGAAGGAACAGGATATTTATTTTTTTATTTGACTCTGCTGATCTTTTGGATCGCTGGAATTCCTTGCTATACTTATCAGAGACGAATTTTGATGAATAGTAGCAGCTAGCAATTTAGAACTATTTTACAGTAATATCGATCCATTTACTTGCAAACATTTTAACTGATGCAGCCGGACTTTCCTTATCTTACGGAATTATTTTCCAACTTTCCTTGAAAATTAACCTTAAAGGACAGATTTGACCCAAGTTTTCCAAAGATTCTTTCTTTTAGTTTTAAAAGTCTACCGACACTTAGCATACACGCCTGATGTTTTTAAACTATTGTTCCCCAACATAGGTAACTTAGCAATAAAATCTTTGAGCACCTTTTCTCTTACCCATTCATAATTTTGCAATCTTTATCTTTAACATGGGCGTATTAACATCATTTGGTTTATCACGAGACTTGGGATAGCTGTCTTAGCACTCTCTACTATCACTTTAGTGAACTGTAAAACAGGATCATATTAACTCTGCAACAGATTCATAGGCAGTCTACTTAAAATTTGTTGATGATAAAGACTCAATCTGACGAGCGAAGCTTCTTTGTTTCCGGTGGGGCTCCTGCATTTGCTTCGTAAATGAAATAAAAACCGGAAGTCAACACTTCCGCTTAGGTCCGTATGACCTGCCTTTCTAAGTCCAAAAATAAGGAAGGGTCACATATGCGACAAGTCCCAAGTGAGTCAAAGAACCGAAGGAGAACAAACGGTCGAGTGAGCTGAATTCAAAAGACTGAGATCATGATCCGAATATTATATCTTCAAGTACTTTCTTGAGAATGTGTGCGGTTACTTCCCACAGTGGGAGAATGACCATTTAAGTCACAATATAGAAATGGGCTAGGGACTGAGAATTAAACATCCATACTGACTCTTCGAAATCACAGAAGATGGAGATATAACACAGACAAAATATCGTAACTATCTTGTTTAACGAGTTACGAGCTTGCACTGCCTCCATATCCGTTGAAGTGGAATTTCTGGAGTCGTACCGATTTGAATGTAAAGAGAAACGCCTCTCCGTGGAAAAATCTGCAGAAGATGGCTGGAGTAAGCAGGGAGAAACCAGGATCTCATGCTTCTTACTTGCAGTTAATAGGGTTGCCTGTAAGAGCATTTTCCGAGATCTATACTCTGTCAATAATAGCTCAAGTCTCGAAATTTGCTTTAACTACCCTTATGTTCATGGGTATATAGTTTTATGTCCATGTTAGGATGTTTAATAGATATCTATCTTACCTCTTCTCCAGAAAACTCATTGTCACCAAAGAACTTAAACGTTTCTTCAGACAAGATCAGAAGCGAGGCTCCTGATAAATTTATAAGTTGCTTGTACCATTGTTTGGAATTTGCTCTTACTGGAACTGAAAACACTGCTGCACAATACCTGACTTCCGAGATTTTCCCAGGAGGGTTTGGAGTCCGTAAAAGGACTCTCTCACTGCGTGCCTGTCTCGTATGTGTTATTGGTCTGTGATCGGGGGGTGCCGTCTCTTTCTTCCGATCCTTCACCCGGACTCTGATACCACAGCACTTTGAACAAAGGACAACACTTCTCTCCTCACCCAGAAGGGATGAAGCCTGTTGTACATGCTGGACGGAACACTATTGTATTTCTGAGACAAATCTCAACTGATTTTTAAGTATGGTGAGCCCCGATCCAATACGAATGACAACAATTCTGTTCCACTTTCTTCTCTCAGCAGTGAATGGAGCTGCTCCCAGTTCATCACCTGATGACTTGGTTCGTAGTAATCGTTAACCTCCTTCTGTGCATAAGTAGCGCCCGAAGGAAGTCCTGGCCTCCATAACCCTTCTTCCTCAGGAAAGGAACATTTCCTTCAATCTTTACTTTTGATCTCGCATTCCTTTTTCCACGCTGGACAAACTTTTTGAATGTGCTGAATGATCACCTTACAGTTTGACACAGTTATACGATCTGTACAGACCTCATGCTTCTTCTGACCTCAATCCACGACAGATCTTAATGACCCGACAAGCTCGACTGGAATGCCAAGCTGTTTGGACACTTGCAAAACCGCAAAGGAGAAGGTACAAAAGGAGATTACTTTCACTCGGACATAACCCACTTTGTTAAACTTGGGGAGATGGCATAGCGAAAGTCAAGAATAGCGTGTTAGTTTTCAATCAGTCTTTTCCTTTAGATATTTTTCACTCTATGCGACTGTAGAACACCCTGGATTTCCATTCAGGCCGTTTTTATGTTTCAGCAACTCCAGCCTAAGTCAGCAATCTAATAACCCCTTTCGAGTAGTTGAGATATGGGTGACAATAGAAACCTTAACTGTGATCATGCACTTAGTTGTGTACCATCTTCTTTTCAGCAGCAATCGTGACGCCCGTTTCGTTTAGCCACAGTTTATCAGGTAATAACTGATCTTAAGTCGTTTTATCATTTGATCTGTGGAATGAAACACTAAAACATTACAAATGGGACGAATGGAGGAAATCCTAGCAATGGATTCTTTTGGATCTTTGCTTCCACTATAGGAAGCTTGCCCATGTGTTTGGATACCCTTTTCTTTGCCATTCTCGTATTATTCATCTGAATATGAATATCTTTCTCTCTGTCGTTTGGAATGGACTTGATTGCTCATAGGGCGTAGGCTCATTGGTGGCAGAAATTTGACAGTAACCTAGGAGAGCTGCCGTGCTAGGGAAAGGACAATGGATGGCCTACGAAGGACATGTGAGGATGAACTCATAGGGAAGTCCATCTGCTGATATCCGTCCCACAAAACCAGACAGGACTGCTGTAGCGACTCACTAACGCAGAAGCCATACAATCTCGGGCCAGTGTCAGCACCTTAGATTGCGAGTGACTTAGGGCCACCCCTCCGATAGGTCTCAGAAAAAGAAGCATTGGAAAGGAAGACTGAAAAATAGATGAAAGAACAGACTGAATAACCGGGAAGGAAGAAACAAGATGACATAGAGGCTGCAGATGATGTGGGGAGACTTTATGGGTGACAAAAGAGATAGCAAAGACATGGAGAGGCAGAACTTAGGAAAGACAAAGAAAAGGGGTGGCACAGGTGGTTAAGAACCACCCTCCGCCACGAGAAGGCCGGCCAGAGGGGGCGATCATGGGGTGAACAGGTTGTGGGAATGAAAGGTGGCACATCCAACAGAGTGGATACGGAGGGCTGGGAAATGCTGGGGAATGTGTGGAAAGAGGAGGCAGGTGAGGAAGACGGAACCGGTGGGTCCCGCGAGAGCTCGGAATGCGGGGGAATGGTGTACGGGAAGAGGAGCAGTGAGGAAGACGGAACAGGTTGGATACCGAGGGCTGGAATGCTGGGGAATGATGTGAGAAGGAGGAGGCAGGTGAGAGAAGACCGACAAGAATACTCTGAAAGATATCTTAGAGGCCGGACGGAAACGGACAGAGAGAAAGCAACAGCAAACTGGGAATAGATCAAAATGTACGAGGATCCCATCATGCAATTTGGAAAGTAACCTGACGATGGGGGTGTGTCGTGTAACAGTCATGAGTGTGTGCGAGCAAATATCGAGAGTTGGTATGGGGAAGGCAATGCGACAAAAGGCAAGTTTATGAGATTCTAGGAGCCCGCGAGTAGGTGAGATCTGGTTTTCACGTACAAAGCTCCAAACAGAAATGAAAAGAAAACGTTGCAGGCATTATAAATGGAAGTTAACAATGCAAAAAGAAAATGCATAGAAAACAGAATGTTGAAGACTGAATGGATTTAATTTAAGTGAGGTAGAACATGGGTGTGGTGATAAGGCAACCAAGTAAGTGGGAAAGGAATGGATTGACGTAGTTCACTAGAAAGGTATGAACAGCTGAGATGCCAGAGAAAAGGGAAGGATGAAAAACTTAAGAACACAGGATTGTCTTTGCATGTCAGTAAACAAGTAGTAAAAATGGAGAAATGGTGTTGGAAAAGACCAACATAATCGAGGAAATTAACACCGTTCTGTTTACATTTACAGTCAGCCTGGCTAAACGGAAGCAAAATGCAGTGAAAAACATGTTTGCATTCAGGCAGAGTTGATGCGGATGCCAAAGCCTATATTGCAGTGAGCTGGGACAAAGTGGTCACCCATCCTCCCCTTCATTCCATGCTACATGTGACATAGGAGATAAACGTGACCGCTTTGAATTCAAGATTCAAAAGGGTCCAAAGGTGAAGGAATCGGCAAATTTAAGCAAACTTCCCATTTCCAGAAAAACAAAATGAAACGGCGCAGAAAGTGGGAGGGAGGTACTGGTCATGGAGCTGGCAAAATAAGTGGTGCGCCCAACACCCAAGTCCCAGCTCCATATGGCATACAAAAGTGTAACGGTGATAAACAACAACACCCCTCCTCCTCCCAAATGAAAGAACGGACGGCTTGTCTGTATAGTTTGGGAACATCCGTTTCGCACATTTTATGTCATGTTTCGAGTTCTGGAGAAGATAAATTGCTGAAAAATCACGGGCTGTTTTCTGCTGTGTATCAATAAAGCAAATAAATTTCCATCCACTCTGTTCTGTGTTTCGTGGCATTTTGGCTCCATAACACTGATAACAAAAAGATGTAATATATCAAGAAACAGGCACATATTAGGATAAAATCTAAGGAATACCGTCCTTGGAGCTAAGGGGTTTAAAAAAAAAGTAGTGCTGCGTCAAGTGAGGATAGGAAGCTTTGCGATTTGGGGAAAGGGAACTACTAAAAGATAACACGAGACATTGGGACAAAAGGAAAACAGTTTTAAATCAAAGGAGAAGTAGCAACCGAACGCAAGTAAAAGAAAATGGGAACGAATTATTTGGAATAAACCGAACTTTTGTGGGAATGTGCCAGTTTTGAGAGAAGATTAATTTAAAGACAGAAAAGGGATAGTTTGAAGGTCAACTGGAACGCTGAAAAAAAAATGTAGCGAAAACTTAGTGAAAATGAGAAGCAGCAAAGGATGTAAAGCAGAAAAGTGCATAAACCACGATTACAAGAGGAACTGAATGCAAATGGTTTTGAGAAGAATTGTTGGAACAGGCTGGAATGGTTGGTAAAAATCAGAGAGAGGTGAGACAGTGATATGACACATGTTTCTTCAACTCAATGGATAAGAAAAGCAGCAAATAACATACATTGCAAATAACCAGTGACCTCAAGCTGAAAGGATCTAACAATTAAAAGTTGCAGGTGTTTAAAATGGAAGTTTAAATGTAAAAAGTAATTATCGAAATCGAGAATCGTAAGAGACGAATGGATTTACTTTAAGTTAGGTGGAAAGCACAGGGGGTGGTGATAATGCTAGAGGAATACTGGTGACCAGTTTTCAATTCAAGGTTCAGAATGGGTCAAAAGGTTGAAGGTTCCGAATTTAAAAGCAAAACTTCCAGTTTCCAGAAAAAAAAGGAACGGCGGCAGAAGTGTTGGGAGGGGAGGTACTGCCATGGAGCTGGCAAATAAGTGGTGCGTCCGCCACCTAAGTCCCAGCAGCCATTGGCAAACAAAAGGTGTACAGTGATAAACACCCCCCTCCTCCTCCCAAATCAAGGAAGCGGGACTGCTATCTGATAGTTTGGGAAACACCATGTTCGCACTTTTTATGTCATGTTATTGTGATTCTGGAGAAGATAAATCTGCTGAAAAACCCGGTGTCCGTTTTCTGCTGTGTGTCATATAAAGGCAATAGTTTCCCACTCTGTATCGAGGTGTTCGTGGTATTTTTTGGCTCCTAACTCTGATAACAAAAAGATTGAATATATCAAGAAGCAGGCAGAATCTATGGATAGAATCTAAGCAAACCGTCTTCAGGCTAAGGAGGGATTCAAAAAAAAAAAGGTAGTGCCGCGTCCCACAGGAGAATATAAGCTTTACGATTTCCGGGATGTAACTTAATAGAAAGATAAACATGAGACATTGGGACAAAGGAAAACAGTTTTGCCAAAGAATAGTAGCCAACCGATTGCAATAAAAGAAAATGGACGAATGATTTTGGTATACCAAACATTTGTGGGAATGTGCAATTTTGAAGAAATAAATTTAAAGACATGAAAGGGATAGTTGAAGGTCGATTGAAATGCTTGAAAAAAAAAAAAAAAAAAAACAAAACCTGGAGCGAAAATTAGTGGAAAAGATGAAAGCAGCAACAGGATGTCAAGCAGACAAGTGGCAGTAACCACGATAACAAAGGGACTGGAATGCAAATGGTTTTGAGCAGAATGTGCTGAACAGCTGTGGAAATGGCTGATAAAATTAGAGATAGAACATGGATATCGACACATTTTAGGTCAACGCCGGGTTCAATGATAGAAAAGCAGCAAACATTGCAAATAACCAGTGACCTTCAAGCTCAAAGGGACCTTAACAATGACAAGTTGCAGGCGTTAAAAATGGAAGTTAACAATGTAAAATGGAAATGTTATAGAAATCGGAAAATTTCAGAACTGAAATGGATTTAATTTAGTTGAAGTGGAAAACACAGGGTGTGGTGAATAATGCATAGGATATATATACGGGCAGTCAGCTTTGAATTCAAGATTCGAAATAGGTCCGAACGTGAAGGTTCGCGAATTTAAGCAAAACTTTGAGTTTCCAGATGAACAAAATGGTAATGGTGGCAGAAAGGTGGGAGGGGAGGTACTGCCATGGAGCAGGCAATACGTGGTGCGTCAGCCACCTAAGTCCCAGCTCCATATGGCATACAAAGGGTAAACGGTGGATAAAAACACGCCCCCTCCTCCTCCTCCCAAAGAAAGAAGCGGACTGCGGTCTGTATAGTTTGGTAACACCGTATCGCGCATTTTTATGTCATGTTTTGTTGCGAGTTCTGGAGAAGATAATTTGCTGAAAAATCACATGGCTGTTTTCCCGCTGTGTATTATATAAAGCTTTTACTTTCCCTGTATAATGTGTGATTAGTGGTAATTTTGGCTCCTAACACTGATAACAAAAAGATGTGAATATAGTAAGAAACCATGCAGAATATAAGGGGATAGAAACCTAAAGGAGCTCCAACTTGAGCTAAAAGACCAAAAAAAAAAGAAACCCAAGCAGGGCGGCCTTCATGTGAGAATATAAGGTTTTGCGATTACGGGAAAGGGGACTACTTAAAAAATAATCAGAGATATTGGGACACGGAAAACAGTTTTATGAAAGGAGAAGTAGTGAACTGAAGCAAGTAAAAGAAAATGGGAAACTAAATGATTTTGGTATACCGAACATTTGTGGGAAAGTGCCAATTTGGGAGAAGATAAATTTAAAGAGAAGAATGGGATAGGTGGAGGTCGATTGAAACGCTGAAAAAACCTGCAGCGAAAAAATTAGTGAAAAAGATGAGAAGCAGCACAGGAATGTAAAGCAGGAAAATGGCACAGCCGTGATTACAAGAGGAACGGGAATGCATATGTTTTGAGCAAAACAAGCTGTGGGAAATGGTTGGTAAATCGAAGAGAGGTAGAACATGGATATTGACACATGTTTATAGGTTCAACATGCAAACGCGTTCAATGGATAGAAAAGCAGCAATACATTGCAAATAACCATGACCATAAGCTCAAAGGGACTTAAACAATGAAGACTGTGTAATATGTGGAAGAGGAAGGGACGGAAACTGCAGAAGACAGTGACAATGTCAAACTGACTGCTGAAATGAAAGGAAATGCCACAATTAAAACTCTGGAGCACACAGAGAAACCGGAACCGCGTGAAGTCCTGCCAAGGGGATAAAACAGCCATGAGAACTGAAGAAGTGAGGAAAAGATAAGTTACAGATGGTAAGGGAGGTGACAAGAAAAGTGGTGCGTAGGAGAAGGGCCAGAAAGAGGCAAAGGAGATTGAAAAGAGCGTGTGGAAGGGAGTAATGGCTGAGGAGTCCTGTACTCATGTTTAAACGTATAAGGCGATGGAATGAAATGGCAAGAAAAATGAAATACGAGATTGACTGAAGAAGAAATTGAACAAAGAGGGTTTTGAAGAGCGGCTGCAGATACCTGGAGATCATTCTCACTAAATGATCAGGCCATTTCACCATGAACGCACACACCCACACCTGTACGACAGTGGTAGGCGGGTCAGTAATGACATAGATGTCTAACCATAGGGAAGGCAGTCTATTAAGCTCAAAAGGTAACGACAGTGGCGGGCGTGTTCAGTAATGAACAGAGATGGACTACCAGGAAGGCAGTCTATGAGCTCAAAAGGTATGACAACAGATATGAGGGGAGGACCGTTTATAATAAAAAAAAGAGTGGACAAGCAGGGGAGAGAGTCTATAGGTCTCACCAGGGTGGACAGTGGGTAGAGTGGTTGGTCCGGATACGAAGAGATGGACATGCCGGGAAGCGAGTCTACAACTGATGGCAGTGACAAGACATTAATGGCCATTCCAGTTTAGTTCCAACTTTGTATAAAAAAGAATGGATGGGAAAAATATGAACTGGGGAATGAGTTTGGGGTAGCCATGACAATGCTGGAAACGAAAGGATGTGTTTAGGGAGAGCGTGTGTGTTGTGTGTGTGGTGTGTGTGTGTGTGTGTGTGTGGTGTGTAGTGTGTGTGTGGTGTGTGATAGTGTGTGTGTGAGTGTATGTGTGTGTGTGTATGTTGTGTGGTGTGTGTGTGTGTGTGTGTGTGTGTGTGAGTGTGTGTGTGTGGTGTGCGTGTGGCGGGGAAGGTTAAGTGAGGAATAGGATAGACACTGGGTTACAGTGGCAAAATCTGTACAATAAGACATGAAAGGAACTTAACATAATGGTGAAATAAGGTGAACATGGGGGGAGGGGGTGGGAAGGGCACAAGAGGGTGTGGTGTGGCAAAGAAATGAAAGCAGGGACTGGACTGAGCAGATCAGGGTCAGCAAGGGAAAATGGGAACGGCGGGCTACAGTGGAAAGCGAGAAGGAAAATAGATGAGGAGTGGGAAAAAAAAACAAGGGATGAAGGAGAAGACAAGAAAGAACCTGTTGGAATTCCTTCGTTTTGATTTTGAAGATTACTACCCCCAACGGACACACAGGCTTCAGTTTTTGGATGCAGCATAATATCCACCCACAAGACAAAAGCCCTTTTCCTGTCTGTCATATCACAAACAAAATATTGTTGCGTTAAAAAATCAGATCACGAAAAAGAATTAAAAAAACTGAAAGGAAACAAACAGCATGTGTATGTGATAGCCAAACTGTTGATATCTTAAGAATATAAATTAGGCTGAGCTACAAACTGACATTTTTAGATTTTTCACAAGAAAAAAACAGGGCAAAAAGGTAATGAAAAGCATGTCCTTGCCGCAAGTAATAACATAAAAAATTACAAGGCAAACATACACTGGAGAGTGGCCAACCAACATATGTCCTTGTTATTTTCTAACGGCTTTCTAACCCATCTCATTTCAACAATAGCTTCACATCTGGCTTCATTTTCCCCCCACTGAGCGATCATCTCAAGTGATCTTTCCTTAGCACACTTCTCATCTTTCTGTCCTTCTGTTTCTATTTCCCACCCCCATCCTTCCATGAATCTATCTTTCTCCATTTACTGCTGCGTTACCACTTACTGATCACCCTTCTCATCTCGTTCACCCCATCCCATTTCTTCTTCTCTGCAAATTTCCAGCCCCTTTTTTTCTGATGTAGTGACACATAATTTAGTTTTTTAGCCATGACTTTTGGTCCATTTCATTTACTTACTTCTTCTCCCAGTTCCCACACCTCCTTCCTAAAAGCTGTGCACATGCCACATAGCTGCTGGAGTCCTTACCAAAACAAGCAAGATCAGAGCGAAATATGGTGCTAAAAAGTCCAGGGTGATTATCTAGGAATATGGAGAGGTACAAACCAACCACATATCCAATATCGGTGTTCGTGAACTAAGGTGGGTTTCTAGGAATATGGATCGGTACAAACCAACCATATATCAATATCGGTGGCTCGTGAACTAAGGTGGATTTGTTCTAGGAATGTGGATAGGCTACAAACCAACCAAATAAGAATAACGTGTCTCGGGAATAAGTGATTTTCTAGGAATAGGGATTGGTTAACAAACCAACCAAATATCATATCGCGTCTCGTGAACGTGGAAGAATGAAGAATATAACACTGTTCCATGTGGAGCAAAATGAGGACTGCTCTCAGATTTCTATTTGGAATTGGGGCCAGGGCCGATGGCTGGGAATGGGAAGAAAAATGGGGAACACGATGAAATGGAAGATGGGAAGTGGTGTTTGTGGACACAATATTTTTTTATGCCCCCTTAAAACATATCAAACTATATTCAATGAAAAAATCTCCCGCAAAGGTAAGCCCATCACATGTTAATGGATGTATGATACAACACCCAAAATGTCAACAATAAGATACATATCCCTACCAGTCATAAATCAGTATGCCAGCGATGAAGATGAGGACATCCAGTTATATATCACACAGACGGATCAGTACCCATGTCACAGGAGAAAACGCCAAAAGGAGACACCACTGAGTTGTTTCATTTCTGATGTCTTCCCAGATTTTTCTCAGCTGAATCAGTAACACACAGAGGGTACTGTGTCCTTGGCGCCTATTCAGGGTTTGTGACAGATGCCCACGTGCCTGAGGAGGAAGAGGTGCACACAGGAAACGATATCCGCAGACATCCAGCGGATCAGGCATCAAAGCATGAGGGGCTGAAATCCTTGACTGGTGAAGCAGGACTCGAACTCCTTGGAGCCACCGTTTTTTGGGTAATGTCTCACAGCAAATGAGAGGTCAGTCCATAGGTGCCCATGTGGCCTTGTGGGACAATGCCGTGTCTAAGCAGGAAAAAGAAATCCTATTCCATTCATCTGAACTCCTCACAGGGCTTGTTTGGCCATGTCCACAATTATCCCATGTAGCAGATACCTATTAATAGAAAGCTGCTTTCCGATTACTCAGTTTCGCTCGTTCCATCAATAGATCATATTCCTCCTTTTTAACTTATTATGCCATACCAACTTCGCCCCCTCCGTTTACCTACATCTTACTCCAGAACCACCCTTCACCTCCCAACTCCTAAAACCCTACTTGTCTCCCCCCAGTCAAGTGTAACCCCAACGTCTGTGATGGCAATTCCTGCTTATTCTGAGTGGAAGTAGCTCGGCACTGTAGAGGTTTTTGAACTCAGGGCATACATGAGGTGGCTACCTACCTGATTATGCTCTGGGCGCATCAGCCCAGAATTTTTGGCACTATGTGCTCTTATCTGAGCCCAGGTGTCAAAATGGAGTATGGTCACATGTGCTTGGAACAAAATTATCTTATTGAAAATAGATTAGTAGCTAAAAAGCAAATATTAATAAGTAATCATGGGAAAAAAATTACTGATATTATGGCACGAAAAATTATGCCTTAAAGCGTAATCGGGATCACGATAATCAGTCTACGGGTTGCAGGGTAACCTGTAGTTACGCTAAAGTTCCGCCTTGCTCATCTAGAGCCTTAACCTCATTCTTGAGGCGTCGTGACCTCTGTGGAGGCGGGCACTGGGGCTGGTGGGGGGAGAACACCAGCTGGAAATGAGGGGGACCAGGCGCCAGTGGTTCCTGTGGCCCTTCGGACGTGGATGTGGCGTCAACAAAATCTTTTCTTCCGTCCAATGCGTCTGAAGGAAATGAGTACAGGTTTTTACCATGGCAAAGGCCTGGTTCCTCATCTGGGAGACCGGCGGATAGGAGGTCTCTTTGTTTGACAACCCTCTCTGGGCCACCTAACAGGACAGCATACAACTGCTCATGTGGGTTGTGCAGTGGTCACAGTGAGGGTAAGGCTGCCAGAAGTCCTGGATCCTGTGTGGCCTAGAACCCAACCCAGTCGTGCACGTCGACATAGTCGCCAACCTTGGAGATGAGGCTGATGTACATGTACAGGATCAAGTGCCTCTGGTGAGCTATCCCAAGTCGCTGATGGTGTTGCCATAGTCCGTCCCACAGTGGCCTCCTTGTTGTGGTGAACGTCCCAGAAAGGTCGTCAATGGTAGCTTGGGCTCCTCCCAAACAGGAGAAGGTGTTAACAAGACAAAGTTATATAGGCAACCCTAAATCTCAAGACATTACTGGGACATAGATATGGACACATTTTTTTTGTGATGGTTTGAAAAATCTGTTTTGACTAAAGTCAACACGAACACAAGCCCTGGTCTCATACGGACTTCAAAGTGCTTATGTGTCAGGCTATACTTATGCCACTGATTCAGATTAACACAGGCTATAACATATTTTATTTCATGCATTGTGCCTTTTGATGTCTTTACAAAGTGGCGGTTTTGGTGGTATCTGTTCTACGTATTGTGTTCTTTCTTTCCTCTGGCCCAACACGCATGCATATGTATTGAGCCACCATCCATTGTAAACAAAGGTTGTTCCCCTTACTCACTTCTTGTGTACACAAGTGTAGACACACGAGAGAGAGAGAGAGAGAGAGGAGAGGAGGAGAGAGGAGAGAAGAGAGAGAGAGAGAGATAGAGAGAAGAAGAGAGAGAGGAGAGAGAGACATGGCAAGTCATGGAAATTCAGAGAAGACAGAGCCCATAACATTAAAAAGGTCAAATTGTATACTACTGACGGAAATCTGTTCATATTTCTCCGCTTGGAAATTTTATCCTTAGGCATGTAGGGGTTCTTACCTTCCTTGAAGGAGAAGTGCGCGTCTTTCTGCACGCACGGAACAGGACTTGGAGGCGGACATAGTGTATGTGACGACAGCGGCGGAAAAAGAAAAGGATCTCGGGGCATCGTCATCCATCTGCCTTCTTCAGGACATGGAGTTCCAGCTCTCTTGATGAATGCTGTCGTCATCCATTGCCTCTTCAGACAGAGTCCCAGCGCACTTGATGAATGCTGTCGTCATCCATTGCCTCTTCAGACCGAGTCCACTCTCTTGAAGGAATTCTGTTGTCATCCATCACCTCTTCAGACACAGCGTCCCAGCTCTCTTGATGAATGCTGTGTCATCCATCGCCTCTTCAGACATGGAGTTCCACTCTCTGATGAATGCTGTCGTCACCATGCCTCTTCAGACATGGCTCTCTTGCTGATGAATGCTGTCGTCATCCATCCCTCTTCAGACATGGATCCCAGCTCTCTTGATGAATGCTGTTGTCATCCCCTACGACTCGTTTATACATGGAGTCCCCCTCTCTTGATGAAATACTGTTGTCATCCACACCTCTTCAGACGTAGTCCAGCACTCTTGAGGAATGCTGTCCGTCATCCCATTGCCTCTTCAGACAGGGAGTCCAGCTCTCGGTGAATGAATGGCTGGCATCAACCATCGCCTCTTCAGCCATGGAAGTCCCAGCTCTCTTGATGAATGCTGTCGTCAAGCCATCGCCTCTTCAGACATGAGTCCAGCCTCTCTTGATGATGAGCTGTCGGCTATCCTTGCCTCTTCAACAATGGAGTCCAGCCTCTCTTGATGAAGCTGTCATCCATCGCCTCTTCAGACATGGAGTCCCAGCTCTCTGTGATGAATGCTGTCTTCATCCATCGCCTCGTTAGACATGGAGTCCACTCTCATATGATGATGCTGTTGTCGTCCATCGCCTCTTCAGACATGGAGTCCAGCGCTCTTGATGATGGAATGCGTCGTCATCCATCGCCTCGAGACATGAGTCCAGCTCTTCTTGATGAATGCTGTTGTCGTTCCATCGCCTCTTCGACATGGAGTCCAACTCTCTGGATGATGCTGTTGTCATCCATCGCCTCTTTAGACCTGGAGTCCAGTTCCTTTGATGAATAATGTTGCCTGCAGATTCCGTCCACAGTCCCTAAACACAGAGTTGTATCCTTCAACGCTGCTTTGCCACCGTCATGTCTGCGCTTGTGGCGCAACCTCATGGAAAAGGTTTCACTTCCAGGTGTCACGGAGAACACGGGCCACCTTGGGCGGCGCACCTCATGGAAAAGGTTCACTTC
>CM031623.1:3149024-3164942 GCA_018398815.1 Conus ventricosus | reverse complement strand
CAAAGTACAACCACACGATAAAAAAATAACAAGCAATCCACATACTTGCCAAATAGACGTGAAGAAGGTATGTAGCATTGTTTGGGTGTCGTCGTCATTGACAACTAATTGACTATGTTCTGTGTTCTGTGTAAACGAAGCCCTCTTGTCTGCGTCGGTCGTAAGGCCCTAGCATAAATTAAGTGATCAGGTTTCAACCTAATGGCGGGTCTCTGCAGTATTCTGATAGTGCGAAGTCCTAGGTAGGTCGGGCGTGTTCAGCGACTAATGCTTTTCCCTACAGTACTCTACGAGGTGCGTTCAGCCACTGCTATGGGAAGAATAATCCTACACAGTATGTCTGTTTGTAGATAATCGTTATTTTTTGGTTACTTGTCAGAGAACAGGAAAAGGCGGCTTTTAGGCCACTTTCGCCCAAAAACTTGGTGGAGGAGCAAGTGAGCCAGGATTGGTAAAATACTGTTCTCTTGGACTCTGTCTGAAGAGGCAATGGATGACGACAGCATTCATCAAGAGAGCTGGACTCTGTCTGAAGAGGTGATGGATGACAACAGTATTCCTCAAGAGAGCTGGACTCTGTCTGAAGAGGCAATGGATGACGACAGCATTCATCAAGAGAGCTGGACTCTGTCTGAAGAGGCAATGGATGACGACAGCATTCATCAAGAGAGCTGGACTCCATGTCTGAAGAGGCGATGGATGACGATGACCGAGAACCTTTTCTTTTTTCCGCCGCTGTCGTCACATACACTATGTCCGCCCTCCAAGTCCTGTCCCGTGCGTGCAGAAAGACGCGCACTTCTCCTTCACAGGAAGGTAAGAACCCCTCCACACCTGCTAAGGATAACATTTCCAATCGGAGAAATATGAACAGATTTCCGTCAGTAGTATACAAATTTGACCTTTTTAATGTTATGGGCTCTGTCGTCTCCTGAATTTCCACTGTCTTTGCATGTCTCTCTCTCTCTCTCTCTCTCTCTCTTCTCTCTCTCTCCTCATCTCTCTCTCTCTCTCTCTCTCTCTCTCGTGTGTATACACTTGTGTACACAAGAAGTGAGAAGGGGAACAACCTTTGCAATGGATGGTGGCTCACTCATATGCATGCGTGTTGGGGCCAGGAGGAAGAAAGAAACACAATACGTAGAACAGATACACCAAACCGTCACTTTGTAAAGACATCAAAAGGCACAATGCATGAAATAACCTATGTATAGCCTGTGTTAATTACTGAATCAGTGGCATAGATATAGACCTGACACATCAGCACTTAGAGTCAGTATGAGACCAGGGCTTGTGTCGTGTTGACTTTAGTCAAAACAGATTTACAAACCATCACAAAAAAATGTTGTCCCATCTCTTATGTCCCAGTAATGTCTTGAGATTTAGGTTGCCTATATAACTTTGTTCTTGTTAACACCTTCCTCCTGTTTGGGCAGGAGCCCAAGCTACCCATTGACGACCTCCTGGGACGTTCCACCACAACAACGCAGGCACTGTGGACTGAATATGGCAACACCATCAGCGACTTGGGATAGCTCACCAGGAGGCACTTGATCGTGTACATGACATCCAGCCATCATCTCCAGGTTGGCGACTATGTCTACGTGCACGACTGGGTTCTAGGCCACACCAGGATCCAGGACTTCTGGCAGCCTTACCCACACTGTGACACTGCCAACCCACATGAGCAGATGTATGCTGTCCTGTTAGGTGGCCCAGAGAGGGTTGTCAAACAAAGAGACCTCCTATCCGCCGATCTCCAGATGAGGAACCAGAGCCTTTGTCATGGTAACAACCTGTACCTTTCCTGCTGACGCATTGGACGGAAGAAAAGATGTTGTTGACGCCACATCCACGTCCGAGGGCACAGGAACCACTGGCGCCTGGTCCCCTTCATCTTCCAGCTGGTGTTCTCCCCCCACCAGCCCCAGTGCCCGCTCCACAGAGGTCACGACGCCTCAAGAATGAGGTAAGGCTCTAGATGAGCAAAGGCTGAACATAGCGTACATGCAGGTTACCCTGCAACCCGTAGACAGATATCGTGACTCCCGATTACGCATTAAGGCATAATTTTCGTGCCATAATATCAGTAATTTTTTCCCCATGATTACTTATTCATATTTGCTTTTAGCTACTATTCTATTTTCATTAAGATAATTTTGTTCCAAGCACATGCTGACCATGCTCCATATCTGACGCCTGGGCTCAGATGCACAGAGTGCACAACATTCTGATATGATGCGCAGAGCATAATCAGGTAGGTATCCACCTCATGTATGCCCCCTGAGTTCAAAATTCCTATACAGTGCCGAGCCACTTCCCACCTCAGAATTAAGCATGATTTGCCATCAGACGTTGGGTTACACTTGACTGGGGGCAGACAAGTATGGGTAGAGTTGGAGAGAAGGGGTGGTTCTGGAGTAAGATGTAGGTAACAGAGGGAAAGTTGGTATGCATAATACGTAAAGGAATATGATCTATTGATGGAAAGAAGCGAAACGAGTGAATCGGAAAGCAGCTTTCTATTAACAGGTTATCTGCTATCATGGGAGTAAATGTGGACATGGCCAAACAAGCCCTGTGAGGAGTTCAGAGCATGGAACAAGGATTTCTTTTTCTTCTTTGACACGTGCATTGCCCACAAGGCCACATGGGCACCTCTGACTGACCTCTCATTTGCTGTGCAGACATTACCAAAACGTGACTCCAGGAGTTCGATTCCTGCTTCAGCCAGTCAAGGATTTCAGCACCTCATGCCTTGATGCCTGACTACGCTGGTGTCTGCGGATATCGTTTCCTGTGTGCACCTCTTCCTCCTCAGGCATGTGGGCATCTGTCACCAAACCCCTGATAAGGCGCCAAGGACACAGACCCTCTGTGTATGTGTTACTGATTCAGCTGAGAAAAAATCTTGGAAGAAATCAAGAAATGAAACAACCTCAGTGCGTGTATCCTTTTGGCGTTTCTCCTGTGAAATGGTACTGATCCAGTCTGTGTGATATATAAATGGATGTCCTCATCTTCATCGCTGGCATACTGATTTATGGACTTGGTAGGATATGTATCTTATTGTTTGACATGTTGGGTGTTGTATCATGTCATACATCCATAACATGTGATGGGCTTTGGGGATGATTTTCTCACTTGAATATAGTTTGATATGTTTAAGGGGGCTAAAAAATATTGTGTCCACAACACACTTCCCATCTTCCATTTCATCGTGTTCCCCATTTTCATCCATTCACCAGCATCAGCCCCTGGCCCCAATTCCAAATAGAAATCTGAGCGCAGTCTCATTTCTGCTCCACCAATGGAAAAGTGTATTCTTCCATTCTTCCACAGTTCACGAGACGCCGATATTGATATTTGGTTGGTTTGTAACCAATCCATATTCCTAGAAAATCCACCTTAGTTCACGAGACACCGATATTTTATTTGGTTGGTTTGTAACCTATCCACATTCCTAGAAAATCCACCTTAGTTCACGAGACACGATATTGATATTTGGTTGGTTTGTAACCTATCCATATTCCTAGAAAATCCACCTTAGTTCACGAGACACCGATATTGATATTTGGTTGGTTTGTAACCTATCCACATTCCTAGAAAATCCACCTTAGTTCACGAGACACCGATATTGATATTTGGTTGGTTTGTAACCTATCCATATTCCTAGAAAATCCACCTTAGTTCACGAGACACCGATATTGATATTTGGTTGGTTTGTAACCTCTCCATATTCCTAGAAAATCCACCCTGGACTTTTTAGCACCATATATTCGCTCTGATCTTGCTTGTTTTGGTAAGGACTCCAGCAGCTATGTGGCATGTGCACAGCTTTTAGGAAGGAGGGTGGGAACTGGGAGAAAGTAAATGAAATGACCAAAAGTCATGGCTAAAAACCTAAATTATGTGTCACTACATCAGAAAAAGGGGCTGGAAATTTGCAGAAATGGGAAGAGGATGAACGAGATGAGAAGGGTGATCAGTGAAGTGGTACGCAGCAGTAATGGAGAAAGATATATTCATGGCAGGAGGTGGAAAATGGAAACAGAAGACAGAAGAGAGAAGTGTGCTAAGGAAAGATCACTTGAGATGATCGCTCATTGGGGGAAATGAAGCCAGATGTGAAGATATTGATGAAAATGAGATGGGTTAGAAAGCCGTTAGAAAATAACAAGGACATAAGTTGGTGTCCACTCTCCAGTGTCTGTTTGCCTATGTAATTTTTTATGTATTACTTGCGGCAATGACATGCTTTTCATTACCTTTTGCCCTGTTTTTTTCTTGTGAAAAATCTATAAAATGTCAGTTTGTAGCTCAGCCTAATTTTATATTCTTAAGATATCAACAGTTTGGCTAAATCACATACACATGCTGTTTGTTTCCTTTTCAGTTTTTTAATTCTTTTTCGTGATCTGGATTTTTTAACGCAACAATATTTTGTTTGTGATATTGACAGACCAGAAAAGGCTTTGTCTTGTGGGCTGGATCATAATGATGACATCCAAAACTTGAAGCCTGTGTGTCGTTGGGGGTATAATCAACAAAATTCAAAACGAAGGATTCCAACCAGGTTCTTTCTTGTCTTCTCCCTTCATCCCTTGTTTTCCCACTCCTCTTCTATTTTCCTTCCACGCTTTCCACTGTAACCCCGACCGTTCCCATTTTCCCTTGCTGACCCTGATCCTGCTCAGTCCAGTCCCTGCTTTCATTTCTTTGCCACCACTGTCAAGGGTAAAAGACCCTGTCAGGGGAATGAGGCAGGAACAGACAAAGAGTAAAGCGACACAACACTCAACCACTCACTACCTCCAGACCACTCCAGGAATTACGGAACAAATAACATTTATTAAATTATAAATACACAAATTTACTCAAACATAATAATAAACACCTCAATCACTCGCACATACACTCCATTTATGAAATGGGTCACCTATCAAAGAAGAGGGGGGAAAGACAGGAAAACGAATAACTAAAAAAAAAAAAAACAACAACCCAAAGTATAGAGACCTATCAGGAGCTAACTATCGCTAGGGACAAAATAACCCAATAAATGGGAACTTCAAAAAAAAAACCACCAACCACCCGGATCTCACTGCCACCCGACCTATAACCAACTAAAGCAAACGCCCCCCACAAAGAGGATTAAGAGAAAAACAAATAATACAACCAACAGGTCATCCCTAATACATTAAACACACTAGCGTACTCACCCAAATCCACAGTCCCATACACCACACAACACTTGCCACATTAACTTTCTGTTGAAGACTGTCCGATGTTCCTCGTATTAAATGTCCTGAAGCACGACTGGATGTGCTCCCACAGTCATCGAGAACGACCGCTCCTGTCCGGACTCCCTCACCCCTCAGGCTCGACTCCGAAATCCTCGTCCTCCCCTCCCGGAACATCCTCCCATGTCCCCAAGCGTCAGCACATGTGGCCTATCTCACTCAAGGAGAAGAAACTAAAAAAACACAAGAAACACGCCCTGGCGGCGGATTGTACAGATCCGCTTCGCCGCATCATCTTAATGATTGTAAGGATTATATGTGTTGAATGGCAGGGCATGTGTGGACTGTGTACGAACAATTAAAAGGAATTTAAAGAATAAACTTTTTACAACCACAATTTTTTGTTTTCCAACAGTTGCCCGAATCATTGCTTTTTGATTTTAGTGTTGAATTTCTCTTTTCCTTATTTTCATTTACTAATAAATCTCATTAGTTCTCATATTTCACATTATATACTCATTCAAAATACACAACTCAATGCATAAACACTTGAAGTTCAACATTACATTTAAATTCATACCAGATGAATTCCATAGACACTACACACCTTCTTCCATTTTAAACTATAAAATACTATTCATTAAAAAGAAACCGAAATAAAAAAAAACCACAGAGAACAAACAAAACAAGACAAGAGCGGAACCAATTTGCGGAGCGCCACATCGATATCTCCTCAAGTCCGACTGAAAGTTAGTCGGCGTCAAACTAGATCCGTTCCGACATCCGACTTTAAGTTTTAAAAGAAAAAATAAAATAGCAATAAAATAAATACATAGCTTCAATCCTTGAAGTATCGGCTGTTCTGTTGGAATATCCTACTTCCCAACATAACCAAATATGACGACTCCCCTGTAATAATTAAACATGTCAAAGCAACAAGTAGCTCCCCAAACAGAGCCATTGTGTTAAACATCCAACTTAAAAAATTAGCCTCGGGTTCCTCAAAGTCACTTTAAATTACGAACTGACCAAAATAAATGCCAATCCCATCTTGGCGACAAATTCCCTCAAAACCCAACGAAATTAAACACACCATACGCTATAACATATATATTTACTCAGAAGCTGGGCGGCTGGTTAAGCCAGAAGTAAAAAATACTGTCAACCTCCCTCAACGAAGAGCCCAAAGCCCAACCATAATTCCTGCCACCATCAACTAAGAAGAAAAGAGTCTAGGATTGACTCTGAAGAATGTGTCTTTACCCAAGATTGATATCCATACAAGCCCACTGGACTTGCCTTCCGCCCAGCGATAGGGTCCGCCCGGTTTCCGCTGCTCTCCACTACGGAAGTGTGAAAAAAAATATGGGCTACCAACCTGAAGGACGTTGCCTCTTATCCAGCAAAGCACAAGTGAAGAAAGACATAGAGCCCGAACACTGGCATGAGCGCAGAATGTATTCCCTAGGGGGGGCATCCCCAGTACCGCCTCACACAAACACTACACTCGCAGTCCCCCACACTAAGCATAAACCGGCATGCTTAATGCCAGAACACTTGCAAGACGCTTCCCTGCGTCCGTTATGAAAATGACAGCACACACACACCACTCTCATCCCGTCTCCCACATATCCCTCTCACCCAACTCCTATATGACGGGTTTACTGATGTGATGCATGATCCACACGCGGTGCACAACCTAATGTGACAGAGGAGCTTACCCCCCTGCTCCTCAATAACCCACATACCGCGTCTTAGCTGCTAGTCAACCTCCTTAACGAACAGCCCATTCAAAACTCAATACATTCAAATACTGGTACCGCCCACTGAACATTACGTGCCCTCAACGCAAAAAAAGATGTGCCAATAGGCACAACTTGATTGCAGCCCCGAATGGAAATTTTTAAATATACATTTATGCATAAAAAAACCCAACTATCAACCTTCCACTTTAAGAAGTTCCCTGTGAATGGTGCACATAAGCTGCGATCTCATTATCACACGCCTCCACACATCCTTTAAAAAAAAAAACATACACAGAATCTTTCCCTTTCCACAACACTGGTACGACTCCATAGTGCATCAGGACATTCTAAGACTCAGTAGTCAGCTTCCACTTGCAGCGTCCAGTATAAGCTGAAAATGAGAAACAAGACACTGCAACACAAGGGCCCATATCCCATAAGGCTTTCGGCTGACAGGCCGAATGCGAATGTAGGGTGTGGTGGTGTGTGGGGGGGGAGATATGCAAGGGGACTACGATCCGTCTGGAGAACAAATACTCGCCCGTACAGTAAGGGTAG
The DNA here is from genome assembly GCA_018398815.1 of Conus ventricosus. Lineage (NCBI taxonomy): Eukaryota > Metazoa > Mollusca > Gastropoda > Neogastropoda > Conidae > Conus > Conus ventricosus. The sequence continues at coordinate 3,157,399 of CM031623.1, read as the reverse complement.
AATCGCGGTGGCCCACACCACTTGCAAGACAATCCTGCTCGATAGTGTGTAAAACATTTCCGCTCCACTAGTTCTTACATATACGAAGGCGACGGCAACAATCCTTCCCTTGAACCGCAAGAGCACTGCCCCCTAACCCAGTGCTGACGCGTCAGTTCTGATTAACTAATGGTTTCTGAACGAAATTGGGGCTCCCTGATCGACAAAACCTTAATCTGGAATCCCGTCCTCGACCACATTTTCCACAGTGCTCTCAGCCACCTACACTGCATGCCATCCTCTTGAGTGGTAAGGCATCTGTATGCGAGTTGCATAGATCCACCCATTACGACACTGTATCGATGCCCTCTATCATAATCATGTAATACGTATCCAACAAGTCCCCATCCAGACCCTTGCTGAAGGGCGTTCCAAACAAGGGGAACTCTTCCCAGTGGGAACCTTGGTAACTCGCCCCCTGGGGATTAGTCCTATTGGCAAGCATCAACAAGTTCGACTGTAACTTCCAACATCTTGGTAGAATAATTCCAGGCCAGTAGAAAGTCAGTTGGATTCTTTCTCATTGTAACGCCATATCCAATATGTCCCTGCCATAGAGTGTCGTTTCCCAAGGCGTAGAACTTTGATTACGAAACGCTTTAGGCACCACCAGCCTGGGTTACAGTCATGTATCGCGATGTAAACAGACTGTGTACAATCCTTGTTCGCTTGATGAACGACACTGATTCCATTCTATTGTCCTTGGGAGTGTTTCCTACCATACAACGAATGGTTTTGAACGAAGGATCCTTACCTTAAGATTACGCACGGTAGCTGGATCCAAACTTTACCAATGTCATGCTGGGACAATGGTTACAGTAGATGCTTCAAAGCCTCTTTATTCTCTTTGCGTTTGTGAATCTCGTTAGTGGCAGCCACTAATACGCCATGCAACTCGACTGAAATTTCACTGGGCGCATCCTCAAAACATACAGAGTTCCTCAATCAGAAGGGAATAAGTCTGCGCTGCCGTAATGCCACGTCCCATACCTTTCCTTGAAAGTTATGGGTTGGAAATATCCACCAGACAATACACCTGTTCCCATGGAAGGAAGATTCGATCCCCGATACCTTGACATTCTCTTCCAAAGTGGCGCCACAGGGGTACCAACTTCTCGTCGACGAATATTGTCCGTGGCTCCAGTGTCGCGAATGGCTACATTGGCTTTCCGCCACACCACTGAGGAAACGTCGGGCAGGATGTGTAGTGATCCTCACTTTCTCCAAATGCCACCTTTGTGTTGGTAATGGATGTCTTTGCCAAATGTGAGTCGCTTAGGGCATCCTTCATCGTGTGTGTTTAGGTCACCGCACAAGTATCACTACCTCAATACGTTCTTTCCTGCATTTCCTTTGGCCGAAGATAGCAGTACACTCAGCAGAAGGCTTTCCGTGTTGGATTTCCTTTAAGCTGTTTTCGCTTTCTGTCCACTGGACGCTGGTCTAAAATAACACTGGCATCTCGCGAAAAGCTTCCGCAATTCCGATGCCTGCTTAATGGAACTCTGGTTGGGCCTCCCCTAACTTGCACTGTAAGTCAGGTGAAACAGAGGTTCATGGAGTTGATTCCCAGCAGGAAACAAATCTTTAAATATCCATCTTAGCAGTTTCCCACAAAAGTCCCAACACTCATGACAATCTGTCTCCGAACTGTTGGTAAAGTAACATCGGCCATCTTCTTCCATGAGCAACTTCCGCCAAATAATCTGTAGTCATGTGCATCCTCCGCGCAAAGCATCCTTTAGTTTCATCGTAATTGTTCTTTGTGGAAAGTTGATGAAGCTTCCTTGCTTTTCCTTCATGTTTCCAACAAGATATAATTCCTTCAGATCCATTCTAAATGTAAACTCTCAGCCCCACTGATTTCAAAGTGTTCAGGAAGGTATCAGTGGCATCCCCTCCCTGTAGATAGGCTATGTTTACTTGGGTTGTGCTAAGCGCAGGTTCCACTTAATGTCTGGTTCTCCTTCTGTCCTTTGTGATGATTCTTGAACATCAAGTGATGAAGTAGTTTCCACCCGCGGATCAAAAACCCAATTGTAACTAGCACTTCTGTCCTTAGAGACCGACTCCTATCCTCCTCCATCCTTGCTTGAAACTCGCAGTTCCCAGTTGTCACTTCTCGCATCTCTTTCTGCTCTTTCTTGATCCGCCCCCGCTGCTCTCTGCTGCTTGACGCTTATTCTTCATCTCTTGTTTTCCATTTCGCCTGACCCCTCCTTCTCTTCCAACGTCTCTCTTCCATCTCCATTTTCCATCTATTTACTTCATTATCGTTCTCCTTGTCCCCCACTCTCTCTACCCTCCTTTCTTTCTTCCTTTTCCCCTTCTTTCCTGGATTCTCTTTCTCCCTCCTTTCTTCCTTTTTCCGTCTTTCCTTGGCTTCTCTTTCTTCCCTCCATTCTTATCTTCCATTTTCCCGTCTTTCCTTGGCATCTTTTTCATCCTCCTTTTCTTCCTTTTCCCGTCTTTCCTTGCTTCATTCTCTTCCCTTTCCCCGTCTTTCCTTTGCTTCTCTTTCCTTCTCTCTCAAGTTTCATCATCATGAGAGTATCCATGGTTGGGTAATCTCAGAAGCATAAGGCTGAGGTGTAAACCTCGTAAGTAGTTACCCTGAAGGTCTACTAATGTAGGTCTGATTTACTCAAAGTCATAAGGCGGTGGCGTACCACCATAAGATGCCTAACTCCCTGGGGGATAGACGGCCTACATACTCAAGTGGAAGCAACAGATGGCTTGTTGAACCTCGGCCTGATGAAAAGACAACTGTGTCGTTGTTCCCATTTCACCTGCGTATAGTAGGGGACGTATGCATACTTAGTCCCGTCACAATTCCAATCCCTTTTACCTAGGATCAGGTGAGGAAACGACTTTCCCCAGAAGCCATAGTGAACACTAACTATGCTCTGTCCTAATCTTATTCAAAAACCAAGTGACCAAAAGTGTACACTTTCCTCACCACTAACAAAATTAAGTTCCCCTCACTATTGTCAAATTAATTTGATTATATCCCATTCATCCACAATGCTACCAGAATCGGTTAAGAGTAACTGCTGAAGCTTGATCTCACAACACCAATACCAAAAACATTAAAACACTTGACCTTGCCAGTGAGAATTTCCGAACAGTTTGGAATGATATTACCCAACGCACAAACCCAAATTCCGCCAAATTGGAAACAATTCCAGTCCCATTCCCCGTGCTTGATCACTGCCTGAAACCTTAGGCTCCACGCAATCAATTATGGTTTCCGTACCAGCACCATTTCAGCTTCCAGAGAATGTCTAGTCTCCACTCGAAAAGTTCACTCACGTTCACCAACTCACTCAACAACGGAAAAGAGAATGACCCAGATTGACATCAAATCAACGGCTTACACCTTCAAGATTCACAAGCCATACGTTACACGATTTCCTCTCTCAACAGATACTAGTATTGCACTGAAGCCTTTAACGTACTGACTCTCGCTACAACTAGTCAAATCTGAATCTGCTAATCTCTACGTTACGGTAAACAACCGGACCACACATTAAACAAAAAAACTCCGTAGCATGAAGTAAACAAATTTCACAGACGTTGTAAATAACTAACACGGGAAAACTGCAACAAACGACGGGAAACTCACAGCAAAACTGAAACGCAAACACGCACGACACTTGTACACACCTGTCCGCAAGTCAACCTAAACTATTTTTTATTTATTTTTTTTATTTAATAAATAAGAAGCAAGCTTCAACGTCTACCACCTTGCGCTGTCACTACAATACTCCGGAAGAAAAAGTCTCAACACACACTCACAACACGGCCTTTTCCCCCCGAACGTGCCTCACTACGTCAGCTAACATGGCTACAGGTAAATTATTTATCGAATTTATAGGAAAAATTAAATTATCTAGATTTAAATTTCATCAATAAAGAAAATAACTTTCGCTCCGCCAGGGTTGTCACACCCTCACAACTTTAGTTGTTCATGCCAACCTATCACTCAACCTTAATATTAGGTAATTAGGCTAGGAAAACAAAATAACTTGCTAAGCGAAAGATAATAGAAGATAGCATAATAAAAAAATCGTTATAGCAGAGCAAAATATCGACCATATCGCAAAGACACCAATTCAACAATTTTGGTAATAGATAAAGAAAGCAAGAGGATAATCACCCAACACACTGAATTTGGCAACAACAAAATGGAATTCCGCAAGCCTACCTATCTCACCGTGCAAAAAACATTTTTCGGCAGGCTTGGGTACAGTCAAATGTGACCTACTTCCTAAGTCAGAACAAACACTGACCTTGAATACACTGCACAAGCAAAACCTACTAGCCCCAAAATAAAGACCCCCTTATCTTTGCCCAGTAAAAACATAAAAAAAAATAAAAAATATAGTAAATCCAACTGAACAGCGACTAACCGTGGGTACAAACGCACAAACACCGGCTCGGCGGACCCGAACTTAACGCCGACGCCCGTATGCCTATACGCACACTCCGCTGCGGCAATCCCTATCCGGTAACCGCTCCCGGTATGAGGGTTTCCCTACCCACTAGAACCCTCTCCCTCAACCACCCCCCCACTACACTAGAAACAAACACAAACCTCTAATACAAAGCGATTCAAGACACTGCACTATCCGCGGGAGTGCTGAAAGATGAGTAAGGGTCACGCGTTGCTCAAATTAATACTCCCTGTCTGTACTACTGACCCCAATCCCGACTAGCCCCCATAAATTTCAGTGGAAAAAGACCGCTGATCCAGGGAATTGATGCAGGAACATACACTAAGATAAAAGCGACACCAACACACAACAACTCACTCCCGTCCAGACGCACTTCCAGTAATTATCGGAACAAATAACATTTATAAAAATATACAAACACAAAATTTCACATACATAAAAATAAACACACCTCAATCACTCGTCACATACACTCCATTATAATGAAATGGTCACTATCAAAGAAGAGGGGAAAGACAGGTAAAACGAATAATACTAAAGAAAAAAACACAACAACCCAAAGTATAGAGACCCTTAACATGATCTAACTAATCGCTAGGGACAAAATAACCCAATAAAAGGGACCTCAAAAAAAAACCACCACCATCCCGCGGATCACACAGCCACCCGACCTATAAACCAACAAAGCTAACCGCCGTCCCCAAACAAAGAGGAAAAGAGGAAAACAAATTAATACATACCAACAGAGACATACCTAGATACATTTAAAATCACACAATCGTACGCACCAAATCCACATGCCCATACACCAGCAGCACACTTGCCACATAACTTTCTGTGAATACTGTCCGAGTGTTCCTACGAATTGAAATTCCTGAAGCACGACAGGATGTGCTCCTCACTGTCGTCGAGAAGACGACACTCCTGTTGCCGTACTCCCGCACACCTCAGGCTCCGACTCACCGGGAATCCTCTCCTACCCCTTCCGTGAAAATCCACCATTTCGTCCCAACGTCAGCACTGTGGCCTAATCACCACACAAGGAAATAAAACGAAAACACAAAAAAAACGGCCCTGCGCGGATGTCATTCCCTCGCCGTCATAATCTGATAATTGTGGATCAATTTGTGAAAGCAGGGCATGTGTGGACAGGTGTACGTACCATTAAATAATTTCAAGAATAAACATTTACAACACTATTTTTTTGTTTGTCAACAGTTCCCGAATCATTGCGTTTTTCCTCTTTTCCTTATTTTCTTTTACTAATAAAAAATCTCATTATTCTCTCATATTTTCACATTATATTCACATTCATATTACAAACGCAACAATAAACACTTGTTAATTCACATTACAATTCAAATTCATACAGAGTAAATACCAAAACACACACACAAACATCATTTATATCTATAAAATACTTTCATTTAAAAAAGAAACCAAATAAAAAAAAGCAACAGATTACAAACAAACTAGACAATGGATCGAAACAAAAGGCGTTAGCGCCACATCGGATAATCACCGCTTGTCACTGAATGTTTTAGTCGTGCGGCAACTCGTTCCGACCGACCCGACTTGATTTTTAAAAGAACAAAATAAAAAAAATAAAATAAATACTTTGCTTCCACTCCTTGAAGTATCCGCTTCTTGGATATCCCTGACTCCCAACTTTTATCCAAATATGAACGACACCCCTGTAAAATTATACATGACAAGCATACAAGTAGCTCCCCAAACAGAGCCATTGTTTTTTAACATACAACTTAATAAATGACGCACAATGTCATCTTAAATTACTGAACTGACCAAAATCAATTTGCCAATCCCATACATGGCGTACAAATTCTCAAACCCAACAGAAATTATAACACACCATACCTATTCCATATAAAATTACCAGAACGGCGGGTGAAGACAGAAGAAAAAATACTGGCATAGCCTCCCTGCAAACGAAGGCCCAAAGCCCGTACACCATAAAGACCCGCCCCCTCCAACAATGAAGTAAATAGTCTGTATAGACTCTGAAGAAAGGTGCTGTTACCCAAGGATTGAGATCCTTCAAAAGCCCAGTGGACTGCCTTCCCCCCACAAAGGGGTTCCGGCCCGGTTTTCCGCTGCTCTCCACGACGAAGGGGAAAAAAAATATGGCTACCAACCGAGGACGTGGCCTTTTAACCACAAAGCAAAAGGAAGAAAGAAAGAGAGCCGAACACTGGCATAGCGCAGAAGGTTTTCCCCCTCCGCCTCACACAAACACCTACTCACATTCAACCCCCACGCTAAGAAATAAACAGCATGCTTATGCACAAACACGTGCAAGACCTTCCCTGCGCCGTATTAAAATGACGCACACACACACCCCCTTTCATCCCGGTCTCCCACTTTCCCTCTCACCCAAACCCTATATGAGGGTTACTGAGGGGATCCCGATCCACACGGGCGGTGCACAACCTGAATGTGACAGAGGACTACCCCCCTCTCCTCTATAACCCACAACCGAGTCTTAGCTCTGTAAACCCATCCGTAACGAACAGCCCATCAAAACTCGAATAAAATTCAAATACTGTTCCGCCCGTGACAACCCCCCCACACCCTTCTTGTTCCCTTCCCACCCCTCCCCCCATGTTCTACCTTATTACCACCCCACTCTTTTAAATTTCCCCTTTCATGTCTTATATACAGATTTGGCCACTGTAACCCAGTGTCATTCCTATTCCCTAAACTTACCTTCCCCGCACACACACACAACACACACACACACACACTACACACACAACACCCCACACACACACACACAACACACCTCTCCCTAAACACATCCTTCTCGTTTCCAGCATTGTCATGGCTACCCCAACTCATTCCCCATTCATTTTCCCATCCATTCTTTTTTCATAAAAGTGGGAACATAAACTGAAATGGGCCATGTCTGTCACTGCCATTGGTTTAGACTCGCTTCCCTCCCAAAGTCCATCTCTTGGGATCCTGACCAACCACTCCTACCCACGTCACACCTGGTGAGACTATAGACTCTCTCCCCTGCTATGTCCAACTCTTCTATTCTAAACGACCTCCCCTATCTGTGTCATACCTTTGAGCTCAAGACTGCCTTCCCTGTTAGTCCATCCCCGTCATTTCTGACCACGGCCCAGCCACTGTCGTACCTTTAGCTCATAGACTGCCTTCCCTGTTAGTCCATCTCTGGGCATAAATGACCACGCCTAGCCACTGTCGTACCGTGTGTGTGTGCTGTTCATGGTGAAATGCTGATCTTTATTGAGAATGATCTCCAGTTTCTGCACGCTCTCAAAACCCTCTTTGTTCAATTTCTTCTTTCCCGTCAATCTCCCTATTTCATTTTTCTTTCCATTTCATTCCATCCGCCTTATTCCGTTTAACATGAGTACAGACCCTCCAGCCATCTACTCCCTTCCACAGCTCTTTTCAATCTCCTTGCCCATCTGGCCCTTCTCCCTACCACACTTTTCTTGTCACCCCTCCCTTACCATCTGTAACTTCTCTTTCCTCACTTCTCCATTCTCATGGCTTTTTATCCCCTGGCAGGACTTCACGCGTTTCCTGTTCTGTGTGCTCCAGAGTTCATTGTTGGCATTCCTTTTCATTTCAAAAAGTCAAGTTGACCATTGTCACTGTCCCTTTTGGAGTTTCCGTCCCCTTCCTCTTCCACACATTCACACCATTACACAGTCTTCATTGTTAAGTCCCTTTGAAACTTAAGGTCACTGGTTATTTGCAATGTATTGCTGCTTTTCTATCCATTCACCGGCGTTGAACTAAAAAATGTGTCAAAATCCACTGTTCTAAACCTCTCTTCGATTTACCAACCATTCCCACAGCTGTTTTCTGCTCAAAACATTATTT
>CM031623.1:3136250-3148924 GCA_018398815.1 Conus ventricosus | reverse complement strand
CAATACTGCTGTGTGGTTTTATTTGCGTATATTCTTTTGGAGCAGCAAAGCAGTGTGCAAAGTCGCTTTAACACCGGTTGAAATTTCAGGAAAATGTGGGAAAACAGTTCCGAGTTGCTGACAAATAACATGTGGAAAAGCCTTGGAACTCCTGGTTGAAAGAAGATCAAAATTCGGATATTGTGGAAGGACACCAGATTGTCTTTCCCAAAATGTACTATGGCCGCAGTATCAATATAAGAGGGTCAGATTGTTTCGTGAATCATGAGCAGAATCTGTAGCCAACATTGCTGAGATCAACAAAACTGAGGGAAAACAGATTGCCACAATGGCTCGGGTTGATTAACCTTGAAAGGCATGAAGAAGAAGACATTAAATCACTTATCAAAACAAAACACAAACATAATAAACATTTTGCTGCTTGTTAGACTTCTTCGGAGTCCTACCAAAATTCAATCTTGTTAGCGACTTGCACAGCTGCAGCTACCAAGGTGAAGCCCAGCCATAACAGATGCATCCACTGTCTGTCCGGCGTCAAAGCAGATTTGAAATCAGCCAGCTCATTTTGGATTCCCTCACCCTGACGCCTTCGGTTGAAAATGATGCACTGAACTTCGGGGGGTAACTTCGTTCAATTCTGACCAAGCTTCCCTAGTGCTGCTGCAGTTGAGGAAGAGTCAGACTGCAGAGCGTTGGACAGAAGTAGCAGATTTTTCTGCGGTGGTCCCTGAGTTTCACAATGTCTTTTGTCAGAGGCAGCAAGCGATGTGTGCGTTCCTCTTTTCAGTGTAAAGAGTTCTGTGAGCATGATGCGAGAATTTTTGCATTCCAGTGCATTCAGCAAAAAAAATGGAGAAAGCTATCTGATCTGTCTCGCCTTTTGTACCGAACATTCTATAGCAGAAAGAAGCTTTCACAGCATGGCAATTTCTTATATTGTGGCCCAGCTTCAAAGCAAGTGATGGGTTGGAATATTGCTGATTTGCAGGCTGAAAAAACGCAGATATTGTGTGTGGCTGTCATCACAGCTTCCACCATATCAGGGGATATGAAGTTCGGAGGCTTGGCAGACATTCTACCTGTAACCTTCGCAAAACTCAACAGTAGACGGCAGTTTCTCTCCTTTGTACGGACATAGTTGTGCTGGATAACATCATAACCAAGTCTGACAAACTCTGATCTCAAGCATTTGCATGATTGTTCTGTTTTTTTTGCTGCTGCAACTGACACATCGTCTGATCTAACTGACTGTTTAGAAATACTGAAACACAGTCTTGTGTTTCTGCCTCTGTGACAGAAGTAGGAAGGGCAGTCTTCCTTTCGGGCTTTTGTGATCTTTCACTTTGCCTGCTGGGGACAAAAGGGCCATGATGGCATGTTGTAGCAAGGTTTTCTTGAAATATCCCAAAGCAGTTGGGCATGGGACTAAGTCACAGGGTCCGATTTTGCAGCTGATGATGGCAGTGGGACCACAATCCAGACCCCTTGTCCTTTTTTAAGTACGTCCCAATTGTGTTTATGATTCCCCCAGTTCCTGATTCTATTATAGCATTTTTTTTTCGTATTGTTGTTTGTCCTGGACTGTAAAGGACCTGTGCTATAGTAAGACATGATTGCGGATTGTTGTGTCCATTCATTGAATGCAGATAGCCGTTTTGATATTTTTTTGGACAATGTGAAAATGTTCTCTTCAATATCGAGTTAGTGTCATTTTTAAAGGTTCTTTACAGCGTTTTTAACATCTTAATGAAACACTGTTATGAATGATTTATAAATGTGTGTTTTTTTTTCACCATGGGAGATGTGTGAGGGGAGGATAGAGCCATTGTTGACATTGGTCAAGTTTCCCAGTGTTCGCCAGTCAGGACTTAACAGTGATGTTTTGAACCACATAATCAAGAGGGAATGTTCAAATTTGATCAATTTCGATCGGATCTTTTTTTTGAGGGGTTGCGATTTTCATGCTATATAATTTGTTTATGTTTAGCAACTTTGGCCTACCGCGTATATTCTGTTGTTCTCCTTGAAGTTGGAGATGGAAGCGGGCTGCTTATGGCGGATATAAACCGGTCATACACCACAAACTCTCACTCCATTATTGTAGGTAGCAATCATACACTTGCTTGTGTAAATAGAGAGAGTCTGCAGGAGTTACAGCCTGCAAAAGAAGAAACAGAAGATATTCTGTTGTATGCATGTGCGTATTGAGCATTTAAAACCCCACTTAAAATGACAAAATAGATTAACTTACCATATTCTATTTCAAACTATCCAGTACTTACAAAGATCATTGGATGCCTGTCCTTTAGACGGAAAATCCTTTAGAAGTATTTTAATATTCAAACAGTTGTTGATTGCTTCAGTTGCCTTGTGTAAGTGATGCAATTAACATCTACTGTTTTCGCTGTATCGTTTTCTTAGTTTATTTTCGTGCATGTGTTTCTTTTTTAAACTTTTAGTAGTCGATTTTGAAACTTATGCCAGCCCAGCTGCCTAATTGTTGTTTTTGTTTACATTTCCAAGAAGCATCAGTTTGTATATACATTTGCTTTATTGTTTAGAAAAACCTTTATGTATCCTCGGCTTTTGGTTTCAAGGACAATTGTGTAAAGTGTGACTTCCTCATATTCAGAGTTTTTCTGTTCAGCCGGCATACTTGTGTCTCTGAGGTTGGGTTTACATGGGGCACATTATAAATTGTTATGTATCTCTCAGATTGTTAATCTTCGATAATATAGTGTGTGTCCCTGGTTTGTTAATTTAGAGGACGTTGTATAAAGTGTGTTTAACTCTTCGATATGAGTAGCTTCATATTTACAGGGGACATAATGTAGGTTCCTAGTTTTGGAGTTTAAAGGAAGGTGTATCCAATGACCATTGCACTCTGGTTATTTTCTTTGATAATATAAGTGTGTGTTCCCCTGGTTTGTAAATTTAGGAGATGCATATATCTCTGTCTTGGTTTGGATTTCCGAGGACTGTGTTCGTAGTAAGAATATTGAGATTTTTGTCTGTCCACTCATCCATAAGATGTTGTGTTTTGGTAGTTCCGAGAAATCTGAAACATGTTTTTCAGTTCAGTATAAGTGTGTCACTGTTTCATAAGGGTGTTGATTTACTTTGGGAGTACAGGGGTTTTGTTGGTTTGTTTTTTGAGAAGAATATCTTAGGAATGCTTTTTTCTGGCCTGGAGAAAAACATGTTGTCAGATGGGTGAGGGGGCGGATAGAGGCATTTTGATGACAAACTGTTCTGTTAATGGTCAAGCTCAGGTCACATGTGATAGCCAGTATGGGACTTTTAAACAGAGCATGAGTTTAAAAGCATTCAATTTAGGCGGAGATGTGGGTGTTAAAGATCACTGAGTTCTTTTTATTTACATTTGGGATTGTGGGTCTAGGTGAATGTATTGCACCAGGTTTTGGTGATCATCTTTGCTTTATGTTCTTTTCTTTTTTGCTAATTTAGCATTGGAACATTTCTTTATAATGACCAATTAAGAATTTAAAATACAGAATCAATGAGGAATGTTCAATGATAATTGGGTGGGCATTCGTAAAAGATGTGGACTGCTTTATAATTTGTTTGTGTTAAATTGGTATGGTTTCATTTCTATTTTTTTCTTGACATGGTGCATTAAAGGGCGAGAACTATGATTCACTCACACACATGTGATATTAGATATTGAAGTAGCAGTAATACCAGATTTATTTCTTTTTTAAGACAAATCCTTGAAATATTTAATGGACTGATTATTGCCAAGACAAATCTCAGAATTTTATTGTTAAAATCTTTAAACAGGCTCTGATGTATAAGTTTGTTTAAGTTTCCTTATTTCATATGAAGCCTTTTGTATGCATAATTGGGTGGTCAGATTTTGAAACTTGTATACCAAGCTATCTACATTGTTTTAGTTTATTGAGAGCACATATGGGTAACTTGTTACTTTCGTTTGGTTGGCTTTTTTCAGGAAAACCATATGTGACCTGCTTTAGGATTTCAGGAGGGCATGTAAAAAAAGAATGACTTGACGTTCATGTTCAGAGCATTTTTGTTTCAGATAGCATATTATTTCGGTCTTGTTTGGGATTAAGAGGATATATGTATGAAACCCAGCTAACTCTAATTTCAAATTGTATTTTCCAGATGATGTAATTTTAAAGTGAACAAAATGTGTTGTCTTATTTTGGTAAACCTTAAAAACGACAAGTGATCTAAGCAACTCAGTCTTGACAAAAATTAAAAACTCTTGAGGTCTTGAATTTCTTGTGACCCCGCAATATTTCTTAATCGTTTCAGACAAATTCATACATTAAGAATGGCCCAAACTGTGAATACAGCTATCGGACAAATGTGCATGCCAACCCAATTGATTAAACACAGTCTTTTACCTATTCACGCAGGAAAAGTTTAGCTGAAGCGAAGTTTCAGCCTCCATCCAGAGGTTCATCAGCGCCGAATGTCTCGCTGAGTGAAATTGTCAGAAAAAGTTGATCAACTTGGAAAGTTTAATTTTATCTCGGATTTTATATAAATCATTTTAATATTCTGATTGGTCTTTCTCGGTTTAAATCAGACAATGATGCAACGATGCACAAAGTTTATTACGTTGGCTTTTTGCTTCAGATCACAAAGGCTGGTTACTGCATGTTACAAATCATTTGAGCTTACCAAATTCTCATCAAACCAACATATTGCTATTTATGTATATCTTTAAGCAATGCTAGAATTACTGATCAGACACAAATTGTAAATAATTTGATTGATTGACGTTTTAAAGGTGTCTTCAGCAAAGAAATGGTGCATTAGAAATGCCATATGTCACAGGCTCACTCCGTTTGTAGTTTAAATGCTTTTATTTTGTGTTTTTTTCCCTCAGTACCTGATAAGGTCTCTTGTCTTTTCCCAGGCCATCAAAATAGACATTAAGACCAAAGAATCATAAGAAATGTTCAGAATGGATCATTTTTGTGGGCATTTGTTACAAACACTAAAAAATAGCCAAACGATCAAACAAGCACACTTTGGGCGTATCATTTATTTTTAAATATGATACCTACTTTAGTTTGCAATTAACGCACAATTATTGTAAAAGTGAGTATAAGCATGGCTGCTCTGCTCATACCACTAAAAACTGAAATACATTTATACTTGGAATATTAATGGATGATCTTAGGGAGAAAAATCCTTCCAACCATCTTGTTATTTAACAGTTGTGATCGTTTCACCTTTCTCAGTTTATTTAATATGTTAATTTGTCTGTTGAGGTGGTGGGGTGCGCTATTGAAACTTATACCACTCCCAGCGATCTTTATTTTTGTTTACGTTAGTGTTGTGTATCTCGTTGTTAAATTTCCTTGGTCCACTGGTCTTGCTCTGGGGGGGACTTGGGTGATTGTTTTATCCTTCTTTTTTTGGGTTTCAAGATTGTCTCAGTGCCCATGTTTATGAGACTTGTGTTCAGGTGAGCTTTTTTTTCTTTCTTTTTTATGATTTTTGTTTCTTCTGCCCTCTCTTTGTCATTTATCTGCATTTTTCTTTTTAAAACTCCTAAATACCCACTGTCTTTAGGTTCCTTCATTGGATGTCTGTCACCTCTGTTGTTGGGTCACGGTGTGTGTGTGTATATTACACACGTCTGGCATTGATCAGGGGGGAGTATTGTTATGTGCACTGTTATTTATGTTTGATTGTTCGTAAAGTCGAAGAAGAGAAAACATTTTTCAAAAATTTACTGTCTGTTTTTGTGCTGTTACTGGAAAACTGTTGTTACTTTACACCCGCCATTTGTTGTTCATTTGTATTTTCACTTTACTTCTGCTTCCTTTTAGCTGTTTCTTTTCCCCCCATCTAAACTTCGAAAAAAGGTTGGACGTTATCGGACAAGCATGAGGCCTCGATTTTAGTTCCTGTAAAAATGGCTCATCTTTGGGGCAGTTGACAATTGAATGAATTTTTTTATTTTTTTGTTAGACAGTTTGAGTCGTCCTGGAAGGCTCCGCAGTCAGCTAGATGGAAACACCTTATTAATACAATATATTTATATACCAAAATTTTCCTTCAAGTCGCAATTGGTTTAAGTTTAGATGTTGCTTGTATTGAAGCATGATAAAATGTATAATTAAAGTTTTCCCCCAGATGAATAATATATGCATATGTTTTCAGTGTGACACACCTTCCATGTTTATTGCTATGTTGGTGATGACATTTATTTCTTGCAGGCTTTGTAGTTCCTTTAATTTGACTTTCAGTGACTGTCATTGTCCAAAAAATATTTTGAACCATGTAAAATTTTTTTCCAGTTTTAATTATTAAATCAAACATTGTCCGATGAGAAAATTATGATTGGGCATGTTGTTTACTTTTTGCGTGATTGAACAAAACCGCTTCGTTATTATTGAAATAAACTATTTATACAGCCAATGTGAGCTCTTTTTGGTTTTACGGTTGATTTGAAGTGCAGAGAGCACAATGAAACTGTTTGCCTTTTTGTGGGTTTGTGTGATTGGTGTGGTTAGTAAAACGAGTGTTCAACAGATCCAAGTTGTGTAATACTTTTGATGAAGTTTTCATGAACGGTTCCAACTAAAAAGCCATCTGGATAAGGTTTTTTTTTTTTAATCGAACAGTGATTAGCCCATCAGAGATCCGAGTGATATAGGTCTTAAACAGTGGAGAGCAAAGCTGTGGGTACGGCATCCACCCAACGTCATACAGAGAAGTAAACAGTGATGTCATCTTCTCTCTCAGCGAGTGAGAGAAAGGACTCCTGTTAGAGGGCTCTGAGTTCCGCAGATATAGAACATTTACTAGTGTAAATAGTTTAAAGGACATTGTCCCCTTTTAAACAAAATTATTGGTACCCTACTAATAACAGATCATATTAATTGAAATAGAGCAAGTTGCTGGAGTTTAGTGCTCACTGAGTGCTTTCTAGTTGTTCCACGACCGACCCTGGAGGATCTGCCCTGACAGGATCGGTCTAGATTGGCGTGACGGAATGATGACCTCACACGCTCTCCGAAGAAAGAGACCACAAGAAAGATTACAATACAACACCCCATTTACTCACACCAACACACACATAGTCACAAAATAAGCATTCCAACACACACAACATGCACAATCATTAATCAAGCATTTCACACACACGACATACACACACTTAAGCATTCCACACAACACAACATGCCACATCACAATTAAGCATTTCAACACACACGACATACCCATAGTCACAACAATCTTTCCACGCACACAACATAACCATAATCATAAATGAGCATTTCAGCACACAATTCTTTCCGTTGTGTTCATGTGGTTCCCCACACCCTGCCTCTCCAAGTCCACAGGGAAGCACGTGTCGCATCAGGTGCCCCAAAAGCGGGTCGGTTTCTAGAACGAAAGTGTTTTCAATGCCGACACCATTGACACACACACGCACACCAAAGTGCACGACACAGAGCTAACAACTGGTACGCATGGGCTGTATGAAGTCCGAGGACAGTGGAGGACCGCCTCGTGGGACGAGGCGTTGTCGCTGAAGGTCCCGGACAGGGGTTTGGACCCTCCAGCAAAGGCACGGGTCCCTCACCACGTGCGCGGCCCAACAGGCAAGCTTCGGGTTTGAAGCCCCCGGAGGAGAGAGAACGGAAGGAACTGTAAGGAAAGAAGGAGGGTATGGAACCCCGCAGTCAGTATGTCTGGACAATGCTGTTAAATCCTAACAGCACTCGCATGATGGGCGAGGGGGGGTTTGCTGATTAATTATAGCCCAGCTCAACAGACCTGAGGATAAACCAGTAAAACAAACCAAATCAGGACTGTTCGTAAGGTCTTCTCACACGACGCAGGCAAGAGATGCATAAATTAACAGGCTATAAAATGAATATGTTAAGGTCTTCATCTACTTATTCTGTTCAATATTTTCCTTTTCATAGGAACGAATTTAATACAGCAAACCATCGCTTTATAACTGCCCCAATTTAAAATAATCATAATTCAGATGGCACCAATTATCCCCACATTTTATAGCAACATATCAAATACACAAATCTCCCACACGATCCACACGACTTAATCATGGTACGACGCTCGCAAACATAAACAGTTCCTTGCCCCACAAACAGACGGTGCCCCGAAGAATTAAGAGACGGTGCTAGTGAAGGAGCGGAGAGCGAGACCAAAGCAAGTTCCACCCTAAAATTACCGGTTCTCCCATCCCACCGACTACCGCATCACGATGCATAAAACGGAGAAAGAATTTTGGAATATAATTTAGAATGGCAGGTAAAGATGAAATTAACCAGCGAAAAGTGGTCTCAAACACTATTTCTTTCTAATGAAAAAAGGAAAATGCGCAAGGGAGAGAATTAGCCGGCTAACACAAAAACAAAACGCACCACGAAACTGCTGTTACAGCTACCCGTGGGTGCCCCAGAGTGGGGTCAAGCGACTCATGCCTCTGTCCAGTCGAGGGACAGCAGAGCGGTGCGGATCACGAGATGATGTGATGTCCTCCCTACAGGCCGACTGTAGGAAAGAAGGTACCGGACCGTCCCTTCGGAAGTGGTGAAGCACCATAAGGAGCAGGCGCTCCCAAGGGAATTTCCGCATGAGTGAAGAGAAAACTGCCTAACCGATGGGCAGCACTGCCACCCTACGTCACAGTGCGAATCCTCCAAGCTAAGAGGGAATCTTGCATGTGCGGCAGGGTAAAAAGACATGTGAGAGGCGATGACAGCAAGTCAAGAGAAGGTACAGCCACTCGTGAATGCAGGATGAATTGCAGGGCAGTGAAATAGGAGAGAGAGAGAGATGAGTGAGAGTGAGGAAGAGAGAGAGGAGCGAGGATGAAGAGAAGAGGAAGGAGAGAGGAGAGAGAGCGAGAGAAAGTAACCTAACCTGAGCTGAACTACATTAAGGTGCAACCACACCACAAGCACAATAAGGGTACGGTAACGACAACAACAACGACAATACATAAATGAATAATTCTACTACCTAGATGGCCAAAATCTTATAGCTCGTGACTAACCGAGACACTAGTTTTTTCTGTTATAGTGTTTCTCAGTTCTTTTTAGTCAGTTGTCCTTTGTGAGGGGGATCAGCACGTTCCTTTCATACAGGAACCCAGTATCAAGACACACACTGTTCTGGGTTTTTTCAAAACGCTCACCAGTTCCACCAGCTGTAAATGGGCACTGGCCCACCTGAGGGTTGGGAAATGTGAGGGCAGTGAGGGCAGGGGTGGCGCTGCCTCACAAGGCTGCCCCAGAGAAACGTAATCTCAAACTTCACGGCCCTTGGTGAACCACTTTATCTTGTTCTATATTCAGTGTAACAAAGAAATAATAAATACAAAATGTAAATAAATATGTTCATTAAGTTTTCATCTTGTTCATTACGCTAAAATAGAACACATACAATCGTCCCGAGTGGAGGTTGAATCTGTACTCTATTAAAGCCACAATGACTCCTGAATGAAGAAGATGTGAAAACATAAACATATTTACATAGACTCATGACAAAACTCTGTTCAGGGACGTCCCACGGACGTGGATTTTTCAGTTCTGACATAGATCAACATTTTCACTTGATTTGAAAGGGATTTAGCAGGTTTTAAAGTTGTTTTACAGTTTAGGAATTGTATGTGTGAATTTTTAAACCCCTCTGTGATAAGAATTAATGACGTAGGTGACAGCCCTCATAGGGCTCTTGCAGTCGGCTGGCTATAAGCAACATGACTTGGTCTGTTGAAGTTGTTTAGAAAATAACATGATGTAAGGGACTGTGATGCGAGGAGCAGAAAAGGCGGTTTGTTTTGTTTTTTGTTTGTAGGGTTTTTTTGTTGGTTTAAGAGAGGGAGACAGAGCGACTAAGACACAACATCCAGTCAGTGGTACCGAAAAAGAGGGGTTTTCCAATTTTTACTTAGGAGAGAAAACCAAGAACAAAACACCCCATAACTGACTTAGTAAAAATGTTTGGATTGTTAATCCTCCAATTGGAAGGCTGCTGATACAATGGCAGAGGGACAAAGCATTGTGAAAGTGTTCACACAATGTGGTAAATATAGAAATGGAATAGGGAAAGGAAAAACTGGTTGGAGCGAGTGTTAGAGTGGCGACAATTGTTAAGGAGGAAGAAGGGGGGGTGGGGGGGGGGGGGCGGGTCCTATTTTAGGTCTGCGTGAACCATGGTAAAAAGCAATGATGACAGCAACAAATAAGAGGACAGTGGACAAGGGTCACCCTTTGTTGTGGAGATCAGTCAATAAGCAGACTGTGCAAATTAAAACTAAACTGACAGAAAAGTAAACGTATGATGTAAATCTAACTCTCTAACTCTAAGATGTGCAGTTCAAAAAGATCTCAAAAGTATGCACAAAAATAAACAGATAGCAACATAATCATATTTATTGAAAACGATTATAACCCGGTTTTAAGTCCGAGCTGTATCTATATTCTCTACTCTCTATCTATCATTATATCTATCTATTATTTTCCATCTATCTGTATCTATTTATCTATTTGGTTTTTTAATTAAAGAATTTTAAAACAGTTATTATTGTTGATATATCATTTGTATGAGTGGTATTAGCTGGTCAACATGATTTGATTTGATTTGAGTGGGAGCTGAAATTGTTCATTAAAACACGTGTTTTCCCTATGCTCTCTATTATAATGATTACACTAAAATATTGCTTTCATCTGTCTGTAAAGCCGCACAAGGGTTATGTGTTTGTGGTGGTATCAATACGAATCTTGTTAGTAAGCAAACATCATACTATGTCTGAAGTTAACTGTAACTTGCCGACCGTTTAGTGGGGGGGGAAGAAATGAGGACTTTATCTTATGGAAAACAGTTGAACATTACAATTAATCCCGTGTTGGTGTCATGCATTATTTTATCAATTAACTTGGCTGCAGGCTGTAGAAGGCAATATTGCTTTAAGTCTTTTGAAGTGCCAGAATAGTTTGTGTGTGTGTGTACTGTGTGTCATTTTTTCAAGACACAGTGTGTATGGTACTGTCCCGCACAATGACTAAAAAAAAGTTGATTTACTACTTTTTGTTGAATTTTGTTAAAAAAAAAACCTCATTAACAAGTCATGTCAGCGTGTTTTGCAGGATATTAAACATTATTTTATAATATCACCAAGCGATATAAGTGTCCACTCTAGTAGGGTATGAGACATAAGTCCTTTTAAAAGTTTACAGAACACGTATGTGTGTGTGTGTGTGTGTGTGTGTGAGTGTGTGAGTGTGTGTGTGTGTGTGTGTGGTGTGTGTGTGTGTGTGGTGTGTGTGTGTGTGTGGTGTGTGTGTGTGTGTGTGTGGTGTGTGTGTGTGTGTGTGTGTGTGTGTGTGTGTGCATGCATACGTGCAATGTACACAGAACTTTTTGCCCAAGCACACACATATATATGGATCAGTACATGGACTTGGGGTTAGTTAGTTAGTTAGTGTTTATAGGGTCCAGCGGACTACTAGGAGCCAAATCAGGACCTCAGCTTCATATCTGAGTCTCTTGATACAAATACTCACACTAGTATTAACACATCACTTAAAATTTATGAGGACAAAAGCACAATTATCTTTTCAACTCTTCGACACCTGTATACATTAATAAAACCCTATATTTTATAAATAAGTTTACCTCTTTCAAAAAAGAAAAAATAAGATCCACTGAAATCTCACGAAAAAGAACCGATAAATCACTGGTGGAAAAGAACTTCTCTCTGATACACATCAAATCAGCACATTCCGTCAAAAAATGATTAACACTGAACAAGCTGTCACACGCAACACCCATGGGGGGTCTTCCCTTCTGAATATCCAACTGTGCGTTATATAGCTGTGCCCAATATGTAACCGTGACAAAATCGATTCCTCTTTACGGTTACGTACCACCGATATGGACTTGGGGTGAACGCATGCAAGTAATGCTTAGTGGATACCTGTATCTAGTGCCCTATGTACATGTGTGTATGCAATCTTCTATGTACCATGTGGACAAGGTCATCATATACTCTGAGCGTTGGATATCCACATGTACACAGAACTCAGCTTTCAACAAACCATGGGGAAAAATTTCTTTCTTTAGGGACTAATACTAAAACAGAACATTTTACACAATGGAGAACCAATGTGTAATAAGAACAGTTATGATTCATATTAGTATCAAAATATACATGTATACGCAATAAAAGCAGCTGTTACACACAGCTATGTCATATCATTCTAATGCGGAAAGAAGATACATGAAGCATCACCAAAATAGTATCGACACATCCTTAGGAATGAACAGCGATTCATGAGGCAATCATGTTCAAGTGCACCAGTACATATTCATATTCAACGTTGTTGCTGATGATGCAAGGTTTTGAAGGCAGTAGGGAACAGAAGATACTGTTGTTTTTGAGGATGGAGGGAGGGAGAGAGAGAGAGAGAGATTCAAATATGAATTAATATTGCACAAAAAGACAGGGAAAGCATAAAGTAAAAAACATAAACAAATAAAAAATAACTTTAAACAATAAAAATTAGAAAAGGGAAAAAAAAAAATGAAAATGGTATCCATCTTTTCACATCTAAGGACCCCCCCCCCCACCCACCACCAAGAACTAATTTTTTTTATGGAGCGGCAAGTGGTTCACCAAAAACTTTGGG
>CM031623.1:3121841-3136150 GCA_018398815.1 Conus ventricosus | reverse complement strand
CTTCCCCGCCTCCTGGCCCGCACTGATGACACTCCTGCATGAAACAAACGGTCGAGATGAATGAAACACCGGCGTCCTCAGCGCTTTCCGCTCCTTTGATACCCGGTCTAATCCACCCCCAAACTCAAGGAGGATGGACAATTGATGAAAACAAAGCCTCCCAGTGATGAAACCGTTAGCTTTCGTCTTTGTTCCTATCTCTCTCAAAGAAAGACCTAGTGTGCCTAGTCTTTTCAGGGCTGACTCAATGTCCACGTCGGCCACTGAGATGGGGATATCAGAAATAAAGAGTTTGGTAACTGGGGCCTCCATCAAGCCCCCTCTCAAAATGAAAGGGTTTTTGTCATGTAGGAACACTGTGTGTCCGTTAAGCACAATTCCTTCAATTAATAGCTGGCTCCTGGCAGACCTAGTCATGGGATATATGCGCCAAAGCCCCCTGATCAGTTGGGCTCCCAAAACACTTTCACACCCAGTGGCAAAGTTGTAATTTTATTGTATGTTTGTTTGGCCTACTCACTGAGTGTTTCTGATCCTGACTTTTGGAGAGAAAAAAATCTCTCTCTTCTCTCTCTCTCTCTCTCTCTCTCTCTCTCTCTCTCTCTCTCTCCTCTCTCTCCCTCTCTCTCTCTCTCTCTCTCTCTCTCTTTGTGTTGATGTATAAGTTTAAAGTTTTGTGGTATGTGTGTTGAGTTGTGTACAGACAACTACTGCCTATTTAGGTTTGATAACTCCATTTTGTTTGTTGTTTTTTTTTTTGCCCTTGGTATGATAAATGACTGTAAATTTATAAATCCATAAATAGAAAATGAATTGGGTAGGTGTACGCAAGCCTAGTATCCATTGTAAAATGTAGGTAATTGGATTTTGACAACTATTGTCTCCTACATTTACTGTTTGTTAAGAAGCTGTTTTCTTTGCATGTGTCTATACAGGCTTGCTCCCTGCTGTGTGTGTTGTAGTGAAGATGAATAAACACCTATCACCTTCTAGTCACTGAACTGTTCCACTGAGTGAATGAGCCGCACGTTCCAACGAACCAACACCACTCGACCACTTGACTACAATAAGAATGAGTCACTGTTTAGACAGATGGATGAGCTAACAAAGGACGAATAAGTCTTTCGAATCACTGCGAGATTTGCTACTTCAAGAGCAACTTTTTCAGAGCGTCAGCAAAGATTTGGCCACTTTTCTTAAAGAAAGACAGTTCGATAGCGTTGACAAAATGTGTCAGATGGCGGATCAGTAGACCTACTGTATTGCTCATCTGGATAAGGTGTTGCCCGCAAGGGGGATTCGTCCCTTTTCGAGTCTCACGCGGCATTTCAAATACATTCTGGACAGGAAACTATAGAAGAGGAAGCCGCACTTCATTCCAAGGTCCTCATGGTTACACGTCTTTTGGCAACAGACAAAGACCTTTCCGCGGTCAGGGCCATGTCGGTTCTGCGATTTCCGTCAGTACCAATATTCACCACCGGAAAGACCTATTCCTTTCCGAGGGCGTGGTGAACAACAACCACGCAGACCCTTTGGTCCAGTTCGTGGACATGGTCGAGGTTCACAGACTAACAGTAACCAGTTGTCCACCGACCAAACCATGCGTTGCCATTTTTGTGAGGGCAAATTCCATTTGAAACGGGACTGTCCTTTCAATGGAAGTGGAACAAAGACTGGATTGTTTCCACTGAATGTGAAGAAGGTCTTGTTTTGGGGCCAGATCAGTCCATTGATGGTCTTCTTTGGAGGATTGTGCCATTAATGGTTTACAAGGTTCTGTTTTTGCGAGATACAGGTTGCACCACAGCTGGTGTAAGGAAATCTTTTGTTCTACCGGGCCAGTATCTTGACCAGTGTTGAGAGATGCAGATCGTTTGGTGGAAAAGTTGAAACTTTTCCACTTGCAAAAATTTCCGTCGATACACCATACTACTCCGGGTCACTTACCGCCTGTGTTATTGAGAATCCAGTTTATGATTTGATTTTGGGAAATCTACCAAGTGTCGTGACAGTACATGGTGGTGCCGGAGGATCTTTCGTTCCTTGTCTCATCAGTACACAGATCACAAAGTTGTAGAGCAGGGAAAACCAACAAAACCGCTCAAGGTTTCAAAACGGGATGAACTAAAAGTTACGCCAGACGTTTTGAAGACTATGCAGAGAAGGGGACGGACTTTTGACGACTTATTTCTATTGAAAAGTTGACTATTTAAAGTCCCAAACCGGACCCCCCACATATATACTACCGGGAAAACCCTCTAAGGCGGGCCCGGCCCAAAGAAAAACAAAGGGGATTGTTTTTTTTTTTTTTCAAAAACCATGGGGGAAACGTATTACCAAAGGGGCCCAAAAACCTTTTTTTCCCCCCGGCCCTTGGGGCACCAAAGAACTTTAAAAAAATTTTTTCGGGTTTCATTTTTTTGGCCAAGGTTACAAAAGAAGTTACACAGTAATGCGTTCCGTGAATTTGCCAAAAAACAACAAAAAAAGGTCGAGACCCCAGTGCACCTTTGCAAAAAATCCCCCTATTTCCTTTTGGGAAGGGGGCCATTGACCTTGGGGGCCCTTTTCCCCCCATCTTCCTCGGGGAATGGGTAAAACCCTCACTTTGGGGGTTACAGCAACAAAAATTTCCCGAAGAAATTTCCCCTGAAAAAAATTGTAGGGTTTTTCGTGCGGCCATACTCTCTTTTTTTTTCCGGAGAAGGACTTCCCGGGAAATTTTGTCGGATTGCGGGACACAGTTCTTTTCGGGAAACCCCGGGAAAAAAATATCCACACTGCTGTCGATCTTTCGTTTCAACCACGCCATACCACCCCAGCCCAAAGGGAAATTGGTTGAAAGTTTAAACCGGAAACTTGAGGCCCCATGCTGAAAAAAGTCACGGGGCGGGGAACCCCCAAATTTGGGATCGTTTTTACCTGCTTTGGCTCTTTGCATACAGGAACTCCCCAAACCAAACCCTTGGGGGGTTTTTCCCCTTTTTGAAGGTTTTTTGGACCCTCACCCCTGGGCCCTTTTGGGGTCTTTTGGGGTCCCAAATGGAGAACAAGACAGACAAAACCGACGACAAAACTTTTAAACCAATACCCCATGCCCTGCATAACCGAATAAAAACGATGTGAACTTCCCAACAGTCGGGTGACGGGAAAAAACTGACTTGTATAAGGATTTTGCTGACAGGAAAAGCAAAGGCACATTCATTCATCACTGCGGGGTTTCATAGCCTAAGAGCACCCCAAAATTTCCCCAAAATTTTTCCCAAAAACTTTCAAAACCCCCTTTCTGGATTTTTCAAAGACCTTTAAAGGCCCTAAAATTTAAAATTAAGTAAAAACCCTGGACACGTAAATAAGCACAAAACACAACACTGTCCCCGATCGGCGTCCAAAATCACCCGCCCATGTTTTTGGAGTAAGGGTAATTAAAATAGAGGCGTGTGCACGTGTGCGTGTGCAATAGTTTTATTTTGGGGTGGTGCGAGCGGGGGTTTTTGTTAGATTGGGGTTTGGTTAAGATAAAAAGGTTATTTCTAGGTGGGGGCGGGGAAATTTAACCCCTTTCCAATATTTTTGGGAATTTCCCAAATTTTTCACTTTTTTGGAAGGGGATGGAAGGGGGGTTGATGTTTTGGTTTCGTTCCCGATTGTTCCCCTTTTGTTATTTTTGGTTCTACACCAAGAAGGGGGCCCGGTATGGGCGGGTTTTGTGTTTAAAGTCGGGTGAGTTTTTTGGGGTTTAAATTGTGGTTTTATTCCCCGAGCAACAACAAGTCCTTTGGTCGGGCGTGTCAGCTCTGCGGGGGAAATAGTTTGCTCGGGGGCCCAAAATTGCTGTTTTGTTTGTGATGAGTTAATTTGTTCCCGACCAGGGGGGGAAATTGCTTTGGGGGAAAAGTTTTCACTTGGGCCCCTGGTTTCGTGGGAATGGCCTACTCCTTTAGGTCCCGGGGCGGGCCCCGTTAGTTTTGGGGAGTATTTTAAATAAAATTTGGGCCAGGTCCCGTGGGTTTGGGTCCCCTTTTGCCTGTCCCGGGAGTCGGTGTGGGCCCTTTTTGGCACCACTTCAGCCATTGCAGAACTGGGGGGGGGTTTAAAAACGTCGGGTTTGTAAAGGTTGGGTTTATTTTTTAAAGGTTTTCATGGGGGTGTTTGTTCGTTTTTTGGGGTTTTTATTAGGGCCCAGTTTTTGTAGTTTTGTTTTCATTAATGTTTATTGTATTATTTTTGTTCATATACTGGTTGCCGGTATAAAATGTCCCTTGGTTCTGTAATTGAAACTTCTTGTAAACCGGGTTTTGTGTTTTTTACCTTTTTCCTGAAATTTTCTTTTAATTTAGTGAACATAGTGGTTTGAGTTCAAATTGTATGGGACATTTTGGCAAGAAAAAAGGGGGTTTCATATAAAAACCCGTTGATGTAGGTGATTAGATTTTGGTTTGTGTTAAATCATGTTTAATTTCGGGGGGGGGAAGTAAAAGGGGTTAATACTAGGTTGCTTTTTTGTTGGAGGTTTTTAGGATAGCCCGGGTGCAGTTTGTGTCGCGTGAATGTTAAGGGATTGTCTTTTTTTCATTTTGAAAAATAGTAGTGGTTCGTTGAAATTGAAAAACGATTTGGGAATTTGCCCTAAACAGAAATTGGGAAAACGGTTAATTTGGCAAAAGGGCCCAAGGCTGTTTTTTGGGGTCGAGGGGGTTTATCCGGGAAATTACGGTCGTGCCCTTCCCAACTATTTTGGTTTGCCCTTCCACTTTCTTTTTACGAGTCATGGCCCTCGACGGGGGTGTCGTCGCGTGCAAATTTATTTGACGTACTTTTTTGGTCCGGGGACAGTAAAGTCCATATGGTTAAAAATTTGGTTTTTTTTTTTTTTTTTAAGTAAAGGGACAGTCGTCACACAGGGCGGGGATGAAATTTTTGTGACCAAAAATTAGGGTTGGAAAAAGGGGACCCTTAGGTTGTGGGGAGACAGCCCAAATTTTAAATTTTTATTTGGGAAAAAGGAAGGGAAAGGGAAAAAGTTAAGGGGGGTTTAGCTCACCCTTTGATAGGATAAAAACGGGGGAAGTGGCATGAAATATTGAAATGAAGTAGGGTTGTTTTGCATAACAAGGAAAACCCACGGGGGTTATTGAAAGGGGATGAAGGGAAGGGGGGGTTGCGGGAAATGGAAATTTTGGCAAAACAAATCAGTTGTTTTGATATATGATTATAATTGACTGAAAAAAAGGGGGGAAGAATGAAGGTTGGGGCGAAAGCCGATTCAATGGTTGAATATGCTAGAATTTGGGGAACCTTTAAAAAAATTGATAAGTTCTTTTTTTTTCTTTTTTGTTGTTGTTTTTTTGAGTTTTGTATTACAACTAAATTACTATGTGGAAACATGCCCCTTGTAAAATTGCCATTTCCTTTTTTTTTTTTAAATTTTTTCCTAAGGAGGCCCATGGAGCCCCTTTGTTGGATTCCCTTAGATTGGTTTTTTTTCCCCAAAATTGGGTGTGATTCATAATTTATTGTAATAGCGTAGAGGGGCTCAGAGAGAAAATTTTTTACGCTTTTGAAAGGGTTTTGACGGGGAAGGGTTTCTAAATAACCCCAAAGTAACGGGAGGGGGGGGGGGGGGGGTTTTACTCGAAATTAAAGGGGTCACTCTCATGCCCGGGGGGAAAATTAGGCAAGGGAGATGGGGGTTAAAGCTTTCCCAAAGTCCCCTATCCCCTTTGTTTGACTCGGGAAATAGAAAAATTTCAGTAGTGCCTACAGTTTGCCCATCAGGTTCCTTTTCCCGTCCTGAGTTGGGGCCAGGGCCCCTTTCAATCTACTGCCGCGTCCGGGAAAAGTGAGCGGGGGCTTTCTGTACCCGCTGTTTTTCCCCCGGGGGAGGGAACTCCCCGGGCCCTCCTGCCGTTTTTTGAGGGGGAGCTTCCTCCTTCTTTCCGGGGTTTTTTCCGGGAATTTCCAGCCACCTGTTCTCCCTTTTTTGGGTTTGGGCCGCCCCGGGGGAGGGGCGCCTTTTCACCGGCCCCTTCCCCCACCCTCAGGTGTCCCGGCCCGGGCCTTCAGATGAGGAGGGTCGGGGCCCCGGGGCCGTCAAGGGGGGGCTGGGTTTTTGGGGTGTGTGTTTTGGGTGTTCCCCGGGGCTTATGCGGGGGGGAAATCAGTCGCGGGAGCCCCGGCCGCGCCGGGGGGCGGGCTTCCGGGGGGGTGTCAGCCTGTGAGGGGGCCCCGTACAGCGTGAGGGTGGGGCTCTCCGGGCCGGGATGGGTTTTACCCTTTTTTGGGGTATAAAGGGTTTTTAGTGTTAGGCATTGAGTTAAGGGGGTTAGCTACCCGCCTTTTCCCTTTTTGGGCGTTTGTGGCCCCCCCCAAAGGTTTTTGGGGGACTTGCGTTTTCCCCCGTTAAAGGGCCAGTGACCGGGACTAGGGTCCCGGGTTAAAAGAAAGGGGGGGGCTGGGAGAGGGGGTGGGGGGTAGTATTTGAGATTGAGTCCCCTTGGGGTTTTGGCCTCGTCCCCAGTATTTTTGCCCCACGTGTGCGGGGTAACTCTGCGTCCCCGGGTCGAGAGTATTTCCGCAATGGTGCTTTTGCATAGGTTTAAAGGTTTTCAGGGTGTACAGGTGTGTGGGTCAGGGGAAAAAGTGGGATACCGGGGTGTGGTTGTGAATGGGGCGTGAGTGGTGGGGGGCCCCCAATGTGTGTGTGTGAAAAAAGAAGTGCGCATGATTGTAAAACTGTGTTGTGTGGGTGTGTTGTTGTTTTTTTTTGTGTGTAATGGCGTGGGGAGGGGTGGTAGGGGCCCTCCCGGGTTTAGGACCGTGACAAATTTCGCATACACACATATATTATATATATGAAAAAGTTTCCCCTTTTGGGGCTCTCACTTTGTCCCACATTCCCCAGATCTGTCTGCCGTCTCCCCCCCCCCCCCCCCCGCCCTCCACCCCATGCCTTTCCTTTCTTTTTTAACTCTCCCCCCCCCCCTTATTTTCTGTTTCTCCCTCTCTCTCATTTCTCCTCTCTCTGTGATGTGTGTACGTGGTGTGTGTGTGTGTAGTGTGTGTGTGTAGGCTGGTGGCCCATGAGTGCATGTGTTTCGCATTGCATGCAACAGTTATCAGCATGGCCTCATTTTACCTGAACAGGAATTTCCCGTAAATGATGTCATTTCACTTGATGTCACACACACACACATGCATGCATGCACACACGCACGCACACAGACACGCGCGCGTACGCACACACACACACTTTTAAGAAGATGACAGTGTTATAAGCTCTAATTTACAATCAATCCAACTGAGTACAAGTGCGTGATACAGTCGGTAGAGATGGTGCTATTCAATGCCTTTAGCTGCATTTTGCTTTCATAGCACATAGGCCCTGTTTGCATGAAGAACAATATTCTAAACATGTTTTCTAAAGGTCAACATTCTGTCAAAGCTATTCTCAAATAGTGTAGGTTGCCAGCTGATTAAGTTGCCTTTGAGGGTAATTGTCCTAATGTCTTGTTAATTAATGAGAGTGCAGACCAATGACCAATGTGTGGGTTTTTGTAGAGTTGATGGACGACCCAGTTTCTAGACACCACTGAGTAATGTGGTTCAGCTGCTGCTGGACTGTTTTGGTTCTTTCTTGGGCATTCTTTGATGTTTTGTAGATCAGACCGTCATCTGCTAGTGTCAACACTCGAGCAATCCGTTTCTATTGATGTCTGCATGGCTGTTAGTGTAAACATTGTATAAAACAGGGTTGAGGGAGAACCTTGAGGTAATCCTAAAGACAGTCTATGTGGCCGATACGTCCAGTTACCAAACTGTAGGATGACGGCTGGCTCCTGAAGTGGTACTGTGGTGAAAACCGGATTCAGCAACGAGAAGTAGAGTTAGAACCAAAAACTTTCCACAAACGCAAATTGAGCGACAATCAAAGGAAAGTAACTCTCCCTAAAGCAAGGCATACAAACACAGAGGCTGCCTCCCCTAACCTATGTGTCACGAGCGAAGTTGACAGTGGTCATGCATACAGGTGTGGTCGATATGGATACTGGGCATGGTGGACTTGGATAAAGGTGTGGCATGAACACAGGTATATGTGTATGTATGTATGTATGTATGTATGTATGTATGTTGTATGTATGTATGCATGTATCTAAACACACACATGCGCGCGCGCATGCGCACGCACGCACGCACACACACACACACACACACCACACAACAACACAAGAGAGATATAAACTACACACAAAAAGTTAAGGTTCACTTTCACAAACATTCATAACTGTCAAAATAAGAAGTCAATGCGTTGAAGTTTGGCCAACATTTAATTCCATTCTTTGGTGATAACGATGCACAATTGCCTTCATCTCGAGCAATCGTTTGGTGTGTACATTTGATTTAAAGTGGGTACGTATCCAAATTTGATTTCCCAAAGTCATTGAAATCACAAGACAGGGCATACTGATGCTCCCAAAAGCTCAGTAATGCGTGTAACCACCATGGCTGTTCTGGCACTCGACGCAGCGAGTCCTCATCGAGTTGACCAGGTTGGTGAAGATCCTCTGTGGAAGCGCCTTGCCACTCAGCCTGCAGCATCTGGTAGAGGTGTTGGGCATCCCCGGGGGGGGGGTGGCTCCTCACTTTGTGATCCAGCTATCCCAGAGGTTCTCAATCGGGTTGAGATCGGGACTGCATGCTGGCCACTCCATTCTGTTGACTCCAGACTGCTGCAGGACGTCGTTGACCACCCTTGCCCTGTGGGGGTGAGCGTTGTCATCCTTTGGGAGACAGCCCGGTCCCATCTGCTGCAGTGTGTCACAGCCAGCGGTCAAAGGATCTCATCCCGGTATCGGATGCCAGTCAGGTTACCCTGTACATGATACAAGGGTGTTCTGTGGTGAAGGCTGAAGGCCCCCCAGACCATTACAGAGCCTCCACCAAAGGCCACCTTTTCTTGGACAGTGGCGTCAATAAAGCGTTGCCCTGGGCGCCTCCAGACCCTCAGTCGGCCGTCGTTGTGGTGAAGGGTGAAGCGTGATTCATCACTGAACAGGACCTGGGACCATTGCTGACGTGTCCACCTCACGTGACGTGCGCAGAAGGCGCGGCGTGCTGCCCTATGGGCTGGAGTTAAGCGTGGCCGTACTGCTGGGCGACGGGAACAGAGATTAAACCCATGTAGGCGGTTCCGTATGGTCTGCTGGCTGATGTTGATGTTAGTAGCCACCCTGAACTGCCTTTGAATGATGCTGAA
This sequence comes from Conus ventricosus, assembly GCA_018398815.1. NCBI lineage: Eukaryota > Metazoa > Mollusca > Gastropoda > Neogastropoda > Conidae > Conus > Conus ventricosus. The sequence continues at coordinate 3,126,891 of CM031623.1, read as the reverse complement.
GAGGCTGTTCTTGTCTGCAGGGCTTGTCGTTCAATGAGACGATCGTCACGTGGTGTTGTCTTCTTCGGTCGACCAGATCTGCGTCTTTCGTGAACCAATCCCAGTGGCTTTGAAGCGTTGAATCAGTCGGACAATGACCGAAATGGACACATGAAGTCGCCTGGCCACTTCTCCCTTGGGAACACCATCTTGGAACCGAGAAATCATTTATATAGGAGAGGACAGAGAGAATAATAGCATCCCCATACAGAGGAGGACAGAGAGAATCGTGATATCATCATATAGGAGAGGACAGAGAGAATAATAGCATCCCCATACAGAGGAGGACAGAGAGAATAGTGATATCATCATATAGGAGAGGACAGAGAGAATAGTGATATCATCATATGGACAGGACAGAGAGAATCGTGATATCATCATATAGGAGAGGACAGAGAGAATAGTGATATCATCATATAGGAGAGGACAGAGGAATAGTGATATCATTATATAGGAGAGGACAGAGAGAATAGTGATATCATACGGGGGAAGACAGAGAGAGTACTGGTATTATCAAACGGGGAGGACCGAGAGAATAGTAATATCATCATCAAGGGAGAAGGGGAAAAGGAAATAATGTATGGATTTTCTGTCTGTCTGTCTGCCTGTCTGTCTATCTGTCTGTCTCTCTCTCTCTCTCCCCTCTTTTCTCTCTCTCTCTCTCTCTCTCTCTCGCTCTCACATTTTCACGTTGTCATTCACAAAATCACGTGCGGGCTTCGTGTCACTCACGAGCACACCCGGCGATGACACCGGTGTCACGTCACCTGTTGCCTCCTGGCTGAAATTCCCCGGGGGAGGAGATTTTCCCGCAGGGACCGGCCGCTACCTTTTCTGGCTTCTACCAGTTTTTTGTGAATGACAATGTGAACTGTGATTCTGTCGTTGAGGGGCGTGCTGTGGTTTGCCGTGTGCTGAACTGATTCGTGGAGGAGAGCCTGTTTCAGTGGCTGGAAAAGATGAAACGTTGCCGAGTGATCGATTGCATAATAATGTTTTGAATTCTGTTACTGGCAATAAAGAAAAACGCGCCGTTTCCGTTTCCTTTCTGCACGGGAAAACTTTAATCTAAACTTAATGATAAGGATTTTTTTTCGTGTGTTTGCTCTTTTGATTTTATATGTCTGGTGAAACTTTCCCTTTGAGGAATTTAATTCTAACATATTTGCTGGATTTTCAACAGTTTGTGCTCCTGCAGTAAATTTACGACTCAGGGAGGCGATCTGGGGGTTTAGTATGTCTGATTAGAAATGACTTTTCCCATTTTTAAACAAGTTCATATCAAATCTTGAAACTGTGGTGCATTTCGTATTAAAAAGGGAAACTTGTTTGATGGACAAAGATGTTCTATATATTTATTCCATATGTACCTCCTAGGGTTCGCCGTATTATGTTTATTTCGAGACTGAAAATGGTATAGCGCTTCTGGAGGATTACTAACTGATTGTATATTGACTTATAATGACGTGTATGTGTTGTTGTGTGGAGTTTATGAACAGCAGAACTTCTAACTTTTCACATGTTTGTCAGAGAGTAGATAATGATAAATTTTTTTCGAGTTGCAATGTGCGAGTCATCCTTAAAAATGTTGGCAGATTTTCCCCAGGATAAATCGTTGAATAATTATGGTAAGTTGTTGTTGAATATGTGTACTGCTGTAGATTTGTGTATACTTAATGATTGTGTCATGGCGACCTTGAAGGTCACTACACATACGTGTCAAAATGGTTGCAGTGTTAATGATTATTTTATGATGTCTTGTGAATTATTTGCGTGTTTAAGTGATTCGTGTGTGCTGAACGTGTGTGAACGTATTGAATCAGACCATTTCCCTGTTGAATTTCATGTCAATCGTGAAGATAACCCAAATACTAGTTTAGATACGAATAGCTTTATCAGGGAAAAATATGTGTGGAATGAGATTATATAGGTGTATTCTGTGATAATAAAACGTCAAAACATTTACAGGATAAAAGGAAATTGCAATCAGCTTAATTGATTTTGACTTTAAAACGAAGCACTGTGTCACTTTAACATTGTAAAAGGGGAAGCTGGGGAATGCATAAAAAAACAAGTAAGATGTACGAAAAGTGACAGACCTAAAGATGGTTTGATGCAGAGTGCAGAGCCTGTAAATCACATGTTCGTGGATTGTGAATAAATCGCTGCTTTCGCATGACGCTGAAGTCGTCACGAGTATTGAAGGGCAAGACGTGATATAAGCATTTACAAAAGAGAAAGAGGAAACAGTTTTAATGAAAATTTAATGTCGGAATTATTACATCTGTAAATAGTCAAAACAGTTTTGGGACACTGTGAAAAAGATTTTTTTTAAAACAAAATCAACCTCCAAATAGCACAGTATAGATACTTGGTTCGACCACTTTAAAACACTACTGATAATAACACAATTGTTGATGGTATATTCGATGTGAACACAATGGAAACTGAAATGTATTTTAATCGCCCAATTTCCAAAGAAGAAGTTTTGTATGCCATGAGGAAAATCAAACCCATAAAAATGCTGGACCGGATGGTATGTTGGGAGTTCTTGAAATACTGTAGTAAAAACTGATCCTATTTTGCATTTTCTAGTAAAAATTTTTTAACTCTCTATTTATAAAGGAATTTATCCCGAAATTGGTCAAACCATTATTATACCCCTGTACAAGAAAGGAAATGCAAACAATCCCAATAACTACCGAGGCATTTCTCTTTGTGATGCTTCTGAGTTGTATAGCACTATCATTAACCGTAGGTTACAGGAATGGGTAGAGGGAAAATAATCTTACAGGAGAATACCAAGCTGGATTTAAAAGTAATTATTCTACTGTTGATCAAATGTTTACCCTGATGGCGTTTATTCAAAAGCAATTCTCTCTCAATCGTAAACTATATGTTGCTTTCATTGATTTTGAAAAAACTTTCGATTCTATTAATAGAAGCTTTATGGGCCCATTTTGTTAAAAAATGGTATTCATGGTAAATTATTTAAATGTATAGTAAAGTATGTATAATTGTGTAAAATTAGAGTAAAAGGGAGGAAATTGACAGATTATTTATGTGTACTAGTGGTGTTAAACAAGGTGACGTATGTAGTCCTATTTTTTTTTCTTTGTTTATTAACGAATTAACATCTGAAGTTATAAATAATGGTAGACATGGAGCCCAATTTACGGATGACCTTTTAGAACTGTTTTTTTCTTCTTCCCAGCAGACGATGTTGTTTTGTTATCTGAAAAAAGTTAATTGGTCTACAAACCACAGTTGAATAATTTAGGGCGCGCTGCTGCTTCTTACAGCTGAAAGTAAATAGCAGAAGAGTAATATAATTGTATTCAGAAAGGGTGGGTATCTGGGAGCAAGAGAACACTGGAATTTTAACGGAATAACTAGCCAGTCGTAAATGTATACAATATTTAGGAATCTATTTTTCAACCCCATAAAACTTAACTTTGCTTGTAAAGATCTTGCAAGTAAAACAAAACACGCTGTTTTTTGTATAATGAGGAAACTATCAAATTTGGGAAATCAGTCATTCGAAGTATTTTTGAATTATTTTACTCCCCAAAAACAACCCTTGTTCAATCCGGGGCTGAATTTGGGGTTTGGATAAAGCTGCAGTCGATTGTGAGAAAGTCCATTTATTTGCTCTGAAAAGGTTTCTTGGTGTTTCAAAACAAACGTCCAATGATTTGGGTTTTCGGGAAACTAACAGATACCCAATATACTGTTCCACAGTTAGATTGTTAGGTACTGGTTAAAACTGTTACAAAAGAATGATTGTAGATTTCCCAAGAAAGCTTACAAAAATGCGTGTAATCTAGATGCCAGGGAAAAAATAAACTGGGCCACAAAATGAAATTAGACTACAAGAACTGGGTTTCGGTTATGTCTGGTTTAATCAGGGAGTAGGAATAAGAAAACCCACCTTTATTCGAACGCTCCGTACCAGGTCTGGTTGATATCAGATGGCAAGAATGGAATTCCCACATGAATGATAGTACTAAATTTGATTTGTATAGACAATATAACTCCTCACACTGTATTCCGACTTACTTGTCAATGAAAATGGACAGACCCTCTGAAATTTATAGTGACAAGGTTTAGATTTGGAATATCGGGTACCTTAGTTCATCATTTTCGTTACAGGCAACATTCCAATTCTGTTTACCTGTCCAAAATTTGCAAAAACGGCCCCTGTGAAAATGAATTTTATTTTGTACTGCAGTGTACTGCCTTAGTGATCTTAGAGATGAATTCATCCCTCCTAGTTATTATCGACAACCATCCTTGTTTAGACTATCTTACTCATATCTTGCCAAAAGAAAATGTTGTAAAAAAGCTTGCATTGTACTTATATAAAGCTTTTAAACGCCGGAACTTAGCATGTTCTTGATTAAGTACTGTTTTTTTATTCCTTTTTTTTGATATGTTTTGTTATCACTTTTGTACATGTTTAATCCACCCCTTCAAAAAGGGGCCCTGGCCTATATTGAATAAATCATCCGTATCTCCGTATCCTATCTCTCTCGCTCTCATTATTGCAGCCCAAATACTGTAACCTCTATCGTAAAAAAGCACAAAGAAGTCAGTTTCCATCTTGTCACTATAGTAGCTATTGCTGTCACTTCCACCACAAAAAGAAGAGTAAAATTTCCTTCTTCATATTTGAAGGGGTCATTTTGAAACCCTTTTAACTGTGTCATTTTGACCTTGAACTGTGTCATTTTGACCTTTTTCCTCGTTTCCTTTCCTTCGCCCCCCCTTCCCTCGGTTGAAGAAAAACGTGAGTAGCTTGCTAAAATTGATTGTCAAAACCAATGAAAACTAACCCCCAACCCCCCTCTCACTTGCCATTTAAGGATCAATGTGTCCCTAATTTAGTATGAACTGAGGCATGCGTCATTCAAAAACCAAAAGAATCAACGCATCAAACATTTTCATCAATATTCCCTCGTGGTTATCCCCTAAACTTTGTCTTGTGTTCTGGACAATTGCACCGAATTTG
>CM031623.1:3069001-3121741 GCA_018398815.1 Conus ventricosus | reverse complement strand
TATTCCGGCAGGTGCCGGACAGAGAGATATACTGATATAGCTGACCTCACGAAAGGTAGCACATAGAGAGGTGTAGAGAGTGCAGCTAACACTGCGACATGTGGTGGACAGAGAGATATACTGAATATAGCTGACCTCACGAAAGGCAGCGCATAGAGAGGTGTAGAGAGTGCAGCTAACATTGCGACATGTGGTGGACAGAGAGATATACTGAATATAGCTGACCTCACGAAAGGTAGCGCATAGAGAGGTGTAGAGAGTGCAGCTAACATTGCGACATGTGGTGGACAGAGAGATATACTGAATATAGCTGACCTCACGAAAGGTTAGCGCATAGAGAGGCGCAGAGAGTGCAGCTAACATTGCGACATGTGGTGGACAGAGAGATATACTGAATATAGCTGACCTCACGAAAGGTAGCGCATAGAGAGGCGCAGAGAGTGCAGCTAACACTGCGACATGTGGTGGACAGAGAGAAAACATTCAATAGATATCTGACGTTATGTAAGGTGATGCACAGATGTTTAAGCAACGTAAACATTGTGACAGGCGGTGAATAGGGAGATGTTGAGTCTTCAGCTAACACTGTGATGGGTGGTGAACAGAAGCTGTAGAGAGTGCAGCTAACATTGTGAGAGATGGTGAACAGAAAGCTGTAGAGAGTGTAGCTAACATTGTGACAGATGGTAAACAGAACGCTGTAGAGAGTGTAGCTAACATTGTGACAGATGGTTGTCACGGTCAAAATTCAACTCAACCAAATTCGTGGTCAATCGCCACCAGCCCAGTTGGACTTAAGCCCTAACGCAAATATTCTGGCGTCAGGCGGACGGCCCCATGGTTCGGATTCAGCCAGTTTGAGCAGAGGGGAGGCTAATCCTCATCCTTCACAGAGACAGTCCGACCCTTCCAGACGGACTAAATAGCTGACCGACTCATTCACCTGTCGCCTCAGCCAATTAATGGCTATTTTTAGCTCTCGTGGAGACAGCACTGTCTGCCGTACGGACTAAGCTGTCTGGCAGAATGTCTCGAGTGGTCTTCCAGCCCGCGTCTTGGCGCCTACCCAGACTCATCTAGCCACTTTACACTGACCAGTGTCTACGACTTGAGCCACACGGGCCAGTCAAGTAGGAAGGGGGGGAAGGTAGTGTGTGGTGGGGGTGAAATCTAGCTAATCAATTAAATGACCAATTGACCACCACAGAGAGTAAGGCGTGTAGACGGGACTGTCGTGATGTGAATATCCAATGGAATTAGAGGGAGATAACTTAGGGTGTCAGGGGTAAAAATACTGACCAATGGTACTGGCCCTTGGACACGGGTTAGAGGATAAAGGAATGTGTGAGGGAGAGAGAAGGAGGAAGAAAACGAACAGAGAGAGAGAGAGAGGGAGAAGTTCGGGGGAAGTAGGCTCTCGCCTACAGGAAGGCAGGGAGATGAGAACGAGAAGAGAGAGGGAGAACGAGGGGAAGAACGAACAGAGAGAGAGAGAGAAGAGAGAGAGATGAGGGAGGAGAGAGGAGAACCAAGTTGAGGGATTAGCATGAGATAGTCTGCAGAGGAAGGACTGAGGAGAGATGTGGAGAGAGAGAAAGAGTTGCTAATTTATGAAGAAGAAAAGAAAGAAAAGAAAAAAAAGAAAAGAAAAGCAACCATGTCCATTTGATAAGAGCAGACTAGAAGAGAGAGAGAGAGAGAGAGTGCAATGCGTTAATGCAGGAAGAAAGAAAGGAGAACAGATCGATGTTGATAGTCACTGTTCTACCCTAACCGGGGGTTCGACCTCATACCTGGCAGCGTCACTTCGCCAAGCAGAACCACAGACCAACGCCAACAGTCTCACCTGACCAGGCGCCATCAGACCAACACCAGTGCCGGCGGTTTGTGTCGTGTTGTGAAAGTGACAGTGAAAAGAAAAAGAAAAGAAAAGAAAAGACAGTGATTCGTGAATAGTTAAGATCACCTGGCCAGGTAAAGTAGAAATCTGTTTATACCCGGGTTAGTTAATGATGTTTTAGATAAATGATTTTGTGAAGTTCAAGGAAAGAGAGAATGTTTTAATTTGTTTGATTCTATATGCATTGATGTTCTTTCTATGATCATGTATAGTAAAGTTATAGACTTTACTAGTGGTTTGATGTGACGAATGCATGATATATGAATGAGATTGTAAGCAAGCTGTGAGTGTGTTTGGCTGTGCGCTAGTCCTTCCTCCACTGACATTACACCGAGGTTGACAATTTATTGGCGAGCTTGCCAGGATATTCTGGCCCATTTATTATAATTGTTCAACTTCTCAGAGAGGAAGCTGGGTGGGATTCAAGTATTGTAATCCTAAGACAAGGGGTTGTCTTACTGTATGTTCCCAAGATAGTAAATACTAGGCTTGGCATTGCTTCCAAGATAGTTAATACTAGGCTTGGCATTTCAGCCCCAGAGTACTCATTTCGCACAGATTGCCTATAATTCGCTCTCATAGTTGGGTCAGGCGCTGGGCGTCTTATAAAAACTAACTACGTTGTCCCAAGCTAATATTATCATTCATAGGATTGTGCTATTACGTCACTCGTGTCGGTAACCACCAGTTTGGCTGTCGTTGTCATAAAATCTTGTTCAAAAAAAAAAAAAAAGAGAGATATAATGGCGGAAGAAAAGAACACCCCTATTGAACAACTTGTGAGCGTCGCTCGTGATCTAGGTTACTCGGAGAAGAGTTGCGAGCATTCGTCGAAAACCAGCAAAAGATGGAAAGGGATGAACGCGCGGAAAGACGCCGTATCGCAGTAGAGAAAGAAGAAACAGAAAGAATGAAGCAGGAAACAGAAAGAATAAGGGAAGCGCAGGAAACAGAAAGAATGAAGCAGGAGACAGAAAGAATAAGGGCAACGCAGGAAACAGAAAATTTAAAGATTCAATTAGAATTAGAGAAAGTAAGAACACAGAGGGAGACCACCGATGATGGTAGTTCACTTTCCAGTGACTCTGTGCGCAGCTATGCCCCCCGACCCAAGTTGCCAAAATTCTCTGAAGGAACCGATTCGATTGATGCATACATCAGTCGTTTCGAAACGTTTGCAACCAGTCAGGGTTGGCCTCCAGAAGAGTGGGCAGTCATTTTGTCGGCGCTATTGACGGGTAAGGCATTGCAGATTTTCACTGCGTTACCAGCAGAACAACAGTCCGATTTTGGTGCTGTGAAGGAGTCTTTAATGAAGGGATTTGACCTCACAGAGGAAGGGTTCAGGAAGAAATTTCGTTCAGCTAGATTGCAAGCAGGGGAAACGTACACTCAGTTTGGTGCACGTCTAGATCACTATTTTGAGAAATGGTTAGAGTTGAGTGGTACGAAGAAGGAGTTCGCCGAGTTGAAAGAGCTAGTTATGAAAGAACAGATTTTGTCAGGTTGCGGCCCTGAGCTAACCATACATTTGAAAGAGAGACAGCCAGAGACAGCAGGGGAGTTGTTGAAATTCGCAGAGGTGTATAGAGAGGCACGTTTGGGCACTAAGGTGCAGGAGAAACAGGTGCTAGGCACAGGTGAGAAGAGTGCAAGGAGACCAGGGAGTTTTCTGCAAAGTCTGCAAACCCAGTGGTGGGGCAGAAGGAAGGGCAAAGGGACATTAGGTGTTTCATTTGTCACAAGAAGGGACATGTGGCGAGGGATTGTCGCATGAGGTTCCAGAAGGCAGCAGCCTTGCAAGAGGTGGATAAGGGTCGTCAAGGAAACGACCTGCAGTGGAACCAAAAGTGATTCAGTCTGAAGAGGGTGGAGTGCAGCCTATGGCTAGCACTGGACAGCAGTCAGTGTCAGGGATAGAGGGCACTAGGCTGAGTGGTTCGTTACCAGTGGAAGAAGGGTGGATTGGCCAGCAGAGGGTGAAAGTGTTACGAGACACTGGTTGTTCATGCGGTGTAGTACGAACAACGCTGGTCGATAAAGGGGATTTGACAGGGCAAATCCAGACCTGTACTCTAATCGATGGCACTGTGAGGGAGTTTCCAGTTGCTAAGATAGAAGTACGTACCCTTTACTTCTCAGGCGCGTTGTCTGCGTTGGTAATGGAGAAACCCCTTCACGATTTGATCATTGGAAATATTCCAGGTGCAAAGGATCCAGGGGATCCTGAGTTGTTGACTGCTACAGGGGCAGCAGTTCAGACACGGAGCAAGAAGGAGGAAAAGGTTGTTAAACCGTTAGTTGTTCCAGGAAGGAAGTCGGGCATAGATGTGTCGCCTGATGAGTTTAGGGATGCACAGGAACAAGACCCTTCGCTCGTGAAGTCTTGGGAGTTGGCAAGAGGTGGAGAGAAACAGGAGGTTAGAGGAGGTGAGACAGAATTTCTTGTGAAAGGCGGGCTGTTGTACCGAGTGTTCACCAAGGGGAAGACAGGTGAGGTGACCACTCAGTTAGAGGTACCAGCATGTTATCGTGACACTGTCATGTCAGTGGGTCACGAGTCGCTCATGGCGAGTCATCTCGGCACCGGTAAAACGGCTGACCGAGTCTTTGATGATTTTCATAGGCGCAGCAGCAATCATTGATGAGGTGAAAGAGACCCAGCAGAAGAAGGGGAGATTTTGTTGCCTAAGTTCCCAGAAGAGTCATACAGGGATGTGTCACTGTATGAAGGGCTAGACAGTAGGAGTCCCTAGTTTTGTTGTCGGAGGCGACACAAAGCAGCCGGAAAGAGGAAAGGTGGAGAAGATGATGAATTCAGAGAGACCAAAGACCAAAACAGAAGTCAGGAGTCTGCTAGGTTTTATTGGGCTCTACAGGGAGTTTGTTCCAAATTTTGCTGCAATCACGAGTCCTCTCAGTGATTTGGTCAAGGCAGGAAACCGGCAGTGGTCGAGTGGTCAGACGCTGCAGAGCAAGCACTGCAGACGGTGTTGGAAAGACTAGGTTCCCGTCCCATCTTGAAGCTACCAGATATGTCCAAACCATTTTTGTTGCGGACAGATGCCTCAGTGGTGGGATAGGTGCAGTATTGTTGCAGGAGCATGAAGAGGTCGAGTTTCCTGTGAGATATGCTAGCAGGAAGTTGACAAAGTGTGAAGAAGGGTACGCAACGGTGGAGAAGGAGTGTTTAGCTGTTGTGTGGGCCGTGCAGAAGTTCCACAAATACTTGTATGGGAAAGAGTTCGTGATAGAGACAGATCACCAACCACTCAAATTCCTGCAGGAGGCACAGCTGAAAAACAGCAGAGTTCTGCGTTGGGCAATGGCACTGCAGCCCTACAGGTACCGAGTGCAGTACATTCCAGGTCGACAGAATGTCGGAGCTGACTATTTAAGTCGTGTAGTCTAGCAAGCTGCAACTCAGAGGAAGTCAGTCATATCCGCGTGCATTGTTGATAATATGTGTTGATGACAGTTATGTTGATTGGATATGGTTCATTCCCAGTTGGCTATGGTTCATATTTTTTGTGTGAGACTTGTTTATAATTTCTTTGTGAGATTTGTTCATGTAAATGTAGTTATGCTTGGAGCATACAGTCGCTTGTGTAGTGATGCATTATTTGCAATGAGTGAGGATGGAGATTCCTCAGTGAAGTGTCATGGATCGTGATCATATTATATTGTGCTTTTCATAAGAATTGTGAAGAGAAGATGTGGCAAATCCGCAGGTAGGGGAATCGCATAAGTGCGCACAGAGGTCGTTATAAAATGAGTGAAATAACGCAAGAGCGCACGTCAATGATAACTCATTGGAGTGATATCCACTAATGATATATTTTATAATTTGTAAACCGGTTGTTGTAAAGTATTTTTCAAACTTTGCACGTGTAGCTGTGGTTCAGCAAATTCGGTTGTTGTCTTTTTTGTACCGTTGTTTTGAGACAATGCGGTGCATAGTCTTTTGCAAGGGGGAAATTGTCACGGTCAAAATTCAACTCAACCAAATTCGTGGTCAATCGCCACCAGCCCAGTTGGACTTAAGCCCTAACGCAAATATTCTGGGCGTCAGGCGGACGGCCCCATGGTTCGGATTCAGCCAGTTTGAGCAGAGGGGGAGGCTAATCCTCATCCTTCACAGAGACAGTCCGACCCTTCCAGACGGACTAAATAGCTGACCGACTCATTCACCTGTCGCCTCAGCCAATTAATGGCTATTTTTAGCTCTCGTGGAGACAGCACTGTCTGCCGTACGGACTAAGCTGTCTGGCAGAATGTCTCGAGTGGTCTTCCAGCCCGCGTCTTGGCGCCTACCCAGACTCATCTAGCCACTTTACACTGACCAGTGTCTACGACTTGAGCCACACGGGCCAGTCAAGTAGGAAGGGGGGGAAGGTAGTGTGTGGTGGGGGTGAAATCTAGCTAATCAATTAAATGACCAATTGACCACCACAGAGAGTAAGGCGTGTAGACGGGACTGTCGTGATGTGAATATCCAATGGAATTAGAGGGAGATAACTTAGGGTGTCAGGGGTAAAAATACTGACCAATGGTACTGGCCCTTGGACACGGGGTTAGAGGATAAAGGAATGTGTGAGGGAGAGAGAAGGAGGAAGAAAACGAACAGAGAGAGAGAGAGAGGGAGAAGTTCGGGGAAGTAGGCTCTCGCCTACAGGAAGGCAGGGAGATGAGAACGAGAAGAGAGAGGGAGAACGAGGGGAAGAACGAACAGAGAGAGAGAGAGAAGAGAGAGAGATGAGGGGAGGAGAGAGGAGAACCAAGTTGAGGGATTAGCATGAGATAGTCTGCAGAGGAAGGACTGAGGAGAGATGTGGAGAGAGAGAAAGAGTTGCTAATTTATGAAGAAGAAAAGAAAGAAAAGAAAAAAAAAGAAAAGAAAAGCAACCATGTCCATTTGATAAGAGCAGACTAGAAGAGAGAGAGAGAGAGAGAGTGCAATGCGTTAATGCAGGAAGAAAGAAAGGAGAACAGATCGATGTTGATAGTCACTGTTCTACCCTAACCGGGGGTTCGACCTCATACCTGGCAGCGTCACTTCGCCAAGCAGAACCACAGACCAACGCCAACAGTCTCACCTGACCAGGCGCCATCAGACCAACACCAGTGCCGGCGGTTGTGTCGTGTTGTGAAAGTGACAGTGAAAAGAAAAAGAAAAGAAAAGAAAAGACAGTGATTCGTGAATAGTTAAGATCACCTGGCCAGGTAAAGTAGAAATCTGTTTATACCCGGGTTAGTTAATGATGTTTTAGATAAATGATTTTGTGAAGTTCAAGGAAAGAGAGAATGTTTTAATTTGTTTGATTCTATATGCATTGATGTTCTTTCTATGATCATGTATAGTAAAGTTATAGACTTTACTAGTGGTTTGATGTGACGAATGCATGATATATGAATGAGATTGTAAGCAAGCTGTGAGTGTGTTTGGCTGTGCGCTAGTCCTTCCTCCACTGACATTACACCGAGGTTGACAATGGTAAACAGAACGCTGTAGAGAGTGTAGCTAACATTGTGAGAGATGGTGACAAAAAGCTGTAGAGAGTGTAGCAACATTGTGACAGATGGTGATAGAAGCTGTAAGAGTGTAGCTAACATTGTAGAGAGGTGGACAGAAACTGTAGAAGTGAGCAAACATTGTACAGATGGTAAACAGAAGCTGTAGAGAGTGTAGTTTAACATGTGAGAGATGGTGGACAGAAGCTGTAGAGAGTGTACAAACATTGTCAGAGGTGGTGACAGAAAGCGAGAGTGTACTAACATTGTGACAGATGGTGAAAAACTGTAGAGAGGGGTAGCTAACATTGTGAGGTGGGTTAGAAAGTGCAGAGAGTGTAGCTAACATTGTGAAGATGGTGAAAGAAATTTGGGTTAGGGTAGCTACATTGTGACAGATGGTGAAAGTTTAGCTGTAGGGAGAGTGTAGCTAAATTGTGAAGAGGGGTACGAAAGCTGTAAGAGTGTACAAAATTGTGGATGGGGGGGGGGAGGGGGGGGGGGGGGGGGGGGGACGAAGGAGGGGGGGTGTTGTTGGGGGTGGGGGGGTGTGGGGGTGTAGTTTGGGGTGGGGTGGTGTAGGGGTGGTAAATTGTGATGGGGGGAATAAAAGAAGAAAAAATGGGGTTTTTAAAAAGTAAAAAATTTTTGTGAGATGGTGAATAAATTGAAAGGTATAGCTAGCTTGGGACAGATGGTGGACAGAAAGCTGTAGAGAGTGTAGCTAACATTGTGACAGATGGTGGAACAGAAAGGCAGAGAGTGTAGCAAAAGGTGACGATGGCTGACTGAAAGCTGAAGAGTGTAGCTAAATTGTGACAGATGGTGAACAGAAAGCTGTAGAGAGGTAGCAAACATTGTGAAGATGGTGGACAGAAAGCTATAGAGAGTGTAGCTAGCATTGTGACAGAGGTGGACAGAAAGCTGTAAAGAGTGTAGCAATATTGTGGCAGATGGTGAACAGAACGCTGTAGAGAGTGTAGCTAACATTGTGAGCGATGGGGGACAGAAAGCTGCAAAGAGTGTAGCTAAAATTGTGACAGATGGTAAACAGAACGCTGTAGAGAGTGTTAGCTAACATTGTGACAGATGGGAATAGAACGCTGCAGAAGTGTAGCTAACATTGTGACAGATGGTGAACAGAACGCTGTAGAGAGTGTAAGCTAACATTGTGACAGATGGTGAATAGAACGCTGAAAGAGAGTGTACTAACATTGTGACAGATGGGGGACAGAAAGCTGCAGAGAGTGTAGCTAACATTGTGACAGATGGTGGACAGAAGATGTAGAGAGTGTAGCTAATATTGTGACAGATGGTGGACAGAAAGCTGTAAAGAGTGTAGCTAATGTTGTGACAGATGGTGAACAGAACGCTGTAATATGTAGCAAAACATTGTGACAGATGTGGACAGAAACCTGTAAAAGAGTGTAGCAACATTGTGAGAGATGGTGGACAGAAAACTGTAGAGAGTGTAGCAAAACATTGTGAGAGATGGTGGATAAAAAGCTTCAGAGAGTGTAGCTAACATTGTGACAGATGGGAACAGAAGCTGCAGAGAGTGTAGCAAACATTGTACAAATGGTGAATAGAAAGCTGCCAGAGAGTGTAGCTAACTTTGTGACAGATGGTGAACAGAAAGCTCTAGAGAGTGTAGCGAACATTGTGACAGATGGGGGAAACAGAAAGCTGCAGAGAGTGTAGCTAACATTGTGACAGATGTTGGACAGAAATCTCTAAAAAGTGTAGCAAACTTTGTGACAGATGGTGACAGAACGCGTAGAGAGTGTAGATAACATTGTGACAGATTGTGAACAGAAGCTGTAGAGAGTGTAGCTAACATTGTGACAGATGGTGGACAGAACGCTGTAGAGATTGTAGCTAATATTGTACAGATGGTGGACAGAACGCTGTAAGAGTGAAGATAACTTTGTGCCCGATGGTGGACAGAAACCTGTAGAGAGTGTAGATAACATTGTGACAGAGGGTGACAGAAAGCTGTAGAAGTGTAGCAACATTTTTGACAGATGGGGGACAAACGCGTAAGAGTGAAGCTAGCATTGTGACAGATGGTGGACAGAACGCTGTAGAGAGTGTAGTTTAGCATTGTGACAGAGTGGGACAGAAGCTGCAGAGAGTGTAGCTAACATTGTGACAGATGGTGAATAGAAAGCTGTAAAGAGTGTAATAACCTTGTGACAAAATGTGAACATAAAGCTGTAAAGAGTGTAGCCAACATTGTGACAGATGGTGAATAGAAAGCTGTAGAGAATTTTAGCTAACATTGTGACAGATGGTGGACAGAAGGCTGTAGAGAGTGTAGCTAGCATTGTGCAGATGGTGGACAGTAAGCGTAGAGAGTGTAGCTAACACTGTGACAGATGGTGAACAGAAAGCGTAGAGAGTGTAGCTAACATTGTGAGAGATGGTGGATAGAAGCTGTAGAGAGTGTAGCTAGCATTGTGACAGATGGGGGACAAAAGCTGTAAGAGTGTAGTTAGCATTGTAACAGATAGTGGACAAAAGGTGTAGAGAGTGTAGCTAACATTGTGACAGATGTGAATCGAAAGCTGCAGAGAGTTAGATAAAAATTGGTGACAGGTGGTGGACAGAAAGCTGTAGAGAGTGTCTAACATTGTGGGGATGGTGGACAAACCTGTAGAGAGTGTAGCTAACATTGTGACGATGTTGGCCAAACACTGTAGAGAGTGTAGCTAGCATTGCGACAGATGGTATACAGTAAGCTGTAGAGAGTGTACTAGTATTGCGACAGATGGTAAACAGTAAGCTGTAGAGAGTGTAGCTAACACTGTGACAGATGGTGGACAGAAAGCTGTAGAGAGTGTAGAAAACATCGTGACAGATGGTGAACAGTTAGCTGTAGAGAATGCAGATAACATTGTGACAGATAGTGAACAGAAAGCTGTAGAGAGTGTAGATAACATTGTGACAATTGTGGACAAAAAGCGCACAGAGTGTAGCTAACATTGTGACAGATGTGAACAGTTAGCTGTAGAGAATGCAGATAACATTGTGACAGATAGTGAACAAAAGCTGTAGAGAGTGTAGCTAGCATTGTGACAGATGGTGGACAGAAAGCTGTAGAGAGTGTACCCTAACACGGGGACAGATGCTGGACAAAAAGCTGTAGAGAGTGCAGCTAACATTGTGACAAATGGTGGACAGAAAGCGCAGAGAGTGTAGCTAACATTGTGACAGATGGTGAATAGAAAGCTGTAAGAATGTAGAGAGGAGAGAGAGAGAGAGAGAGAGAAAGAGAGAGAGAGAGAGAGAGAGAGAGAGAGACAGAGAGAGACAGAGAGACAGAACTGACAAGGACTTTAGGTACCTGTAGTATTGTTCGTCTAACCCGTAATGTTTGTGTATCAGCAGTGTTAAAACAGCGTTGTGGTGTTGCGTCGTTGTTGCTGTAGCCGCTTTTCTGTCCTTCATTCTGTCTGTGTTCCCTCATGGTTTTGCATTGGGTTTTCCCCCTTTCCCTCAGCACACGCGTGTCGCCGCCGTGCAGGCCTTCCCCAACCTGAACAAAGGGGGAGAAGAAGAAGGGTGCAGAGCGATGTGACAGGCCCCTCTGGAAACCTCGCCGGCTGCATCAGAAACGGTTAACCTCGAGCGGTTTGTTCCGTCGACCATCATGTTTTGCTATCTTCTGTGAGGGAGACGCAACGTTTGGATTGACGAGGGAGAAAACCATGGATTTTCTCATGTTGATAGAATACCATTGAAAATCTGGGGAAAGTAATCACACATACATGCATACATACAGACATACTAGCATGCCTTCATACGTACATACACGACACACACATACATACTGCATAATACATAAATAGATAATTCATACATACATTACATACATACAAACATACATCATAATACATACATACACACGTGCGTACGTACCTAAGATACGTACGATGCGTGCGTGCGTACTACATGTATTAACATACATGCTTACACACATGATACACACATACATACATACATACATACATACATACATACATACATACATACATACATACATACATCACAACATACGTACACACATGCATACACAATGCATACACACATGCATACACACATGCATACACACATACAGACATACAGACATAACAACATACATACATACATACATACATTACATACATACATACCTACATAAACACACATACCTTTTTTTTCTTTTTTTGGGGTGAAATGAAGGGGGTGGGGGTGAAGACACCATCCTTATTTTTCCAATCTTCTTTATTCCCCGCCTCTTTTTCATCATCATCCACCTTTTCTCACTTTCTTTTTTCCTCAGTGCAGTATGGAACACAACACAATGGAACCAAATGCTTCTTCCAGAAAGAATAAATGTGAAAAATTGATCGTGTATCTGGGTATGTTGTTGCTCTTTGTTTTTATGGAAGTGTGTGTGTGTGTGTGTGTGTGTGTGGTGTGTGTTGTGTTGTGTGGGGGCGTGCGCGTGCAACATGCGCGCGCAAGTGCACCGCGCGTGCGCCAGCGGGTGTGTTGTGTTGGTGCATGTATTTAATATGTATGTGTCTCTGAGGAGAGAAGAGAGAGATGAGAGAGAGAGAGAGAGAAGAGAGGAGAGAGAGAGAGAGAGAGAAATCTCTTCGACTGCAGGCAAAACTCTAAACTTCAATGACTGAAGGCTGGTCCTGATAAAACATAAGGTATGATTCCAATATGATACTGGTATTGATTACCAGGCCTATTACAATTGATGGGGACATTTTTCATTCAATCTTTTGACTCAATGAGCTAAACAACAAACTAGTAGGATAATTCTTGATCCCACAAGAAAACATGACTCCAAAGAATGCTGTTTACGACACGAAATCGCCTGCAGACATGACAGCACAGAGCACACAGAACAAACAAGGAAACATCCCCCCCCCCCCCCAAATGGATGTTCCAAGACCCTGTACCGAACCCATCTACCCAGCAACAAGAACTGGAGAAATGAACAAATATAAATTAACTGATTTCAAGACTGGCACAGCCTGTATTAAAACTATGAATATAGTCAGACAAGTTCACATACGAAGAGAAACAAAATCAAATAACTTTGATTTCATTGAAACGAAATCAATATGAAAATGAGTAGGGAACGGTAAGGTAACAAACAACAAATTACGTAGGGTAACTCTTGCTCCCCACAAGAAAACCATAACTCCAAAGAATGCGGCTTTTACCACACGAATCGCCTAGCAGACATGACAGCACAGAGCACACAGAACAAACAAGGAAACATCCCCCAAAGGAAGTTCCAGCTTGCCCATATACCCTGTATACCGAACACATCTACCCTGTACAATAAGAACTGGAGAAATGAGAGAGCAGAGAGAGAGAGAGAGAGAGAGAAGAGATAGAGAGAGAAGAGAGAGAGAGAGAGAGAGAGAGAGAGAGAGAGCAGAGGAGGGAGGGGGGGGGGGGTCTGGTGTTGAACGCGTACCATGAAAGGAATTTAAAGCAGAGTTACAAGGCAAGACACTTGGACCAGAACCAACCCACATTCACATTATTATCTGAACTGTTGGCAATGAACACACAGACTTCAACAACTACAAGATGATTGTCAGTAGCACGCTTTCTTAGATCCACACTTCTCAAAGTCTTTCAAAAGGCAGCTGACGACTTGGACACAACCTTTTACAGTCTGCATTAATGGTTTGTTAAGAAATCTGTTGAAAGTGAGAAGGCATTGACCACCCTGCAGATTTCAGAAGTTCCGTTAAAGTGGTTTCAGCTTCTCAGCATTGCTTTAGGGTTGCTGCTCCTCTCAGACCTATGCAGCCTAACCAGAAACAACCTTGCATCTGTTTTCACACTCGTTTCATCGAAGCAGGATCCGTGGGTCTACAGTAACAAAAGAGATGTTGGTCACAGTCTGTCTTAACTTCCTTTTACCAATTTACATACTCGATCTTAAGCATCTACAACACACGCCTTTTTTTTTCTTCATACATGAGTAACTCAAGTGTCTCAAGTGCTTTTTTTGATGATAACCAGGTCTTGCGTGGTTTCAGATTGTCATTGGAAATTGATGGAAAACATCCCTTTATTGTAAAAACAAACAGCTGAATGTTTGACAAATGAGGCAATATGTACCCACTGACGTGCCGTAACAATCAAAAGCCGTGCACATAGATTTTCCTGGATAACTGCATTTATAAAGTTTTATCATTCATAGTTGTGTTTGTTAAATTTTTCTTGGAAAAACTATCCTCATCAAAACTGAGATATCCGAAGTGGTGGGGTTATACGTTGTGGAGGAGGGGTATTGCTATTTCCAACCATCCTATCATGAATCAGGTCACCAATGGCACCACATACAGTGACACCTCCAGTGGTGCATCTTGAGACCCTCCGACGTTGGGTAGGAAAGCTAACTCTTCATCGATCTATCTAGTCGTCCATTGCCTGCATGCCGTATTGATTAATCTGTATCCCTCAGTTCTATGGCCTGTTTGAAGGACTCCTCGGTGTCATTAAACAAAGGAGAATAGTTAGGGATTTCTAAACTGTTACACATATGGACTAACATTCACGTCAAAAGTTTCAAAATCAACACTGCGCATCTGTCTGTCATGTTTTACAAGGCTCATCCAAAGAATGTGTAGTTTAGTTTGCAGTTATAATGAACCTCCTAAGATAAGGTTTAAAGCTTA
Source organism: Conus ventricosus (assembly GCA_018398815.1). Lineage (NCBI taxonomy): Eukaryota > Metazoa > Mollusca > Gastropoda > Neogastropoda > Conidae > Conus > Conus ventricosus. The sequence continues at coordinate 3,107,629 of CM031623.1, read as the reverse complement.
CGCACCACCCTCATGATGGGTCTTTGGTGATTCCAATGACCAACCCCCCTCTAACCTCCACTATAAGCCGTCAGTAAAGCACCAAACCTCCTGCCGGGAGTGACTTGATGAGTTGGTTCCCCTTTTTTTATCTCCCTTTGAGGACTGCTTTGCTTTGTTTTTGACATATGACAATGGCTATCTTCTTTTGTACCATTACTTTTCTACCTGCCTCGGAATGTCTGCCTTGGTGTTGCCATCTGACCATTCTCGACAGCGTCTTCTAAGAGCTTGAGTGACGGCAGTTTCATAGAGTTGTTTTTGAGGTGGTCTGGATACTTTTCCCTTTCCTGCGCTGAATGAAGATCAAGCAGGTATCGCATAGTTTCAATTGGTGTATACATCGTGATTCCAAGCATGCATCTGATTGGTTCATTGTGAATTATTTCTACTTTAAGAAGATGACAGTGTTATAAGCTCTAATTTACAATCAATCCAACTGAGTACAAGTGCGTGATACAGTCGGTAGAGATGGTGCTATTCAATGCCTTTAGCTGCATTTGCTTTCATAGCACATAGGCCCTGTTTGCATGAAGAACAATATTCTAAACATGTTTTCTAAAGGTCAACATTCTGTCAAAGCTATTCCCAAATAGTGTAGGTTGCCAGCTGATTAAGTTGCCTTTGAGGGTAATTGTCCTAATGTCTTGTTAATTAATGAGAGTGCAGACCAATGACCAATGTGTGGGTTTTTGTAGAGTTGATGGACGACCCAGTTTCTAGACACCACTGAGTAATGTGGTTCAGCTGCTGCTGGACTGTTTTGGTTCTTTCTTGGGCATTCTTTGATGTTTTGTAGATCAGACCGTCATCTGCTAGTGTCAACACTCGAGCAATCCCGTTTCTATTGATGTCTGCATGGCTGTTAGTGTAAACATTGTATAAAACAGGGTTGAGGGGAGAACCTTGAGGTAATCCCAAAGACAGTCTATGTGGCCGATACGTCCAGTTACCAAACTGTAGGATGACGGCTGGCTCCTGAAGTGGTACTGTGGTGAAAACCGGATTCAGCAACGAGAAGTAGAGTAGAACCAAAAACTTTCACAAACGCAAATTGAGCGACAATCTAAGGAAAGTAACTCTGCCTAAAGCAAGGCATACAAACACAGAGGCTGCCTCCCCTACACCTATGTGTCACGAGCGAAGTTGACAGTGGTCATGCATACAGGTGTGGTCGATATGGATACTGGGCATGGTGGACTTGGATAAAGGTGTGGCATGAACACAGGTATATGTGTATGTATGTATGTATGTATGTATGTATGTATGTATGTTTGTTTGTATGTATGTATGCATGTATCTAAACACACACATGCGCGCGCGCATGCGCATGCACGCACGCACAGCACCACACACACACACAACACACACACACACACACACACACACACACACACCACAGATATAAACTACACACAAAAAGTTAAGGTTCACTTTCACAAACATTCATAACTGTCAAAATAAGAAAGTCAATGCGTTGAAGTTTGGCCAACATTTAATTCCATTCTTTGGTGATAACGATGCACAATTGCCTTCAATCTCGAGCAATCGTTTGGTGTGTACATTTGATTAAAGTGGGTACGTATCCAAATTTGATTTCCCAAAGTCATTGAAATCACAAGACAGGGCATACTGATGCTCCCAAAAGCTCAGTAATGCGTGTAACCACCATGGCTGTTTCTGGCACTCGACGCAGCGAGTCCTCATCGAGTTGACCAGGTTGGTGAAGATCCTCTGTGGAAGCGCCTGCCACTCAGCCTGCAGCATCTGGTAGAGGTGTTGGGCATCCCTGGGAGGGGGGTGGCTCCTCACTTTGTGATCCAGCTCATCCCAGAGGTTCTCAATCGAGTTGAGATCGGGACTGCATGCTGGCCACTCCATTCTGTTGACTCCAGACTGCTGCAGGACGTCGTTGACCACCCTTGCCCTGTGGGGGCGAGCGTTGTCATCCTGGTAGACAGCCCTCGGTCCCATCTGCTGCAGTGTAGTCACAGCCAGCGGTCAAAGGATCTCATCCCGGTATCGGATGCCAGTCAGGTTACCCTGTACATGATACAAGGGTGTTCTGTGGTGAAGGCTGAAGGCCCCCCAGACCATTACAGAGCCTCCACCAAAGGCCACCTTTTCTTGGACAGTGGCGTCAATAAAGCGTTGCCCTGGGCGCCTCCAGACCCTCAGTCGGCCGTCGTTGTGGTGAAGGGTGAAGCGTGATTCATCACTGAACAGGACCTGGGACCATTGCTGACGTGTCCACCTCACGTGACGTGCGCAGAAGGCGCGGCGTGCTGCCCTATGGGCTGGAGTTAAGCGTGGCCGTACTGCTGGGCGACGGGAACGGAGATTAAACCCATGTAGGCGGTTCCGTATGGTCTGCTGGCTGATGTTGATGTTAGTAGCCACCCTGAACTGCCTTTGAATGATGCTGAAAGAGGCTGTTCTTGTCTGCAGGGCTTGTCGTTCAATGAGACGATCGTCACGTGGTGTTGTCTTCTTCGGTCGACCAGATCTGCGTCTTTCGTGAACAATCCCAGTGGCTTTGAAGCGTTGAATCAGTCGGACAATGACCGAAATGGACACATGAAGTCGCCTGGCCACTTCTCCCTTGGGAACACCATCTTGGAACCGAGAAATCATCATATAGGAGAGGACAGAGAGAATAATAGCATCACCATACAGAGGAGGACAGAGAGAATAGTGATATCACCATACAGAGGAGGACAGAGAGAATCGTGATATCATCATATAGGAGAGGACAGAGAGAATCGTGATATCATCATATAGGAGAGGACAGAGAGAATAATAGATCCCCATACAGAGGAGGACATAGAGAATAGTGATATCATCATATAGGAGAGGACAGACAGAATCGTGATATCATCATATAGGAGAGGACAGAGAGAATAGTGATATCATCATATAGGAGAGGACTGAGAGAATAGTGATATCATCATATAGGAGAGGACTGAGAGAATAGTGATATCATCATATAGGAGAGGACTGAGAGAATAGTGATATCATCATATAGGAGAGGACAGAGAGAATAGTGATATCATACAGGGAAGACAGAGAGAGTACTGGTATTATCAAACAGGGAGGACCGAGAGAATAGTAATATCATCATACAAGGAGAAGAGAGAGGATAATGTATGATTTTCTGTCTGTCTGTCTGTCTGTCTGTCTGTCTGTCCTGTCTGTCTGTCCTGTCTCTCTTCTCGTCTCTCTCTCGTCTCTCTCCTCTCTCTCTCTCCTCTCTCTCTTCTCTCTCTCTCTCTCTCTCTCTCTCTCGCTCTCATTATTGCAGCTAAATACTGTAACCTCTATCGTAAAGAAGCACAAAAGAAGTCAGTTTCCATCTTGTCACTATAGTAGCTATATGCTGTCACTTCCACCACAAAAAGAAGAGTAAAAATTTCTTCTTCATATTTTGAACGGTGTCATTTTGACCTTGAACTGTGTCATTTTGACCTTTGAACTGTGTCATTTTGACCTTTTTCCTCGTTTCCTTTCCTTCGCCTCCCCTCTCCCTCGGTTGAAGAAAAACGTGAGTAGCTTGCTAAAATATTGATTGTCAAAACCAATGAAAACTAACCCCCACCCCTCTCACATTGCCATTTAAGGATCAATGTGTCCCTAATTTAGTATGAACTGAGGCATGCGTCATTCAAACCATACAGAATCAACGCATCAAACATTTTCATCAATATGTCCGTCGATGTGTTCATCGCATAAACTTTGTCTTGTGTGTCTGGACCAATCTGCACCGAATTTGAGAGTAGACTGGTGTGCGGCATCTACTAAACAGCCAAAGGGGTTGTTTTTGTCACTGTGTCTGTCGATTTATTTCATTTACAGTTTGTCTTTAGCTGTCTGATTCAGGTCTGTCCTTGTCACACATTTAGGCACGAGTCTTCACCAGGAAAGTATAAAAAAAAAAACGAATGTTCCACGCCTCATTGTGGCTGTTACCCGTGTGTCTGAAGACAGGTCTCATTAGGAAAGTAAGAACAACGAATGTTCCATGCCTCATTGTGGCCGTTACCCGTTGTTTGAAGACATGTTTCATTAGGAAAGTAAGAACAACGAATGTTCCATGCCTCATTGTGGCTGTTACCCGTGTGTCTGAAGACATGTTTCATTAGGAAAGTAAGAACAACGAATGATCCATGCCTCATTGTGGCCGTTACCCGTGTGTTTGAAGACATGTTTCATTAGGAAAGTAAGAACAACGAATGTTCCATGCCTCATTGTGGCTGTTACCCGTGTGTCTGAAGACAGTTTCATTAAAGGCCACGAACAACATGCCACTACTTGAAGAATCGCCTGTAGCCATTCAGAACAATGTGACTTCCTATTGATCGCGAACCGGTTTAGGGCACCATTAAACCGCCATGCAAGTTTTGTACATCAAATGTATTTCAATCAGTGTGTCGGTGATGTGTTCAATGAAATATGGATGCTTGTCTCATACAATCAACTCGTTTTCATCCAACTTCCATGAATTAAATCTGTTTATGATTATAACCACTCACCAAACCGTCACTTAGCTCTTCTTCACCTGAAACTGCATTCCTATTGTTTAGAGCCCAGCTCTTCTTCCTTCACCTGAGAACTGCATTCCTATTGTTTAGAGCCCAGCTCTTCTTCACCTGGAACTGCATTCCTATTGTTCAGAGCCCAGCTCTTCTTCACCGGAACTGCATTCCTATTGTTAGAGCCCAGCTCTCTCACCTAACTGCATTCCTATTGTTTAGACCACTCTACTTCAGAACTGCATTCCTATTGTTAGACCCACTCTTCTTCACGAACTGCCATGTGGTCAGCCCACACCCAACCATCACATTCATTCACAAATTTTTCTCTCACTAAAATAAGAAAAATAAGACATTGCCTTATCCAACCACCTATTTCAGAAGCACACACACACCACCACACACACACACACACACACACACAACACACACAGCACCACCACCACGCACGCACCACGCACGCACGCACGCACCACCCACACCACCACACCACGCACGACACACACGCACGCACGCACAGCACCACGACACGCAGCACACCACACACACACACACCACACACACACACACACACACACACACACACACACACACACACACGACTGATTAAAACATTGGAACAATACCACACCACACACACACCACACACACACACGCTGATTTTGAAATTGAATATCTCCCCCCACCTCTCCCCCCTCCACCATTAATCAACCCCCACCATCACCCCCCCCTCCACGCTTATAAATTGAATATCCACCAATACCATCACCCCTCCTATGCTTTCATATGAATATCCACCAATACCATCACCCCTCCTATGCTTTCATATGAATATCCACCAATACCATCACCCTCCTATGCTTTCATATGAATATCCACCAATACCATCACCCCTCCTATGCTTTCATATGAATATCCACCAATACCATCACCCCCCCCTATGCTTTCAATATGAATATCCACCAATACCATCACCCCTCCTATGCTTTCATATGAATATCCACCAATACCATCACCCCTCCTATGCTTTCATATGAAAATCACCAACACATCACCCTCCTATGCTTTCATAATAATATCCCTCAACACCCATCACCCCTCCTATTCACCCATTCATAAAAGAAAACATCGGATACAGTGCAGTGATATCTCTCGGCCCTCCCTTTACTCCACCTCATGCTGTCACTCCCCTCTCCCCCCCATTCATCCCATTCCGAGCAAAATATCTTCGACTCCCGTGTACGTCACGAGAGTTCTCTGTAAAACGCTATTCCAAATAGTCACAGTTTGATCTTAAGGACGTAACACCCGACTGACACTGGAAGCGCGCGATTTGTCTCGTTTGGCAGTAACCAGTTGGTGTGTTGGATTCAAAGACGACATGTAACATTCAATGTCTGTTGTGCAGTAACCAGTTGTGTGTTGGATTCAAAGACGACATGTAACATTCAATGACTGTTGTACAGTAACCAGTTAATGTGTTGGATTCAAAGACGACATGTAACATTCAATGTCTGTTGTACAGTAACCAGTTAATGTGCTGGATTCAAAGACGACATGTAACATTCAATGACTGTTGTACAGTAACCAGTTGGTGTGTTGGATTCAAACACTAACTGTAACATTCAATGACTGTTGTACAGTAACCAGTTGGTGTGTTGGATTCAAAGACGACATGTAACATTCAATGTCTGTTGTACAGTAACCAGTTGGTGTGTTGGATTCAAAGACAACTGTAACATTCAATGACTGTTGTACAGTAACCAGTTGGTGTGTTGGATTCAAAGATTAACTGTAACATTCAATGTCTGTTGTACAGTAACCAGTTGGTGTGTTGGATTCAAAGATTAACTGTAACATTCAATGTCTGTTGTGCAGAACCAGTTGGTGTGTTGGATTCAAAGACTAACTGTAACATTCAATGACTGTTGTACAGTAACCAGTTGGTGTGTTGGATTCAAAGACGACATGTAACATTCAATGACTGTTGTACAGTAACCAGTTGGTGTGTTGGATTCAAAGACTAACTGTAACATTCAATGTCTGTTGTGCAGTAACCAGTTGGTGTGTTGGATTCAAAGATTAACTGTAACATTCAATGACTGTTGTACAGTAACCAGTTAATGTGTTGGATTCAAAGACGACATGTAACATTCAATGTCTGTTGTGCAGTAACCAGTTAATGTGTTGGATTCAAAGACGACATGTAACATTCAATGTCTGTTGTGCAGTAACCAGTTGGTGTGTTGGATTCAAAGACGACATGTAACATTCAATGACTGTTGTACAGTAACCAGTTGGTGCCTCCTTCCTCTTTTTCACAATCTATTCGTTGTAACTCGCTCCCCCATTATCCCCCCCTCCCCCCGCCCCCAAGACTGAGCGGTCTCCTATGCCCGCAGTCTCTTACCTTCAGACATGAAGTCCCTCCATCGTGTTCTTTTGTCTCTCTCAATGATTAGAAAGAACTTGATTGTTTCCAATATTCTGAATGTTCTACAGTGTGCAACGCTTCTTTTGTCTCTCTCAATGATTAGAAAGAACTTGATTGTTTCCAATGTTCTGAATGTTCTACGTGTGCAACGCTTCTTTTGTCTCTCTCAATGATTAGAAAGAACTTGATTGTTTCCAGTATTCTGAATGTTCTACAGTGTGCAACGCTTCTTTGTCTCTCAGTGATTAGAAAGAACTTGATTGTTTCCAATTTCTGAATGTTCTACGGTGTGCAACGCTTCTTTTGTCTCTCAGTGATTAGAAAGAACTTGATTGTTTCCAATATTCTGAATGTTCTACAGTGTGCAACGCTTCTTTTGTCCTCTCAGTGATTAGAAAGAACTTGATTGTTTCCAATATTCTGAATGTTCTACAGTGTGCAACGCTTCTTTTGTCTTCTCAATGATTAGAAAGAACTTGATTGTTTCCAGTATTCTGAATGTTCTACAGTGTGCAACGCTCTTTTGTCTCTCAGTGATTAGAAAGAACTTGATTGTTTCCAAGTATCTGAATGTTCTACGTGTGCAATGCTGACATGTTTCGATGACTTCAGCCTTATTGTTTCAAGGAAAAACTCTTCATGGATTCTATTCAGTGGGGGTTTAAATGCCCATGCCCTTCCGCATTTCCATCCAATTCCAGCTCTTCAGATTTAACGAAGAGATCATTACGAACCGGCTTTCTTGATTGGATGAATGAAACTGAAGACAAATTAGTCTTCGTTGAATTCATGAGATAGTTTCTGACTTCCCTTCCAGTCTGCCTTAGACCATTCAAAATTGTGTGATGTTTCTTCAAAACGATCCAAGAAGCCTTCTTTTAAACAGAAAAAAAGACCAATCAGATTCAACAGTTCAATTTGTTGTTCAAGAAAATGTTCCTTTCGTAACCCTTTCAACTGCACCTCGTCTCCCGTGCACACGCTTCTTTCTATCACAGTTGAAGTCGTATTTGGCTGGGATTTCAACATATCTATTCCAGAGAACTGACAGAACGCTGCTCTTGTGTAGGAGGTTGTACAAAAGGAACTCTGTCCATGTTTCGACTTAAGTGAATTGGAGAGTGTAGGAGATGGCGGGAGAATAGAGGGGTCAGGCAGGAAATGCCAGAATGTGTGGCAAAGCTGGTTTGAAAGATAAGTAAAATAGTTAGTTCATCTGTCAAAGCAAGACAGTGGTTGTAACTTTAAAGAAAGACTTAACTGTGTTTTCACTGAGCTTTCCTGAAGAAGAAAGAAGAGGATAAAGAGGCAGAGGTGGTGGGAAGAGGGGGTGTAGTCGGAGGACATCTCCATTGAATCCCCACCTTAAACAAAAGTCATCCCACCTTCAATTAGTCATCAGATCAATGATTTTGGATTAAACATACCTTGTATTGGAAAACAAATCAGAGAGAGAGAAAGAGAGAGGGGGGGAGAGAGAGAGAGAGAGAGAAGAGAGAGAGAGAGAGAGAGAAGAGAGAGAGAGAGAGAGAGAGAGAGAGAGAGAGAGACGTAGACGTTTATTTTTTTTTTTCATTATTCGTAAAGGCCTTAGCCCTATAGAAGGGGTGAATACATATCAAACCGCGCAAGTCACCTCATCTAACTAATTTAAGACATAATTTACGGTCTTAACTCCGTGGCGTCAGCTCTATCAGGCCTTTCCTTACAGAACAGGCCACGAAGACGTTGGCGTCTTCCTGCATTCTGTCAAGACCAGATTATTGTAACGCTCTTCTCCTTGGTGTACCCGCAGCCATACTCCAGCCACTACAACGTGTTCAGAATTCAGCCGCTCGCCTTATCTTCAAGGTGCCAAAACAGCATCATACTTCGGATCTCTTGAAGAAATTACACTGGCACAAAATCGAGCACAGAATTCAGTATAAGTCGGCGTGTCTATGTTATAAGGTTATCACAAGTGATGCGCTCAACTATCTCTCTCATCGCTTCGAAATATTCATCCCTACACGTCCCCTCCGTTCTTCCTGTGATGACCGAATTTTTCGAAATCCCTCATATAACGGAAAGCAGCACGGTTTTAGGACATTCTGATTTTCTAGGGCAATACTCTGGAATTCACTGCCTTTCTATCAACGTCATGCCCCTTCCTTTGTGACTTTCAAGTCTGCACTTAAAACGTATCTGTTCAAACGCCAGTTGCAGAATACCACCTGAAATATTACTGAATTACTACATGTCACTTGCACACTTTGCTCGTGTACAAAAGGGTTGTTCACCGTCTTATATAGTGTGCTTATGTATCCGACATTATGTTCCAGTGTGTGTTTGTGTGTGCTCGCGGCGCGAGTGTGTGTGTGAGAGTGTGCATGTGTACGCGCGCAATGTGTGTGTGTGTGTGTGTGTGTGTGTGTGTTGTGTGTGTGTGTGTGTGTGTGTGTGTTTGTTTATGGCTCGTGAACATAGAATTGTGGTGTGTGTGTGTGTGTGTGTGTGTGTGTGTGTGTGTGTGTGTGTGTGTGTGGTGTGTGTGTGTGCGCGCGCGCGGTGTGTGTATGTGCGTGCGCGCACGAGCGCGCGTGCGCGCGTGTGTGTGTATGTGAATGTGTATGTGCGTGTGTGTGTGTGGTGGTGTGGTGTGTGTGTGTGTGTGTGTGTGTGTTGTGTGTGTGTGTGTGTGTGTGTGTGTGTGTGCTGTTTATATTTTTAGATGCTGAATAGTTGAAACTTGTAAAGCGCCCTGTAGCCTACGTTGTTAGGATGGGCGCTATAGAAATTGTCCTTATTATCATTATCATTATAACATGTCATTTTGCATTTTAAATGCCTTAATACAAATACAAAGTGAACTGCTTAATTGTGTTTTCATTTAATGATGCCATTAGCATAATCAGTTTAAAGAAACAAGGTTTTCTTAAGTACTTAGGTGGGATTAACTGCTGTCGAACAGCTTGTAGTTCAGAACAAGTGAGAACAAAATGATTTTCATTTTCATCATCTTCGTAACAGAGTGGACATACAAAATTACGATTATCCAAAGGCCTGTAACGGTTAAAATGTACACAGATATCCGATACACCAAACCTGAATTTTGTGACAATGTATTTAATATGTCTCTTAATCTGCATAGATTTACCTTGAACTTACCTTGGAAAACAATGTGAAGGATTTAGCAATCTGTAAATACCAAATCGGTGACTGTCTTCAACATGGGAATTCCATCTTTGCCAGCTACAATCGATTAATGTTTGGCGAAACACACGGAAAAGTATGTATGTCATCTGCACCCTGATTCTCCCACACAAAACCAAAACCAATTTCGTACAGTTTCAACCTAACTTTAGAAGCCCCATTGCTCTTACCTCTAGCGTCTAGCTGTGCTAACATTTTGTACGCTTTATGCGGTAATCTTTCTGGGGCATTCGAGTTATCTTTAGCCAGTAACGAATGTATCTAACCACTGAAAGTAAAAAAAAGGATATCTGTTAGTCCTGTCAATGATGCTTTGGAGATTTTAATTCTCCTGTCAGCTGATGACGTTGTATTGATATCAGAAAAGACAGATGGTCCGCAAAATCAGTTAAAGAATATAGGAATAGCTACTGAATCTCTCCAGTTGAAGGTAAACATGGCAAAAAGTAATATTATAGTGTTTAGGAAAGGCGGATATCTTGCTGCGCAGGGAAAATGGATGTATAATGGAATAGCTATGTCGGTGGTAAAGGTCTATAAGTACTTAGGTATACATTTCTCAACCTGTTTCAGTGTCAGATTTGCTTGCAATGATCTTGTGAACAGAGCTAAAACAATGTTTACTTTGTATCCTAAAGAAATTGCGTATGCTCAATAACGAGTCTATGACATTGCTTTTAGTGTTGTTCTGTTTCTCAGATTCAACCCATGGTAAGTACGGAGCTGAGTTATGGGGCCTCGGAAGTTGCCTCTATACAAATTGAAAAGATTTCATTTGTAGGCATTAAAAACGTTTCTCGGTGTTTCACTACAAACTCCAATGACCTGGTCTATGGGGGGCGAGAGGGAGGAGAGAGAGAGAGAGAGAGAGAGAGAGAGAGAAGGAGAGAGAGAGAGAGAGAGAGAGAGAGAGAGAGAGAGAACAGTTTTTTCATTCATTACATTGGTTACTGATCAGTTATTTTTGCGTATTCAAATCTTTCTACTTAACATTGTTATTCTTACTTTGAACATTTCCTTCATTCAATTAGTGATTTGTTCATTCACACTTTCAATTCTTACAATCTTCATTTTTTCTCTTTAATTTCATTTACTTCTTTCTTTCTTTCTTCTGTCCTCTTTCTTCTTTTACTTTCTGGTTCTCTTTCTTTCTTTTCTTTCTTTCTTCTTCTTCTTTCTTTCCTTGTGTCATTCAATGAAACAACACCAACCGTATACAATCCAATAAACATTCATGCGAGCAAAAAGCTGAATACAAAAAGGAGGGCCAAATGAAAAATTGACTTCAAACTTCCATCAGTAATTAACACCAAAAGAACTCAAAGTGACCAGCACAAGACGCACAGAACAAAGCAAATCAATGGTTACGTGGTTGATAGCCAGTTCATTTTTTAGGCTTTACTTCCCCCTTCCCCTCTCTCTCTCTCCACCACACAACACACACACACACACACACACACACACACACACACACACACACACACACACACACACACAAATACTTAAACATAACCACATCACCACCCCCACCAATATCCTCCAACCCCTCATCTGACGCACACCTATGCACAGAGAAGGAGAGAGAGAGAGAGAGAGAGAGAAGAGAGAGAGAGAGAGAGAGAGAGGTGAAGATTTAGTTCTCTGCAGCAGCAGAGGAAGAAGGAAAGTGTGAGACATGGACGATATTCCCGTAGCGCAGTCAGGTAGGAAGTCGCCCAGCCCCCATCCGACGAATAATTCCCCCTATACGCAGTCCCCACTACCGTCCCCCAATCCTCCCCACCTCCCCCATGTCATCCCCCACCTACCAACCTCCCCAATTACCCCCCCCCAACCCCCCCAACCTCCACCCGAACTTCCGAACCCCCCAACTCCCCCCCCCCCCAACCTCCCCCACCTTAGCTCCCCCCCCTTTCCCACCGAACCTCCCCCCTCAATTCCACCCCCCCCACCCCCCCACCAGCCCCCTTCCCCGAACATCTTCCTCCCCACTACTCCCCCCCACCTCCCCCCCCAGACCTCCCCCACCTTAGCATCCCCCACCTTCCACCGAACCTCCCCCCTCAACTCCCCCCCCCCCCCCCACCTTCCCCGACCTTACCCCCGTCCCCCCAACCTCCCCCCCCCCCCCCCAGCCTCCCCCACCTTAGCATCCCCACCTTCCACCGAACCTCCCCCCTCTCCCCCCCCCCCCCCAACCTCCCCCAACTTAGCCCAACCCCCCCCCCCCCCCCCCCCCCCAACTTACCCCCCCCACCAACTTCCCCGAACTACCTCCCCCAACCCCCCCCCCCCACCTCCCCAACTTACCCACCTCACCACCCCCCCTCTCCCAACTTACCCCCCCCTCCCCCAACCCCCCAACTTACCCACCCCAACCTCCCCCGAACAAACCCCTCCCCCCACTTTCCCCCAAACCTCCCCCAACTCCCCCCCCCCCTCCTTCCAACCTACCACCCAACCTCCCCCAAATGTCCACCCTACCTCCCCCAACCTCCCTCCCCCACCTTCCTCGACCCTTTTCCACCAACCTCCCCCACCCCACCCCCTCCTCCCCTCTAGCCCTCCTCCACAGGCCCTGACAACGTGTTTTCTGAAGGTGTCGGAGCTACTCCCGCGCGTGATCTCATCTCACAACATAGCTGAAGGTTTGACCTCCTCCACCAATGAACGGTGCTGCGTGTAAACACGTGACGATGCGCGCCATCGCAAACGAGCGGCGAATTGAGAACTGAATTGATGTACACCCTTTGCTGCTAAACCGGTAACGTGCAAAAGAAATGCCTTAAGACTTGCAGTTCTAAACTGTGTGCAGCTTCTATGAATAATGCCAGCTTCACCTACAAACACTGTGGGGTGACCAAAGCCTTTGGGAAAAAAAAGAAAACTAGCCCTGGTCATGTTGATGGGATGAAAGAACAAAGCTCTGCGTGAATCGTCACATCAAAGCAGTACAACGCGAAAGATGTGGCCGACATGATTGACCTACACCTTGGCCTAGATTGGATCAAATCCAAGCCTTTTTGGGAGGTAATTTTTTTAATTGCTTTTGCTGAATATTTCCTTTTCTCTCTCTCCCCACCCCCCCCCCCCACCCTCTCCCCTTTCTAGGGTTTCTTTTTCACCCCCTCCCCCACCCTCTCCCCTTTCTAGGATTTCTTTTTCACCCCTCCTCCCTCCCTCTCCCTTTCTGGATTTCTTTTTCACCCCCTCCTCCCTCCCATCTCCCCTCCCCTTTCTAGATTTCTTTTTCACCCCCTCCCCCTCCCCTCCCCTTTCTAGGATTTCTTTTTCACCCCATCCTCCCACCCTCTCTCCTTTCTAGGATTTCTTTTTCACCCCCTCCCCTCCCTCTCCCCTTTCTAGGATTTCTTTTCACCCCTCCCCTCCCTCTCCCTGCGAGGCTCCTTCGTGTCACCACTCCCCCAAACTTACTAAATAAAATTGCACATGAAATGAGCAGGAACAGTAAACAATAAACAAGTAGGGGAACTTTTGCCCCCATAAGAAAAACCTAACTCAGACTAACTTTTATTCAAGACTTGAGAGTCACTGATGTGTGTGTGGTGTGTGGGGGGGGGGGGGGTAAACTAGTCCATAATGTATTTCTACAACGTAAACTGCATTTAATGAAAAGTTCTAGTTTAGACAGACTCTCTTTAAGATTCTTTTGGGTCGTGTTCCCCCTTCAATTACAGAAAAATGTAGATTTAATGAAAATCGCCATATTCATGAAATTGTAATACCCTGTCCAAGAATAGATATGTTTAAAACCAGTCTTCATTACTCTGGCGGCTTCTTGTGGAACCGCATTTCACCCTCTCTTGATGTTCATGCCAGCATATATAGCTTTAAAAGGGCACTTCATACCCAACTGATGACAGAATTTTCCAATCATGCTCTTAAATTCTCTCTCTCTCTCTCTCTCTCCCCTCTCTCCTCTCTCTCTCTCTCTCTCTCTCTCTCTCTCTCTCTCTCTTCCTCTCTCTCTCTCTCTCTCCCCTCTCTCTCTCCTCTCTCTCTCTCAACTGGTCTCTCCCAACTTTTGTTCCAAAGGTGCTCTTGTCAAGTGTAAATTTTTGTCCTTTGTCTTTGCTTACACGATGGGTGCCTGTTAATGTTTTTTCAGTTCTATTCCAAATGTGATGTTATTGTACATTGTTGTATAGATTTCTTTAGTGATACATATCAGGCACGGATTAAAAAAGCTATTTGTGCATGATTCATGATTGACCCTCCACGACATCCAGCCCCACCTGTTCTCACTGTCTCCTCTCTCTCTCTTCTCTCTCCATCCTCCTCAGTTCTCTCTTCTCAATGCCTCTGTCACAGATCTACAGCACTCTGTCTCCTGTCCTTCACAGTCACTCCGCATCATCTCTCTCTCTTCTCTCTCTCTCTCCTCTTCTCTCTCATCTCTCCTTCTCTCTTCTCACTCTCACAATTTCTTCTAGGCATTGTTTCTGGTGTTTTTGTGTAACCATTTCCTTTTTCTATTTACAAGCGTTTAATTATGTTTACTTCAGTTCTATATTAATCTTGCTGGATGTATATTGTATTTCTATACATTTCCCTTTGTTAAGGCCGATGTAAAAATGCCATTTGTGATTACCCTTTTTCCCTCATTAAAATAAGATTCTTCTTCTCCGTCTCACTCCTCTCTCTCTGTCATCTCTCTCCTCTCCTCTATCTCTACGTCTCTCCTCGTCTCTAAACTGCCTTCTGTCTCTCTCTCTGCTCTCTGTCTCTTCTCTCGTCCATCTCTCTTTCTCTCTCATCTCTCCTCCTCTCTCTTCTTCTCTCTCTCTCATCTTTTTTTGGAACAAATTGTACTCTGTCTTTTTCCATTTCTCTTTTCATTTCACAGCGTTATGTATTTCTCTTCAGTCATATTAATCTGCGATGTTTTGTATTTTCTAAGATTTCCTGTTAAGTCTTGAAAAACCATTCTCTGCTATTCTCTTTCTTGTTTCTCTCTTCTAAGATCTCTCGTGTCTCTCTCTCTCTCTCTCACTCTCTCTACTCTCCTCTCTTCATCCACTCCATCTTTTCTCTCACTCTCTCATACTTCTCTCTTCACCTTCGTCATCCTCCACTGTCTCTTTCTGTTTGGTGCTGTGTCTCGTCTGTTGAAATGCGTGTTCCATCACGCTCACTCATTTGGTTGTCATGACAAGATTCTGCCACCTCCCCCACCACCCTCTATTCTTGTCCTGCAATCTGCACTGTTCTGTCTCAAGTCTCTGTACTGGAGGATTCCTCTTCTGTCGTTCTATCACGCGATCGTCTTTACACAGTGTACTCCCCCACAACTAAGCCACTTGCCTTCCTCACGAACCTCTGCCTACCATGTCTAGTCCTGGAGCCTCAGTCTTACCAGGTCTTTGTCTACGCGTGTTCCCACGGTTCAGCGATCTCTTGCGTGTATCTGATCTCATCTTCTCTCTCTCTCACCTCTCTCTCGCTCCCTCCTAACACTCTCTAACTCATGTCTGTCTCGGTCTCTCCTCATAGCTCTCTGTGCAGTCTCCTCTATCAGTTTTTCTCTCACTCTGCATCTCTCATCACCAGTCTGTTGCGATAATTGGAGTTGCCATTTGCTTCATCTTCATGATAAATTCTTTCTGTGAACAACCCTTACCTTCCTGTGCACTGGCTTACCACCTTGTTGGATCTGATTATTGTAATCCGTACATAACTGACAGTACTCCATAATCTGCCAGTCAACTATTCAGGATAACCCAGTTTTTCTGATAATAAGCTTGCCATTTCATCATTTTACAAATGTGCTATTATGTTGACAGAAGCACTACGATTTGTGTCTTTTGCGTGAGCGTGATACCTTTTATTTGTCTTTGAATGACGAATGTAAATGAGAGAAAGGGATTGACAGTGCAACAGTATGATAAGCCTCCTCCCCAATGGCCCCCTTCCTACAAACTTTTCAATTATGTTCACACCCTTTGCACTTTTGCTATCAGACCGTTGATTTGTCCTATTCTAGATGTACCACATAACGGTATCGTTGCAAAGTTTATGACCTCGCCATCTCTCCACCTCTACGCTTATTAATAACTTGGCATTTGCGTTATAACAGATAACATAACGCTTAGCGATTGCTAATTTAGGACAGCTTCCATGGGCACTCCACCTGGTAGCCCGCTGTTTTCTCAACGGACAACCAGAAGAGAACCTTTCCATGAGGGCGTCCACAAGGTGGCCGCATGTTCTCCGTGACAACTGGAAGTGAACCTTTTCCATAGAGTGCGCCACAGGTGGCCCGCTGTTCTCCGTGACACCTGGAAGTGAAACCTTTTCCATGAGTGCGCCACAAGGTGGCCCGCTGTTCTCCGTGACACCTGGAAGTGAACCTTTTCATGAGGTGCGCGCAAAGGTGGCCCCTGTTCTCCTGTACACCTGGAAGTGAACCTTTTTCAATGGTGGCCATAAACAAGTGGCCCGCTGTTCACCGTGACACCTGGAAGTGAACCTTTTCCATGAGGTGCGCCACAAGGTGGCCCGCTGTTCTCCGTGACACCTGGAAGTGAACCTTTTCCATGAGGTGCGCCACAAGTCCGCAGTTACATGACGTGACAAAGCCTGAAAGGAGAAACCTTGGATGTCGATCTGAGGCAACACAATGACGAACTACCAGGTCACTGCATTGTGACACAGCTTAAGGAACCTCCATGTGAAGAGGTCGTGGCCACAATGCACATATTCACAAGAGCAGCTAGGAACTCCATGTAGAGGAAAGTGCGATCTGATGCAACATGATTTTCATCAGGAGAGCTGGACTCCATGTCTAAAGAGGCGATGGACGACAAACAGCATTCATCAAGAGAGTTGGACTCCATGTCTGAACGAGGCGATGTACGAACAGCATTCATCATAGAGAGCTGGACTCCATGTCTGAAGAGGCGATGGTGACAGCATATCATCAAGAGAGCTGGACTCCATGTCTGAAGAGCGATGGACACAACAAGCATTCATCACAAGAGAGCTGGACTCCATGTTTGAAGACGGCGATGTTGATGAACAGCATTCATCAAGAGAGCTGGACTCCTTGTCTGAAGAGGCGAATGGATGACGAAGCATTCATAAGAGAGCTGGACCCATAGTCTGAAGAGGCAATGGATGAGGACAGCAATTCATCAAGAGACAGGACTCCATGTCTGAAGAGCGATGGATGACGACAGCATTCATCAAGAGAGCTGGACTCCATTCTGAAGAGGCAAATGGATAGACAGCATTCATCAACAGAGAGCTGGACTCCATGTCTGAAGAGGCAATGGTATGACGACAGCATTCATCAAGGAGAGCTGGAACTCTGTGCTGAAGAGGTGATGGATGACGACAGTATTCATCAGAGAGCTGGACTCTGTATAAGAGTGATGGATGACAACAGCATTCATCATGAAGCTGGACTCCATGTCTTAAGAGGCGATGGAGACGACAGCATTCATAATGAGCTGCTCATGTCTGAAAGAGGCAATGGATGACGACACGCATTCATCAAGAGAGCTGGAACTCCATGTCTGAAGAGGCGATGGATGACGACAGCATTCATCAAGAAGTGGTCATCTGTCTGAAGAGGTTGATGGATGACAACAGTAATTCCTCAAGAGAGCTGAACCTGTCTGAAGAGGCAATGGATGACACAGCATTCATCAAGAAGCTGGACTCTGTCTGAAGAGGCAATGGATGACGACAGCATTCACAAAGAGACTGACTCCAATGTCTGAAGAGGGCGAAGGTTGACGATGACCGAGAACCTTTTCTTTTTCCGCCGCTGTCGTCACATACAAACTATGTCCGCCCTCAAGTCCTGTCCCGTGCGTGCAGAAAACGCGCACTTCTCCTTCACGAAGGTAAGAACCCCTCCACACCTGCTAAGGATAACATTTCCAATCGGAGAAATATAACAGATTTCCGTCAGTAGTATACCAAATTTGACCTTTTAATGTTATGGGCTCTGTCGTCTCCTGAATTTCCACTTCTTTGCATGTCTCTCTCTCTCTCTCTCTCTCTCCTCCTCTCTCACTCTCTCTCTCTCTCTTCTCTCTCTCTCTCTCTCTCTCTCTCTCTCTCTCTCCTCGTGTGTATACACTTGTGTACACAAGAAGTGAGAAGGGGAACAACCTTTGCAATGGATGGTGGCTCACTCATATGCATGCGTGTTGGGGCCAGGAGGAAGAAAGAACACAATACGTAGAACAGATACACCAAACCGTCACTTTGTAAAGACATCAAAAGGCACAATGCATGAAATAACCTATGTATAGCCTGTGTTAATTACTGAATCAGTGGCATAGATATAGACCTGACACATCAGCACTTAGAGTCAGTATGAGACCAGGGCTTGTGTCGTGTTGACTTTAGTCAAAACAGATTTACAAACCATCACAAAAAAATGTGTCCCATCTCTTATGTCCCAGTAATGTCTTGAGATTTAGGTTGCCTATATAACTTGTTCTTGTTAACACCTTCCTCTGTTTGGGCAGGAGCCCAAGCTACCCATTGACGACCTCCTGGGACGTTCCACCACAAACAACGGCAGGCACTGTGGACTGAATATGGCAACACCATCAGCGACTTGGGATAGCTCACCAGGAGGCACTTGATCGTGTACATGACATCCAGCCATCATCTCCAGGTTGGCGACTATGTCTACGTGCACGACTGGGTTCTAGGCCACACCAGGATCCAGGACTTCTGGCAGCCTTACCCACACTGTGACACTGCCAACCCACATGAGCAGATGTATGCTGTCCTGTTAGGTGGCCCAGAGAGGGTTGTCAAACAAAGAGACCTCCTATCCGCCGATCTCCCAGATGAGGAACCAGAGCCTTTGCCATGGTAACAACCTGTACCTTTCCTGCTGACGCATTGGACGGAAGAAAAGATGTTGTTGACGCCACATCCACGTCCGAGGGCACAGGAACCACTGGCGCCTGGTCCCCCTCATCTTCCAGCTGGTGTTCTCCCCCCACCAGCCCCAGTGCCCGCTCCACAGAGGTCACGACGCCTCAAGAATGAGGTAAGGCTCTAGATGAGCAAAGGCTGAACATAGCGTACATGCAGGTTACCCTGCAACCCGTAGACAGATATCGTGACTCCCGATTACGCATTAAGGCATAATTTTCGTGCCATAATATCAGTAATTTTTTTCCATGATTACTTATTCATATTTGCTTTTAGCTACTATTCTATTTTCATTAAGATAATTTTGTTCCAAGCACATGCTGACCATACTCCATATCTGACGCCTGGGCTCAGATGCACAGAGTGCACAACATTCTGGTATGATGCGCAGAGCATAATCAGGTAGGTATCCACCTCATGTATGCCCCCTGAGTTCAAAATTCCTATACAGTGCCGAGCCACTTCCCACCTCAGAATTAAGCATGATTTGCCATCACAGACGTTGGGTTACACTTGACTGGGGGCAGACAAGTATGGGTAGAGTTGGGAGAGAAGGGGTGGTTCTGGAGTAAGATGTAGGTAACGGAGGGAAAGTTGGTATGCATAATACGTAAAGGAATATGATCTATTGATGGAAAGAAGCGAAACGAGTGAATCGGAAAGCAGCTTTCTATTAATAGGTTATCTGCTATCATGGGAGTAAATGTGGACATGGCCAAACAAGCCCTGTGAGGAGTTCAGAGCATGGAACAAGGATTTCTTTTTCCTCTTTGACACGTGCATTGCCCACAAGGCCACATGGGCACCTCTGACTGACCTCTCATTTGCTGTGCAGACATTACCAAAACGTGGCTCCAGGAGTTCGATTCCTGCTTCAGCCAGTCAAGGATTTCAGCACCTCATGCCTTGATGCCTGACTACGCTGGTGTCTGCGGATATCGTTTCCTGTGTGCACCTCTTCCTCCTCAGGCATGTGGGCATCTGTCACCAAACCCCTGATAAGGCGCCAAGGACACAGACCCTCTGTGTATGTGTTACTGATTCAGCTGAGAAAAAATCTTGGAAGAAATCAAGAAATGAAACAACCTCAGTGCGTGTATCCTTTTGCGTTTCTCCTGTGAAATGGTACTGATCCAGTCTTGTGATATATAAATGGATGTCCTCATCTTCATCGCTGGCATACTGATTTATGGACTTGGTAGGATATGTATCTTATTGTTTGACATTTTGGGTGTTGTATCATACATCCATAACATGTGATGGGCTTTGGGGATGATTTTCTCACTTGAATATAGTTTGATATGTTTAAGGGGGCTAAAAAATATTGTGTCCACAACACACTTCCCATCTTCCATTTCATCGTGTTCCCCATTTTCATCCATTCACCAGCATCGGCCCCTGGCCCAATTCCAAATAGAAATCTGAGCGCAGTCTCATTTCTGCTCCACCAATGGAAAAGTGCATTCTTCCATTCTTCCACAGTTCACGAGACGCCGATATTGATATTTGGTTGGTTTGTAACCAATCCATATTCCTAGAAAATCCACCTTAGTTCACGAGACACCGATATTTTTATTTGGTTGGTTTGTAACCTATCCACATTCCTAGAAATCCACCTTAGTTCACGAGACACCGATATTGATATTTGGTTGGTTTGTAACCTATCCATATTCCTAGAAAATCCACCTTAGTTCACGAGACACCGATATTGATATTTGGTTGGTTTGTAACCTCTCCATATTCCTAGAAAATCCACCCTGGACTTTTTAGCACCATATATTCGCTCTGATCTTGCTTGTTTTGGTAAGGACTCCAGCAGCTATGTGGCATGTGCACAGCTTTAGGAAGGAGGGTGGGAACTGGGAGAAAGTAAATGAAATGACCAAAAGTCATGGCTAAAAACCTAAATTATGTGTCACTACATCAGAAAAAGGGGCTGGAAATTTGCAGAAATGGGAAGAGGATGAACGAGATGAGAAGGGTGATCAGTGAAGTGGTACGCAGCAGTAATGGAGAAGATATATTCATGGCAGGAGGTGGAAAATAGAAACAGAAGACAGAAGAGAGAAGTGTGCTAAGGAAAGATCACTTGAGATGATCGCTCATTGGGGGAAATGAAGCCAGATGTGAAGATATTGATGAAAATGA
The DNA here is from genome assembly GCA_018398815.1 of Conus ventricosus. Taxonomy (NCBI): domain Eukaryota; kingdom Metazoa; phylum Mollusca; class Gastropoda; order Neogastropoda; family Conidae; genus Conus; species Conus ventricosus. The sequence goes on along the minus strand of CM031623.1, from coordinate 3,086,362 downwards.
GATGGGTTAGAAAGCCGTTAGAAAATAACAAGGACATAAGTTGGTGTCCACTCTCCAGTGTCTGTTTGCCTATGTAATTTTTATGTATTACTTGCGGCAATGACATGCTTTTCATTACCTTTTGCCCGTGTTTTTTCTTGCGAAAAATCTATAAAATGTCAGTTTGTAGCTCAGCCTAATTTTATATTCTTAAGATATCAACAGTTTGGCTAAATCACATACACATGCTGTTTGTTTCCTTTTCAGTTTTTTTAATTCTTTTTTCGTGATCTGGATTTTTAACGCAACAATATTTTGTTTGTGATATTGACAGACCAAAAAGGCTTTGTCTTGTGGGCTGGATCATAATGATGACATCCAAAACTTGAAGCCTGTGTGTCGTTGGGGGTATAATCAACAAAATTCAAAACGAAGGATTCCAACCAGGTTATTTCTTGTCTTCTCCCTTCATCCCTTGTTTTCCCACTCCTCTTCTATTTTCCTTCCACGCTTTCCACTGTAGCCCCGACCGTTCCCATTTTCCCTTGCTGACCCTGATCCTGCTCAGTCCAGTCCCTGCTTTCATTTCTTTGCCACCACCACACCTTGTTCCCTTCCCACCCCTCCCCCATGTTCTACCTTATTACCATCCACTTCTGTTAATTCCTTTCATGTCTTATATACAGATTTGGCCACTGTAACCCAGTGTCATATCCTATTCCCTCACTTACCTTCCCACCACACACACACCCCACACACACCACACACACACACACACACACACACACACACACACCTCTCCTAAACACATCCCTTCTCGTTTCCAGCATTGTCATGGCTACCCCAACTCATTCCCCAGTTCATTTTCCCATCCATTCTTTTTTCATATAAGTGGGAACATAAACTGGAATGGCCATATGTCTTGTCACTGCCATTGGTTGTAGACTCGCTTCCCTGCCATGTCCATCTCTTCGTATCCTGACCAACCACTCCTACCCACTGTCACACCTGGTGAGACTATAGACTCTCTCCCCTGCTATGTCCAACTCTTTCTATTCTAAACGACCTCCCCTATCTGTTGTCATACCTTTTGAGCTCATAGACTGCCTTCCCTGTTAGTCCATCTCTGTCATTACTGACCACGCCCAGCCACTGTCGTACCTTTTGAGCTCATAGACTGCCTTCCCTGTTAGTCCATCTCTGTCATTACTGACCACGCCTAGCCACTGTCGTACCGTGTGTGTGTGTGCTGTTCATGGTGAAATGCTGATCTTTATTGAGAATGATCTCCAGTTTCTGCAGCGCTCTTCAAAACCCTCTTTGTTCAATTTCTTCTTCCAGTCAATCTCGTATTTCATTTTTCTTTCCATTTCATTCCATCCGCCTTATTCCGTTTAACATGAGTACAGACCCTCCAGCCATCTACTCCCTTCCACAGCTCTTTTCAATCTCCTTGCCTCATTCTGGCCCTTCTCCCTACGCACACTTTTCTTGTCACCTCCCTTACCATCTGTAACTTCTCTTTTCCTCACTTCTCCAGTTCTCATGGCTGTTTATCCCCTTGGCAGGACTTCACGCGTTTCCTGTTCTGTGTGCTCCAGAGTTCATTGTTGGCATTTCCTTCTCATTTCAACAGTCAAGTTTGACCATTGTCACTGTCCCTTCTGCAGTTTCCGTCCCCTTCCTCTTCCACATATTACACAGTCTTCATTGTTAAGTCCCTTTGAGCTTAAGGTCACTGGTTATTTGCAATGTATTGCTGCTTTTCTATCCATTGACGCGTTGAACTAAACATGTGTCAATATCCACTGTTCTACCTCTCTTCGATTTTACCAACCATTCCCACAGCTGTTTCTGCTCAAAACCATTTGCATTCCAGTTCCTCTTGTAATCACGGCTGTGCCATTTTCCTGCTTTACATCCTTTGCTGCTTCTCATCTTTTCACTAATTTTTCGCTGCAGGTTTTTTCAGCGTTTCAATCGACCCTCCACCTATCCCATTCATCTCTTTAAATTTATCTTCTCCCAAATTGGCACTTTCCCACAAATGTTCGGTATACCAAATCATTTGTTCCCATTTTCTTTTACTTGCATTCAGTTCACTACTTCTCCTTTCATAAAACTGTTTTCCTTTGTCCCAATATCTCCTGTTTATTTTTTAAGTAGTCCCCTTTCCCGTAATCGCAAACCTTACTATTCTCACATGATGCAGCACTGCTTGGGTTTTTTTTTTTTTGTCTTTTAGCTCAAGGTGGCTTCCTTAGGTTTCTATCCCCTTATATTCTGCATGTTTCTTAATATATTCACATCTTTTTGTTATCAGTGTTAGGAGCCAAAATACCACTAAACACACATTATACAGTGGAAAGTAATGCTTTATATAATACACAGCAGAAAACAGCCATGTGATTTTTCAGCAAATTTATCTTCTCCAGAACTCGCAAACATGACATAAAAATGCGCGATACGGTGTTACCAAACTATACAGACAGCAGTCCGCTTCTTTCATTTGGGAGGAGGAGGGGGCGTGTTTATCACCGTTACACCTTTTGTATGCCATATGGAGCTGGGACTTAGGTGGCTTGACGCACCACTTATTTGCCAGCTCCATGGCAGTACCTCCCCTCCCACCTTTCTGCCACCATTCCATTTTGTTCATCTGGAAACTCAAAGTTTTGCTTAAATTCGCGAACCTTCACCTTTCGGACCTTTTTCGAATCTTGAATTCAAAGCTGCCACAATTTATCCCCTATGCATTATCACCACTCCCTGTGTTTCCACTTCAACTTAAATTAAATCCATTCAGTCTCTTACAATTTCCGATTTCTATAACTTTCCATTTACATGTTAACTTCCATTTTTAACGCCTGCAACTTTTAATTGTTAAGTCCCTTTGAGCTTGAGGTCACTGGTTATTTGCAATGTATTGCTGCTTTTCTATCCATTGACGCGTTGAACTAAACATGTGTCAATATCCACTGTTCTACCTCTCTCTAATTTTATCAGCCATTCCCACAGCTGTTCCAGCACATTCTGCTCAAAACCATTTGCATTCCAGTCCCTCTTGTTATCGTGGTTATGCCACTTTTCTGCTTTACATCCTTTGCTGCTTCTCATCTTTCACTAATTTTTCGCTCCAGGTTTTTTTTTTTTTTTTTTTTTCAAGCATTCCAATCGACCTTCAACTATCCCTTTCATGTCTTTAAATTTATCTTCTCTCAAAATTGGCACATTCCCACAAATGTTTGGTATACCAAATCATTCGTTCCCATTTTCTTTTACTTGCAATCGGTTTGCTACTATTCCTTTGGCAAAACTGTTTTCCTTTGTCCCAATGTCTCATGTTTATCTTTCTAGTAGTTACCATTCCCGAAATCGTAAAGCTTACTATTCTCCTGTGACGCGGCACTACCTTTTTTTTTAAACCTCCTTAGCTGAAGACGGTTTGCTTAGATTTCTATCCCCATATATTCTGCCTGCTTCTTGATATATTCACATCTTTTTGTTATCAGAGTTAGGAGCCAAAATACCACGAAACACACGATACAGAGTGGAAACTATTGCTTTATATGACACACAGCAGAAAACGGACACATGGTTTTTCAGCAGATTTATCTTCTCCAGAAATCACAAACATGACATAAAAATGTGCGAAATGGTGTTCCCAAACTATACAGATAGCAGTCCGCTTCCTTGATTTGGGAGGAGGAGGGGGGTGTTTATCACTGTTACACCTTTTGTTTGCCATATGGAGCTGGGACTTAGGTGGCTGGACGCACCACTTATTTGCCAGCTCCATGGCAGTACCTCCCCTCCCACCCTTCTGCCGCCGTTCCTTTTTTTTCTGGAAACTGGAAGTTTTGCTTAAATTCGCGAACCTTCACCTTTTGGACCCATTCTGAACCTTGAATTCAAAACTGTCACCATTTATCTCCTATGCATTATCACCACCCCCTGTGTTTCCACCTCAACTTAAATTAAATCCATTCAGTCTCTTACGATTCTCGATTTCGATAACTTTCTTTTTACATTCTAAACTTCCATTTTTAACACCTGCAACTTTTAATTGTTAGATCCCTTTCAGCTTGAGGTCACTGGTTATTTGCAATGTATTGCTGCTTTTCTATCCATTGATGAGTTGAACTAAACATGTGTCAATATCCACTGCTCTACCTCTCTCTGATTTTACCAACCATTCCCACAGCTGTTCCAACACATTCTTCTCAAAACCATTTGCATTCCAGTTCCTCTTGTAATCGTGGTTATGCCACTTTTCTGCTTTACATCCTTTGCTGCTTCTCATCTTTCACTAATTTTTCGCTACATTTTTTTTTTCAGCGTTCCAGTTGACCTTCAACTATCCCTTTCATGTCTTTAAATTAATCTTCTCTCAAAACTGGCACATTCCCACAAATGTTCGGTATACCAAATCATTCGTTCCCATTTTCTTTTACTTGCGTTCGGTTTGCTACTTCTCCTTTGATAAAACTGTTTTCCTTTGTCCCAATGTCTCGTGTTTATCTTTCTAGTAGTTCCCTTTCCCCAAATCGCAAAGCTTACTATCCTCACTTGACGCAGCACTACTTTTTTTTTAAACCCTTAGCTCAAGACGGTTTCCTTAGATTTCTATCCCCTTATATTCTGCCTGCTTCTTGATATATTCACATCTTTTTGTTATCAGTGTTAGGAGCCAAAATGCCACGAAACACAGAACAGAGTGGAAATTATTGCTTTATATGATACACAGCAGAAAACAGCCACGTGATTTTTCAGCAAATTTATCTTCTCCAGAACTCGCAAACATGACATAAAAATGTGCGAAACGGTGTTCCCAAACTATACAGACAGCAGTCCGCTTCTTTCATTTGGGAGGAGGAGGGGGTGTGTTTATCACCGTTACACCTTTTGTATGCCATATGGAGCTGGGACTTGGGTGGTTGGGCGCACCACTTATTTGCCAGCTCCATGACAGTACCTCCCCTCCCACCTTTCTGCCGCCGTTTCATTTTGTTTTTCTGGAAACTGGAAGTTTTGCTTAAATTTGCGAACCTTCACCTTTGGACCCATTTTGAATCTTGAATTCAAAGCTGTCACCGTTTATCTCCTATGTAACATTTAGCTAGGAATGAGGAGGAGGATGGGTGCACCACTTAGTCCCAGCTCACTGCAATATCAGCTTTGCATCCGCATCAACTCCTGCCTGAATCAAACATGTTTTTCACTGCATTTTGCTTCCGTTAGCCAGCCAGACTGTAAATGTAAACTGAACGGTGCTTAATTTCCTGTTTATGTCTGGTCTTTTCCAACCACCATCTTTCCATTTTACTACTTGTTTACTGACATGCAAGACATCCTGTGTTCTTAAGTTTTCATCCTTCCCTTTTCTCTTGCGAATCTCAGATGTTCATACCTTTCTAGTGAACTCGTCATTCCATTCTTTCCCACTTACTTGGTGCCTTATCACCACACCCCATGTTTCTACCTCAACTTAAATTAAATCCATTCAGTCTCTCACACATTCCTGTTTCTATCATTTTCTTTTTGCATTGTTAACTTCCATTTTTAATGCCTGCAACTTTTCTTTCATTCTGTTTGACTTGTACTGAAAACCAGATCTCACTCTTCGCTGGCTCCTAATCTTCATAAACTTGCCTTTTGTCGCATTGCCTTCCCATACCAACTCCGAAATTTTGCCACTCATGACTGTTCCACTACCCACCATCGTCAGGTTCTTTCCAAATTCATGTGGATCCTCTTACATTTGTATCTATTCCAGTTGCTGTTCTTCTCTCTGTCCCGTTTCCGTCCTGCCTCTATGATATCTTCTCCAGAGTCATTCTTTTCCGTCTTCCTCACCTGCCTCCTCTTCTCACACCATTCCCCCAGCATTCCAGCCCTCGGTATCCACCCTGTTCCGTCTTCCTCACCTGCCTCCTCTTCCACACCATTCCCCCAGCATTCCAGCCCTCGGTATCCACCCTGTTCCGTCTTCCTCACCTGCCTTTCCATTCCCAGCATCCAGCCTCGTATCCACCCTGATCCATCTTCCACCTGCACCCATTCTCATATTTCATGTCCTCTGTCAGTCTTTGTTAGCTGCTTTCAATCATTTTCCATGCATCCTCTCAAGCCGTTCATTCCATTCCTTTTACTCATTCACTCTATTCACCTGACTTCAAGTTACTTGTTTCCATTTCTTTTCGACCAACCCAGCCCATTTTCCTGCATCCTTGCTGTCACAAATTTTACTTTCAGATCACACCGCCTTCATCTCTTCTCTCTCTCTTCTTGGTTCCTTCTATAGACAAAAGATAAAAATCCTGAAGCAAAACAAAAACTGAAGGGTATTGTTGGGGAGGATTTCTCACCAACTGTCTATGATTAAGACGGAAGTTGAATCCGTTTCTAAGGGAGGCCATAAGCAAGGCAAACAAGTACTGGCAAGAAGTTTGCTCTGGATGCTAACGCTCTCCGAGAGAAGTTAGATAGGGTAATTGGCCAGCCATTTAGACAGATGATCTCATGAAAGGGAAAGTTTTCGGAGGGCACAGAGTATTGCTGACACCTGAGCCTTCCCTCTTTTGCTCAACACTCGCTCTGTGGCGACGAGCAGGCACGTGGTGATCAGGCTCTCGCTCTCCTGGTGGAGAATTCCATTATAGTTAGATTCTTGTTCACGTGTTTTGGTTTCTCGTGCCTTGTGGTGTCGCGGAGGGATTGTGAGGGCCTTGTCTCGATAATAATGTGCAAAACTCCGTTTCCTCTGAAGACAATACTCTGGAGCCAGTTTCATATTCTGCTTTATCTTCCATATACCTTAGAATTATTCTTCTGTCTTGAATGTTAATGGTTTATGCTCAAAATTATGTTGTGATTTTTTGTTTCTTCTTTGATTTGTTTGTCTGGTGGAGATTTGAGAAAGTATGGAGTTTGGTTTATTTGCTGATTTGAATTGTATTGTAAGCCCTCTGTAAAATTTACTAGTCAAGGGAGATATTCGGGGGGCATAATTTGCTTCATAAAAATGGAGTTTTGTCCATTCGTACGTCATTTGGACGTTAGGCTAAGTATAAAAATATGTGTGCTTTCGTTCTTGATAAACAATTATTTGGGTGTTCTTGTGACGTTTCTTACTTATGTGGTGCATGCCACCAGAAAGTTCTCCATTCTATAATTATTTGGTTACGAAGACAGAGGGTGGGGTAGGGTCGCGTACTCTTTGGAAAAACCAGTTTTAAGTGGTATCCCACAGGGAAGCATCCGGGGCCCCAGTCCTTTTTACTATATTTATCAATGACTTACCGGACATATCGAGTACGTGTAAAATTTTTGCTGACGATCGAAGATTTATGGTGACTCTGTCAAATTACCCGGATATACAAAAGAACCTGACAACCTGCAGGAGGGTCACGTAAGACATAAGTGGACTTAATTTCAATGCCCAAAAGTGAAAGGGTTTAAATGCACATGGGCAAACAAACCCAAAAACTGATACACAATGAAATTAGGAGATTCAATGAAACGATCCAAAAATGCTCGAAGGAAAAAGACCTTGTTACCTTTGACTGCGATCTTAGTTTTGACCCACACATACAAAAAGTGATCAGTAAAGCCAACTAAATGATTGGGTTGATTAGACGATATTTCTCCTTTATTGATAACATATTTCTGAAATTGTAACAAAGCACTTATCAGACCACATGTAGAGTACGGAAGTGTCATCTGGTACCCACTGCTTAAGAGACAATCGGTGTGGGTTTAGAAAAGGTCCAGAGAAGACCAACTAAATTATTACCAGAATGCAGAGATATGACTGCGCAGATAGGCTAAGATAATTTTGTTACCATCTCTAAAAGCCAGAAGGGTAAGAGGGGACCTGATCCAAGTATATAAAATATTTCACCAAGTGGACGATATTGATTTTAACACTTTATTTTAAGTAGTCTGATATCACAAGAGGCAATGAGGCACATTGTTTGTACGTTTTTCTAATACTAATCTAAGGAGAAATTCGTTGCTAACAAGTAGTTAGCAGATGGAAATTTTCTTCCGACCAACATTAACCTGACACACTTACAACTTTTAAAAGCTCCTTGATGCAGATGTAAGTTTTAAAGACATAGAATTTGATTTGATGACAGACTTTTTTCATACTATTTATATTTATATATATATATATTATATATATAAAATATATATTTATAAATTTTGTATTGATGATTTCTATTTTAACTTCCCCAGATATTTTATGGTTACCTGGGCCTGATTTGGCCATTGCTTTTAACTTGAATATCGAGTGCGACCCCTTGTTGCCAAATTTGCTCCAGGGGGCCCAAAAGACTGAGTCGCACTATTTTATGTTATTTTATTTTACTTTTTAACATGCGGCTGGTGACCTACTCGTTTTTGAGTGAACCAGTATTTTAGGAAGAAGGGGTTTAAGTAAACCGTTTATTTAAAAGGATTTTGCTAATAATTTAAAAAGGGGAAAAAGCAAAATTTAAAGTTACCTTAAATAAAACCCCCCAAAACTAAAGTTGGAAACAAATTTTTTTTAAAAAAGGAAAAGATTAACCCCTTTTGGGACTGACACCTATTTCAAGCTATTGATTTATTGAAATATTTTAAAGAACACAAAATTTTTTAAATCTTTAAAAAAATTTAAACCCTTTGGGAAAATTTTGTTTAAAAGGATTTGCCTTTTTATTTTTAATGGAAATGGGCCGGGAAAGGTTTCAAAAATGGAAAAATTTAGTGTAAAATGCATTTTTTTGTTTTTGTTTGAATTGTGATTCTTGTTTGCTTTTAGCATTGAAAAAATTCCCCCCGATTTTCGGTTCGGTTTTCCGGAAATTTGGTATAAGAAATTAAACTTTAAAATATTTTTTGGGAAAAGAGTTTTTTTTTTTTTGGGGTTTTTTTTTTGTAAAAATTTTGGCATTAGAAGGGAAAAAACGGGTTTTAAAAGGTACGCAGGTCCCCCGCAGAAAAAAATTTTAAAGGGGGGCCCCGAATTAAAACATAAAAAGGGAGGGGGGGAATGAATTTTCGGGAAATGTGTAAATGTTGTTTCTAAAACTAAAAAAAAAAAGAAAAATTTTCCAAAAGGGGCTAAAAGGACCCCAAATTTTTTAAAAAAAGGAAAGAATTTTTCCAGGAAAACTCCCAAAAAGAAAAAAAAGGCTTTTGGGACTCAGAAAAAAAAAGTAAACGAAACACCGAAAAAAATTCCATTAGAGAATGGCCAAAAATTTTTTGGGGCCTTTTTTTAAAAAGGATTTGTTTAAATATTAGATTTGCCCAAATGGGGTGGCCCGGGAGTTTTTTAAAAGAGGGTTTTACCCCCTTTTTTAAAAAAATTTGGGAAAGCGGGTCGCAGATTTTTTGGGATTTTTGAAAACTCCGGTAAAAATTTTTTTTTTTTGTTTTTTTTAAATGTTTTGCCGGTTTTTTTTCCCCCCATTTGAGGGGTCAAAAAACCCCACTGAAAAAAAGGGATTGAACAAGAAAAAATCGGGGTACTCGCGTTTAGTAGCAATTTTTTTAGTACCATAATCAACTCAAGACTTCGGGGAATATGTAGAAGAAAAAAACAAACGGTGCTTCAAGCGGATTTAAAACGGTACCGATGTAGACCATATGTTTACCCTTCTTGCCCCGATTCAAAAGTATTTTCTTTTAATTGTAAGTTATACTCTTAGCATTATTGATTTTGAAAGGCATTTTTATCAATCAATCGAATTACTTTGGCGATATTGATTTTTTAAAAAAAAGGGTTAAAACAAGGATAAGAAATGGCAATAAATTAACGGGTTTTAATGTGCACCGAGGTGTGGGGGGGGGGTGGGTGGGTATTACAAAATTTTCCAGAAAAAATTACATTTGTTCATCAATAAGTCCTTTCCCCTGATATTTTTTCTTAAAATATTGGGGGGCAAATTGTGTGGGGAGGGTTTATTTTCAGTACCTTAGGGGGGGGACCCGGGGGCATCAAACCCTTAAAATTTTTTTTTTTGCTTTAGGGAATGAGAGTTTTTTTAACTTTAAGTGGGGAAATTATGTGGTAGGGTTTAGAGAACTTAATGGGTTTAAAAAAGTTTCTCTTTTTTTGTTTTTTTTTATTTGGCCCCCTTTTTTTTGTTTTAAGTTTTTTTTTAAAACCATTTTTGGGTCTTTGATCCCCCTTTTTCCTGGGTGGTTTTGGGGGGGAGATTGGTTATTAAGGAACCCGGGGCCCAAACAAACACCCTTTTTTTTCCGGCCCTTTCCCGAAGGGGGAACTTTTTCCCCGGGTTTTAATGGTCCCCCTTTGGGGTGGGACAAAGCCCCGCTGGGAAGGGAAACCCCGCTTCATCTTTTTCCCCAACCAAACCCCCCCCGGGCTTTCCCTCCCAACTGGAAAGGGGAAGAATTGGTTTTTTGGGCCCCGGCCCTTGTTGGTCCCAATGGTTTTAAAAAGGAATTTAAAAAAAAAAATGTTTTTTAAAAAAAACCCCCAAAGGGGAAACGCCCCCTATTTGGGGTGAAAAGATATAAATCCTTTTGAATTGACAAAAACGGTTTTTGGGCCCGGGGAGGAGGGGACAAAAAGGGAAAAACCCTTTTACCCACGTTTCCTTAAAGGGGTTTTGGGGAAACAGGGCCCCCGGCCAAAAAGGTTGGAATCTCTTTTCATTTTTAAAAAAAATCCCCAAAAAAATTTGAAACTGAAAAAGAAAAATTGTAAAATGGGAATCCCCCAAACAATTTAAATTATAAATTTTATCTTTTAAATTTAATTTTAACAGTAAAAAGGGGGGGGGCCTCCCAGGGGTACATTTTAGGGTTCAGGAATTCAAAAATGGAAAAACCCTCTTTTACCCTTTGCAGGCTTTTTGGGGGTAAAGTTGGTTTAAAAGTTAGTTTAAATTTGGTTCCCCTTTTGGGGGGGGTTAAAAAAGGGTTTGGGTGTGGGGTTTGGGAGGGGGGGGGGTTTGTTTAAGGAAAAAAATTTTTTTCTTTTAAATTTTTAAATGGGTGGGATTTTTCCAAAAGTTCCCCCTTTTTTTCAAATTTTATTCAAAATTTAAAACTTTTTTTTTTTAACCAAAAAAAGGGGGGCTCGGCCCCCCGCTTCCCTTGCTTTCCGCAAAAGTTTATTATGGTCGTTTTGGGCCCTGAGAACATTTCTGAAGCTTTTAAATAAGTTGTCGTTCTTGGTAGCAAGTACCCCTTCCCCAAAAAAATGCCCTGGTGGGGGTAAAACCGCCCCCTTTTTAAAAGCCCACATTAAAATTGTCTAATGAAAAAACGCCCCACCTGCTCCCTGTTGCCCCTGGGGAAAGTTAAAAAAACCCATGTGGGGTGGAGAGTGAAGGAAATCCCCCCCCCAAATCCGACCCCTTTTCCCTTTTGGAATCTAGAGGTTTTAACAAAATTCCCCCGGAAAAAATAAAAGTATCCAAAAAGGGTTTTGGGGATTCTTTTTTTAATTTTTTCTTAAAAAAAAGGGAATTTTGTTTTGAAAATGGGGGGTGATAAGCATTATATCTGCGTGGGGGGATAATTTGCCTAACTAACGTATGGGTTTGAGGGGTGAAGGGGGGAATAATAATGCTTCTCAAAATGGCCTTCAGCAAGTTATGGTCACCAAGGGGAGCATTCCCATGGGGGGGGTCACTAACCTGTAACTCCTGTCACGATACGGTATTTGAAACCTGATTTTTTTCTCCTAGTGACCGCAGAAAGTGTAGCTTGATCTCTGCCTTTCAGTTTTAAAGAATGCTATCCCAGAAAATGTGGTGTGCAATACCGTAGTATGTTTGTTATAGAAAATTGTTTAAATATTTTGCACATTTTCACTAGCTAAACAGCTATGCAGATGATTAATATTATCAATGCATATAATAATAATTAATATCATCATTGATATCCACATGTGTTACTAGCACATCATCACCAGTGTAAACTTACTTTCCCAAAGTGATGGTTGTTTTCAAGTATTATCTCAAATGGTTTACTACAATGCTGTAAACAATTGTGCAGGCTATATAGAGTTTATGCAAATATCAGTTTGTGAAAGAGTGTTTAATGTACTCACCAAGTGTTTGAGTGTAAGCAGCTTGCGCTCCATAAAAAAAAATTAGTTCTTGGTGGTGGGGTGGGGGTGGGGGGGGGGGGGGGGGGGGGGGGGGGTCCTTAGATGTGAAAAGATGGATACCATTTTTTCATTTTTTCCCTTTCTAATTTTTATTGTTTTAAAGTTATTTATTTTTTTGTTTATGATTTTTTTTTTACTTTATGCTTTCCCTGTCTTTTTTGTGCAATATTAATTCATATTTGAATCTCTCTCTCTCTCTCCCTCCCTCCCTCCATCCTCAAAAAACAACAGTATCTTCTGTTCCCTACTGCCTTCAAAACCTTGCATCATCAGCAACAACGTTGAATATGAATATGTACTGGTGCACTTGAACATGATTGCCTCATGAATCGCTGTTCATTCCTAAGGATGTGTCGATACTATTTGGTGATGCTTCATGTATCTTCTTTCCGCATTAGAATGATATGACATAGCTGTGTGTAACAGCTGCTTTTATTGCGTTACATGTATATTTTGATACTAATATGAATCATAACTGTTCTTATTACACATTGGTTCTCCATTGTGTAAAATGTTCTGTTTTAGTATTCTTAGTCCCTAAGAAAGCAATTTTCCCCATGGTTTGTTGAAAGCTGAGTTCTGTGTACATGTGGATATCCAACGCTCGGAGTATATGATGACCTTGTCCACATGGTACATAGAAGATTGCATACACACATGTACATAGGGCACTAGATTACAGGTATCCACTAAGCATTACTTGCATGCGTTCACCCAGTCCATGTACTGATCCATATATATGTGTGTGCTTGGGCAAAAAGTTCTGTGTACATTGCACGTATGCATGCACACACCCACACAAACACACACACACACACACACACACACACACACACACCACACACACACACCGTACTTCAAGTGTTACACAGACACAGACTAGATACATGTTTTTTTCTGCCTTTTTTACCCTTTCTCCTGTCTTTGTTGTGGAAACTTTCATAATTTTTTCTTATGGTCCCTCTTTCTTGTATTTTTGTTCTTATAGCAGTTTGACATGCCATCTTTTTTGTTCCCAGGTAATCAATGAATAAAATGTTTTGTGGACACTAACCATGCAGAAATGTATTTTTGTTCTTATAGCAGTTTGACATGCCATCTTTTTTGTTGCCAGGTAATCAATGGATAAAATGTTTAGTGGACACTAACCATGCAGAAATGTATTTTTGTCTTTATAGCAGTTTGACATGCCATCTTTTTTGTTGCCAGGTAATCAATGAATAAAATGTTTAGTGGACACTAACCATGCAGAAATGTATTTTTGTTCTTATAGCAGTTTGACATGCCATCTTTTTTTGTTACCAGGCAATCAATGAATAAAATGTTTAGTGGACACTAACCATGCAGAAATGTATTTTGTTCTTATAGCAGTTTGACATGCCATCTTTTTTGTTACCAGGCAATCAATGAATAAAATGTTTAGTGGACACTAACCATGCAGAAATGTATTTTTGTTCTTATAGCAGTTTGTCATGCCATCTTTTTTGTTACCACTAACCAGGCAATCAATGAATAAAATGTTTAGTGGACACGAACCATGCAGAAATTTTTTTTGTTCTTATAGCAGTTTGGCATTGCATCTTTTTGTTACCAGGCAATCAATGAATAAAATGTTTAGTGGCCCACTAACCATGCAGAAATGTAATTTTTTGTGGCACTGAAATGTTTCTTTTTTTTTACTCCGATGCTCTTGGCACAGCCATGTTTATAGGCATCAGATACAATTGATCTACCACGCTGTAACTGCATTTTGTTTTTTAGTTGCTTTTCTGGATATATCTTATTGTGTGTGTGTGTGCTGTTTTCTTTTTTTCTTTTTTTCTGTACGACTCTTTTTCTTTTTCCATAGAAAAAGCTGTTTTACCGATGATGTATTGAGCCAGCATATTTGCTTGTGTGTAAAATACCAGTGTACATGTGTGTAGTGTACATGTGTGTAATGCTCTGTTTACATCTGGGTGTCTACGTAATGCTTACAAAGTCGATCAAAAGATTCCCTACACACACGTACATTGAGCCCTAGATGTGTACATACACAGAGCATTACACGCATATATACAGGCATTTACTCTGTATGTAATGCTCAATTATGGGTGCACACTTGCAATTTTCTATGTCATACTGAAGATTGCCTACACACTTGTTCATTGAGCACTAGATATGCATGTACACAGAGCATTACACACTATATAGAGGCATTCATTCTGTCTATGTAATGCTTAATATATATGGGTGCACACTTGCAGATTTACTTTTTCAAATGAAACATTTACTGCATTGTTTTATAACTCTAGGCATAAGAATTGACTTTTGTTGGGTCCCATCTCACTGTGGTATGAAGTGGAACGAAACAGCAGACAGTCTTGCAAAAGGAGCAAATAGAAACGTTGAACATTTATTAAACAACCCCTTAGATTTGTCCTCTCGTGAATTAATCCAGTTTATGGACAATTTACATACCTAAGCTGAATTTTAGTCAAAAATGGCTACTTTACCATTGTGCCCAAGGCACATTGTTGAATTAATTCATAAATTAAGGCTGAGTACATGGAACACTAAATATTCTCATGGCATTACTTGTGTCTGCAGAGAAAACATTTCTGTGCATCATCTTTTGTTTGAATGCTCGGTGTTGACCTCGCTCTATCAGGAGCAAGGTTTTGAGATGAATAACTTTGTTTAATGTTAATTGTCTTGTATGGTCCATATGTTGCTGAAATTGCCGTGGTTATTTCGCAATCACAGGTTGCAAAATGTTTGTAAAGATAAACAATTTTGTGTACCACTAGGGTTTTTCACTTATGTAAATATGCATTAATCAGATGTGGGTTTGAAGTACTTAGCCCTGATATGGCCCTCTGCGGTCGGCTGGGCTATAAGCAACATTATCTTATCTTGATGTACTTAAATGGATGATAAGTTGTGTTTGGAGGTGTTTGTTTGTTTTTTCTTTTTTTTAAAGTGTCTAATATCATCTGACAGTGAAACGACAGATATGCAATCACCTGCATTTTACTGAGGATACAATTCAGAAAGAGACTAAAGTGATGGGTCAAAACAGATGTACACAATGTTGAAGTAAAAAGCAGACCATGAAAATTTGGTAATTGTATGATGCATAGATACACTGAATTTGGAGCCATAAGAAGCATGCTTTCTGCTTTCTCTTTCTATTCCCATTTTCAGTAGACAAGTGATTGGGAAAAATATGGTATGATATTTAATTGGGAAAAGCTTTAGCTTCAGGAGGGAAAAACATGCTATGATATTTAATTGAAAAAAGCTTTAGCTTCAGGAGGGAAAAACATGCTATGATATTTAATTGAAAAAAGCTTTAGCTTCAGGAGGGAAAAAAAATGCAATGATATTTAATTGAAAAAAAGCTTTAGCTTCAGGCGGCTTCGTCCTTCTTCCCACCATGGCATTGCCTCATGACCCCTGTGGGGCATCGTTCAGTCTCCTCCTCAAAGAAAAGGTCATGCTGGTAGACATGGTCACATTCTGGTGTTGAAGTTGTTTCCTTCAGGGGATTGGGGATTATTCCATGGTTTTTAATCAGAGTTTTGCTTCATTGGTTCACTGATGGCAAAAGGGTGAACAATGAAGGATTCATTATCCACAGAACTTGTTTTGGTTGGCGCATCCTGTTTCAGTTATCATTCAGCTGAGTTCTTTAGGCCTATTCTTGTGTTAATCACAGGCATTACATGTAAATATAATTATAAGCAAATTCAGCTACTGCCATACCCTGCTCTTCTTCCCTCGCATACATAAAACACGAAAACACTACAAATGAACTACACAAAAAAAAAAACAACCAAGAATAGACAAATCCTATTGACTTCCAACGTGGGAAAAATGGATAGTAATGTTTCTGTGAATTGCTTAACTAAATAAACCACTGAACTGAGGTAACGTTTTGGCATGTATGTGTGTATGCAATACTCTATTTCGTACAGAATATTGCCTTCACACACGAACATTGAGCACTAGATATGCATATACAAAGCTTTACATGCATTTTTTTTTAAATTTTTATACAGGCATTTTACTCTGTGTCTATATAATGCTCAAGATATAGGTGCACACTTGCAGTTTCTGTGTACATTGTGCATCAGACTGGGAGTAAATGCTGTTCAGTGTTGTGTTCTGCCTTTGTAGACCGTTCGACTGACTTTGTTCAAGAAACTCCTGTGATGGTGTGGGAGTGGTAGGGGGTGCACATGAAGACGAAGATGATGGTAGGTTCAGGAACCAAGGGATGACAGACAGCCAAAAGAATGCAGAAGAAACATGGAGTTTCTTCCCCTTTATTTTGCTTCCAAAACCAAGAACACACGCACTCGCTCACAGCGCCTCAAACATATAGCAGAAAAGCAGACCGCAAAGCCAGCAACACAGTGCTGCAGGCAAAAATTGGCTTCGTGAGGCAGAACTGACAGAAATTTGTGCTGTCGCAGCTTCCTTGTTTTTTGGCTTGCTATCTGAACAAACATATTTAGTATTGATGAAAATCTTAGAATTCAAGGAATAAAATGAAGCAAATCACATTTGATAATTTTGCTGTTTTTTGTGTCATTTTTTTTAGATCAAATGAGAGGAATGAACTCGCTTTTAACAAGTTTGTGTCATATTTTTTCTGTATTGCGATAATAATTACCTAACAGCATGAACTAATTCTATAATGAATGAATAGCAGGCATTTCACTCCTTTCATATGAATTTTGATTCTCCAAGACTGTCCGAGTGGAGAACTTTGTCTTTGAAAATTAGAACACACACAAACTGGCTTTTCTCTTGCCTGGCTGTAGACATGGGCTTTTGATATGATTTTTGATTAAAAAGTACTCTGTTTTAAACGGACTACCGGATAATAATTTCTATACATTTCCAGCTGTATTTATCATAGAATGGAGTCATTCTCAAGGTTTCGATTGGGATGAAGTCTGAATTTCATAGAATGGCAATTTAGCGCAGAACTCTAACAATGACAAAGAGTGGAAAAAAGAAGATGACTGTTTGATCAAGATGGGTATTGTCGGTCATTTCGCGTATTCATAAGCATGTGCTGAAAATATCCTACGCATGCAATATAGGAAATGAAAGCTTACAGACTCTACTTTTAATGCACCAGTTTAGAAAAAATACAGGCTTTTTGGTCCAGTATGGTTGTAATGAATATAATCAATTTTGGGGACTTCACTGATATTTATATATACATATATATTATATATATATATACA